>CM056168.1:28660648-28797673 GCA_029691765.1 Entomobrya proxima
TGGCGTAAGCTTTCCTAGCGAATGGTAAAAATTTTCAGTTGGCACAGGTTCAATTTTTCTGTGTCTAAGCCATTTCTAAATATGATCTGGTACTCAATCATCCTCCGGATATTTTTTGAACAAAAAATATACTATTTGCTATAATACTTGTGCATGCATTATGAAAAAACACGTATGCACACACTCCAAATATTTTACGAATATTGGGATATTCATTTCAAAATCTGAGAGAAAAGTAGGAAGTATATGTGATGATATGATGACTTTCGACTTGTGTTATTTTTGGACTCATGCAAAAGCAAAAAGGAAGGAAGATGGGGAGGGGTGAAATAGAAAAAAACGAGAAGATAATGTGTTCCAATGCATGGCAATAATAGAACACTGGCTTTTTTGTGTCGAAACTCCTAGCAGATCTTTAACAAAGCGAAAAGCAATAAAATGCAAAAGCATTCTTTGCCTATGTCTAAAAATGGTCATGCACAAGCCAAATCATTAATAATATACGAAATTCATTATCGCTTTTGCTTAAAAAAGAAAAAAGGAACTATGTATGCATACTATTATTCACTCACCATTGATCATGTTTTGATAAGCTCCCTCAGCAATGGCAAAAATATGTGGTGGAACTTCATTCCGGCGTTTGTTCATATAGATCTTCATGGCTCTTACGGTATAAATTGGATACCGTTTGTACGGGTTAATTGCAACGCAGAAAAGACCAGAGTATGTCTGTTAGAAACCGGAAATGCTTATGAATCTTATGAAGTAGTACAAGTACAAATGTACAACGTTATTGTAAACGTACGTAAATGAGCTTGTTGGAGTATCTCGTCTTCAAATTATGCAAAACAGAGCCTTCATTCAAAAAGGTCAAGTTGGACATATCCTCGGTCATTTCATACTTTGGAGGATTTACTTGCTGGACCAAATCTTTCTTGAATGTTTTTTCCTGAACAAAAAATATTTACAGATTAAAATATTATAATTTTATAGCTTTCTCTAAAAGAGACGCATGCTTTATATAATATGCACTTTATATACCTCATTCCTGGCAAACACAACCACCAAATCCCCCTTTGTTCCTCGGATTTCACCCCTAACAAAGTTTTCCTCATCGTCCGGAACCCAACAAGCTGTCTTTGCATCGTAAGGCTGGCTCTGAACTTTCATTCGCTGTTCCATCGACACGAACAGGTACTCTGTAGGGTCGGGTTCCTCACCCGCTTTGAACTTTTGCTCAATAACCATTTTGCCGACCTCAAAAAGTTACTCGATTTATGCAAAAAAAAAATGTTGAAAATCTACTAATAAAAATTATTATCTTTTAAAAAATGGAAGAGCCGAGATAGAGAACTTCCGCTTAGCACACGTTTGAACAACCCTTGAACAGTCCTGAAAACAAAAATATTTTTAAACAAAACTTTTACAAGTTTGCACCCAAGAAAACTGTTAGACTGAAATTAACTAGCAATTGGGGTAATGTGAACTTACGTTCGAAAGCTGTTCCTTCAACCCAGCCAAGCTTTCGACTGGATTTTTAAGACCAACACCGGAACCTGGGAAGAAACAGTTTTTTTAAAAAAAGAAACATCTCATCATTTTCCATTTGGAACGAGGATATGATACGTATATTCATATATTGATTTGAGTGATGGTAGTCGCGTCGAGTCATGGAAAGCTGCCAAGTTGCCGAAAAACAGTAAGCTAGAACTAAGGTTCACGTTCGATAATCTTGGTTACATTGTTGTAAACTTAATTGAAGTTGGGTGTTGAGTACCCTTGCTTGTTTAATTGTGCATGTGTAACCTTCATTGATGTTGGGTTACTGTTGGAGGATTGATGTTGATGGAGGAACGGAAATCGGAGTATCAATGAACAGACAAATTAGGAGGCAAGAAGTAAATTCTCACTAATCGTGAACCTTAATAAGCCATGTAAACCAACAGAATTTTTTGCAATCATAACGATATGTAAAATGGAAAGCTTGTACTTGTCTGCACGCATACCATAAAGTAATAGAGAGAATATATACATGCATTTTAAAAATTATGCATCCTTAAATTATGTTAGACATGCTATTTTCGTAAAAGAAAAAAGAACCAGCTAGATGAATGGGGATATTGAATATTATGGTATTTTTCAAACTAAGAAATGCTCACAGTTTCATAATAATATTCCTTCTAAACAGTGTCAACCGCAACAAATTTACGGCAAAGCTTTGAGTCAACCTCTGCTAAAGCAACGAGCGAGAGGGTGAGCGTTTTGAAATCCTAGACACCTCGTTAATGCTTTTCCGCACGAGTTTCCAGATATAACTACGAGTGTTGACTGCTCTTCTGACGCTCTATTATGTAGCTTTATTTACGGCATTTTTTACACGTTAAATAGTACTTTCGAGCATGTGAATGTATTCTTGGAATGTAAAACAGCATCATCGACTTTGTGATATACAAGTTTTTATTTTCTGAGAAGGTAAGTCGTTCATTTCTTTTGGTGACTCATATATACCCACATCATATTAACGAAATAGCAAAAAACGGTGCAATGTGAAAGAATTTCAATGACTTGGATGTTAAAGCGTCTAGAAATCGTTTCGTCATCAAAAAATAAAGCCGCTGTAATATCTGAGCTATAATAAAAGCATTACAAATAGATCCATAAGTTACAGCATATAAATCAAGTGAATGCTTGAGGTAGAAACATTTCAAACTTTTGTTTCACCGGAAATAAATAGTTTGCCGCATTCCACGTTCCACAAATTACAGAATAATATGACCGTGTATTCATCATGTCTTTAAAAAATCATCTTAGCACGCCAACTTCAAAATGGCGTTTGCGTGTTCCTTGCATTTATATATTCAACAGCTTTGTTTTGGAATCTTACCAACAGGCACCGGCACCACTATAGTGCACTAGCCTGGGTAAGGAGAATAACTCTAATTTAGAGCAACTTTGAAAACTAGTTTAACTGTGAAACCATTCTTTCATTGATTTTTATTTTTTACACTCAAAAAAAGGCGAATCTGCATATCCTTTGGAGGGTGTAACGAAATTAAATTTAATCAAAATGCAAACATAATTGCTACTAAGGTACAGGTCAATCAATGACTATGGGTATAACATGACCGTATACTCCTTCGAATATTATGCCATCAGACTTTTTGGACTCCAAAGTCTATTTTATAGTAGTACCTTCAACTTTAAAAAATATAGCATAAAAATAACAACCATATTTATTCCACACTAGAATAGCAATCAATTTAGCTTTTTAGCAGTTTTATGAGTACTGAGTACTGTTCTTCTTTATAATTAATTAATCGAAATCGAAGGCAATTAAGCTATCAATTGTATATTATTGCTCTTTTAGTACAGTTCCATGGTTTGGCTTACATGATGGGAGAATCAATCCAGAAAGATAGAAGGACAATTTACTTTAGAATTAAGGAAGTTATAGGCTATTCTATGTGTACGAGATGTAACAATTTTTACTTGGAGAAAGATGAAAGAGAATGATGATAAGAAATGGGTTCGCTTCGTGTGGGGGCAATACACGTGAATCAAGTTTCTCAGCGAAGCCAAGCTCAGCACCGAGTTTGCGGGAAGACAGGCTTCACAGCTTTTGATGGGAGCAATATTTACATCAAGATCAAGACAAACACAAAGGCAATAAAAACGGGCTAACTAACCACCAATTAAAAGGTGAATAAAGTATAAAGACACTAGAGTAAACTATAATTAGTAGCTTTTTGGAAAGGTTTCGTTGCAAGTGGATGGCTATTTGACAAGAAATTTGCACCGAGTGTTCCAGATTTGAAGGTAAAATTTAGTGAAAAGTTGGTTAAAACGTGTGTTTCTTTGTGGTTTACTAGTAGTTACAAATTGATGAGTGGTGAGCCTGATTTGGGGACTGGTGGAAGTAGGAATCATGGCGGACTTGGAAAGAATGGATACCAGTAACGGACATGCGGGTAATGCATCCCCTGACGTGTATGGTCGAAGCGATGAAGAAGTGGAAGAAACTGTGACAATGACGCCACGTGAATTGTTAACTCGACTGCACACGGTATGTTCAATTGGGTTTGATTGATAGTTGCCGGGATTCTAATAAGAATTCATCATTGATAACATTGCTTGATTGGCTATTCATCATGCAGGCATGGATGAACGAAAGACTGGCACCAGATTTATTGCCTCCGTTGACTGAAGAAGTGGAGTGCATGTTGGAACTGCTGAGAAATATGGAACAGAATATGTCCAAACTGGAAAAGAAGGATGTTCGCCTGGGAGTTCATAAAATGGAGGTAAATTGTAGTTTTGTACAAAAATCCTGTCAAAATGTATAGTTACCTTCTCTAAAAGCTGAAGCTAAGAAGATTTTCTAAGATAAGAAAATAAACTTTGTAGGTAGACAGAATCAGGTACCTGATTTCCAGTTATTTGAGACTACGGCTTGCCAAAATCCAAGAATATTGCTGGAGTTTGCAAGAAAAGGAAACTAAACGGGATTCACAAACTCCATCAATGATGACCCCTGAAGAGCAAAAGTTTTTGAAAGAGTAAGTTTAAAAAAGTTTATATGAGAAGAATCATTGAAGATTTTGATTTTATGGTTACGGTCAAGTGGATAATATGTAAGCAAAATTGTCTACGATAATTTGCGTTTGTAGGTATATTGAATTGCTAGAGTCGCATTTAAAGAACATGGGAACTCAACACATGCCGAGAACTATGCAAGCACTACAAGCCAATCAAATGTCAACCGAAGCCAATTTGGACGCTTTTGTTTTTCTAAGGGTAAATCAGGATTCAATGATCAGCGTTGATGATGCGGATGGAAGGTAATCATTAGTTATTTCTGTAGTGCGTTAATTAAACTGATTCAAAGTTATTACTATATGTTTAATGATCACGATTTTTCATTATAGGCATGAAGATGTAAACCTGGATGAGAAATCTCAACACATCATTAGGTATCGTCCGGTTAAGGATTTGGTGCCTACTGGAGCGGTTGAACTTGTCTGAAGATGTGAACAAATTTGCCATATCGAAATTTGGCTGCTTTGCTGCTAGAATGAATGGAAACGTGATTTTTATATGATCATAATGTGAATATTAAACTAAAGTGATTGTTATTACAATAAATTAATTTTATAACCCTATGCGAATATTACTGTTACTAGTTATTAGTTTGTTGCAATAAAGCAATTTAATTACTCAGAGATGTATTTTGTTATTTTGTTGGTTCTTGTTGTGTGGACAAAAATGGCAACATTAGTCATATTTAGAACATGCAATAGTTGATTTGATATTGACAGTGAAAGAATTCCAATTTCCAAGTGAGTAATTTCGTCTATTGTCATTTTCCATCGTTTGCATTATTCATGATGAACTGTTTAGATGTAGGTACCAGCAGTTTCGGGATAATATGTTTGATCTTTCAGTTACACTGTAGCTAGATTTAGATCAGGATGTATGAAATGTTAAACTTGCAAAAATTGGCTTTTCGTAGTATCATGCAGTGACACAATGCATGTACCTTGCATATAGATGCAATAGTTCCAAAAAAGCTGTGCATGGATAAGTAACGATGTGTCATCTGGAATAAAATACGCGTAACAGTAGAGGAGATTTGATGCGAGGCGAGGTCAAAATGAATTAATGAAAAGATTTTATGGAATATGTGCTATTTAGCATTACTTTTGTTATGAAGATTCACTTCAGCCAGAGTTTTACACACAACGAGTATAACTGATGCATACATGTTCTTTATACAACGAGATTCTAAGAAATTAAATGACGTAATGAGAACACTAATTATGACTGTGCTCAGTGCTCTCCAGCGATGCTACGCTTCAGCCCACACAAATGTACAGAGACAAATGCAGAAGGTCAGGCTTAATGACGGGACCCTGGAAAACCAAAGATGCGGGTCTTTGGTTTTTTATGATTTCAGGGTCCTGTGATTCACCCTGACACACAGTCGACATGTTGAATCATAGGACCCTGAAATGAAACAAAGAGGGGAGTCCTTGCCTAACCCAAAACAAATACAAACCTAACAAAACTTAAACCCTAACCTAGCTTAAACCTAACCTAGCTTAAACCTAACCTAGCTTAAACCTAACCTAGCTTAAACCTAACCTAACTTAAACCTAACCTAACTTAAACCTAACCATACTTTAAACCTAACTAGCTTAAACCTTACTAGCCTTAAACCTAACCTAGCTTACCATAACCTAGCTAAACCTAACCTAGCTTAAACCTAACCTAGGCTTAAAACCTATCTAACTTAACACTAATCCTAGCTTTATAACATAAGCCTAATTTAACCTTACCTAACATTAAACCTACTAGCTTAAACCTAACCTAGCTTTAACATAACCTAGCTTAAACCATACCTAACTTAAACTAACCTAGCTTAAACTAACCTAACTTAAATCCTAAACGCTAACTTAAACTAACTAACTAAACCTAACTTTCTTAAACCTAACCTAGCTTAAACCTAACCTAGCTAAAACCTAACCTAGCTTAAACCTAACCTAGCTAAAACCCTAACCTAGCTTAAACCTAACCTAGCTTAAACCTAACCTAGCTTAAACCTAACCTAACTTAAACCTAACCTAACCTAACCTAACCTAGCTTAAACCTAACCTAGCTTAAACCTAACCTAACTTAAACCTAACCTAACTTAAACCCTAACCTAACCTAACCTAACCTAACTTAAACCTAACCTAACTTAAAACCAACCTAACCAGTTGGCCTAGAAACTTAAAGTTAAAAAAGGGTCCTCTGATTCAGCATGACAAATAGTCGACAGGCTGAATCACAGGAGAATCCCCCCTTTGGTTTTAGGGTCCTGTGGTTCAACTCCACCAATGCAGAAGGTTATTTTAAAAGGCTAATGATTCACCTTTGCGATGAAACATGACTGAGTTGCTCGATTTGAAAATGAGATAATAATTTAGCTATACTAGTGTGTATCTGCAAAAAAGCATATAAGAAAACCTCCTGCTTCCAACAGAATTTCATAGATCACCTTTACTTGGTATCAGTGGTATTAGCAACAGCAGCATCGACTCATCACTACATTTGTCTGGTTTAGCAATTTCGAATTTTACGATGAGAACATACATAGTGCTTTTTCTGTTGGCTTCATCGCCTTTGCTTATACAAGCAGGCTGGAGTGATTTCTTTGGATTTTTCAAGAAAAGTGACCCTACCACCACACCGGCACCAGCTACTACAACGGGAATTCCAGCTACCACATCTAAAGGTATTAATGTAGTCATATATTTAAAAATATAGAAACAAACTGTTCAAAACCTTCATGTACTTGTATAAGTAATAAATAAAAACATATTTTAGTGTTCATTTTACTATTAAAGTTTATAATTTTGTCTTTAATTTATAGCTGCAATAAGTACAACAACTGAATCCAATGGGGCATGCTGGTGGACTCAATGTGGTAAGTAATTGAAGTGTGTTTTCATTTTCAAAGATAAACTTTTAATTCTTTTCTAATCAAGATTATTCCATTTCCATTTTTCATTGCAGGAACACGATGTACTGCTACTGCAACAGTTCATGATTTCAATGGTGCCAACTGTAACCCTGGTCAGTACAAATTTCGATGCTGCACCAACTGACCAAATTTATTTATTACCTAAAACACTTTTTAATATTTTTTAATTGAATTCAAATAAAATCACGTAGTTGCCAAATTTATGTCGTCAATTGAGCAGGGTTAAATAACAGGGACATTTACTGTTTACATAATATTGTAACATGTACATACAATCGACAGGTTGGCCCCACCATACAATTTTATCAAGATGACTTTGTGCACTTTTCTTTGAACATGTTTATCAAAGGATTTTCTTTTTTAACTTTAGCTTAGGCTTAAAGATGGTCAGAGCAGTAAACATTAGCTTACGTTTTCAGAACCAAATTATATATTTCAGTATTAACTTGTATTTCATTTACATTGCAACCACTAAAATGATGTCAAGAGCATGCTCATATCAAGAAATAACAAGCTATCGCAAATCTGAAAGGTAATTTACTATTGCATGATATTATGCTCGCAAACTTTCTTTTTGGGAGCATAAAGGTAAACGGCTACATATTCTCACTTTACCCCAAACTCTTTTACCTGGTCCTTAGTGAGCAAATTAGCATCTTATTCTACAATCGACAGGTTGGCCCCACCATACAATTTTATCAAGATGACTTTGTGCACTTTTCTTTGAACATGTTTATCAAAAGATTTTCTTTTTTAACTTTAGCTTAGGCTTAAAGATGGTCAGAGCAGTAAACATTAGCTTACGTTTTCAGAACCAAATTATATATTTCAGTATTAACTTGTATTTAATTTACATTGCAACCACTAAAATGATGTCAAGAGCATGTTCACGTCAAGAAATAACAAGCTATCGAAAATCTGAAAGGTAATTTACTATTACATGATATCATGCTCGCAAACTTTCTTCTTGGGAGCATAAAGGTAAGAGGCTACGTATTCTCAATTCACCCCAAACTCTTAGTATTTCAATTACAATTACTCAATTACTTTGGTTTTGAAAAAGTAATTGAAATACAATTACTCAATTACTTTTATTTTGAAAATGTAATTGAAATACAAATACTCAATTACTGTAATTGTAATTGAAATTGTAATTAATTACAAATACAAATACGTATTTTCCAATCTCTGAACAGCAGATATTATAACGTTTCGGAAGCCCAACAGAGTACTACAGCAGAATACCACAATTTATTTTACATTTTGTGTAGTCAATTTTATGTAAAAACACACCTGTCATCTCCCTTTTTGTATGATATCATATAAAATGCAATCTTGGTTTGTTTCTTTAAATGTTTTAAATGGAAATATAGGCAAAGTGTAAATAGACGTAAACAAATGCGACAAAAGGAATTATTCCTGATCACACACCGGCATTCTCTTCTCCATTGTGCTTTGCAACAATATCAGAATAATCAACATAATGTATTCAGTATTCACACCTCCTAGTGGGACTTTTCTTTTGAAGCAAGACCCTGATGAGTCTTGAAGAATCTTGAGTGGTAAAAGAAGATAAAAATCGCAAAATCACACCCTGTTTGAGCTGTGCCCTGTTGAAGGGTTAAGTTATGAGAGATGTCATAATATCTCATTGATATTTATTCGGTATGTTGTAAGTGTCCGTTTGCCGTTGTCCGTTTGCGTAGGTACCACACACAAAGACGATACCAATTATAATATTATGTAGTATAAAAGTCCATGTATCGGCAAATTAAATAAAAACGCAGCAACAATGAATATTATATAGAACAACAGCAAATATCATTAGCATTCATAACGGTCATGTACATGTAAGGTAGCAAATTGTAGAAACTGGAAACAAATGTACTCACTTAAATGTTTCATAGTTTCATGCTAAAAACGAAAGAATATTACTGTATATTTACTTTCTTGACATGACAATCCAGTCACAGAAAAAGTTTAGGTTGCCAGAGTATATTAGCATAATAAGATATAGTAGAAAAGAAGCTCTGTAGCAAAGAGAAAATGAATTTCAGATGGAGAGGACCTCCTGGGGTGACCACCCTTCAGTCATCCTGGGAAAGTACGAAAAATGGTCGGCGACTCTTTGAGGTCACTCAAAATCTGACTGTGATATAGCGTTTTTAGGTGGTTGGTAGGTCAAGTTGGGTCAACTCCCGCACTCCGGGGTCTCTTTGAGAACGCCAGCGTTTGCTTCCCTGATAAATTCTTCTTGGTAGAGAATCAGAAAACGTATAATATACATGATGATGGTGTATTTGTACTTGCACTGCCTACTTCGTTTTTATTCTAGACGCATAAGAGTGTATATTAAAAATGTGCCCTTAGTCTTTCCTTTTCAGAATATTTTTTCGTTTGATTTTAAATATTTACTGTCCTCAATGTCTCATCGAGTAATATCGATTGTAGTAGACTGTAGATTGTAGACTAAAGCTTGTAGTACCAATCACGTCATTTATACTTGACTATTACTGTAAGAATCAACCGTTTTACCTACATTTATTCCAAACCAACCATGTCAGTCTCTGACAGGAAATGGAGTCAGCTTCACATATTTCATATTTCATTTCATATTTGTGAATATTTTCACTGTCTCAGTCGCAATCGTAAAAATGATATAGATTGTTGTGACATTTTTAATTTTTACATCTTGTTATATATTTGCCACATGTTAGCATTTTGCAAATCTGTTCACTTTAGATATATTTCTTTTATTTCTTTAAACTTTCAAATCGTCCGTATAGCACAGATTTTTAATGGAATATTGTCAGGTTAGCAAAAAAAACTTCTTCCCGTTGGTTTACAGCATACTAGATTGAAATTTTATTATCACCTGTGCTCTCTGTAGGAGTTCCATCTTATAACTTTTCGGTTGTGTCATCAAATTGAATTTTGTGCACCTGCACACATCAAACATTAGATTCACTAAAAATAAAAATTATTATATGTAGTGTTGTTGGTAGGGCGCAAATATTGCGTATTATATCCTTATGAAGTGAAGCAACCCAACCCAAATATGATGTGCTCAAGATAAAATTTGAAACAAGCGATATAATCACTCGTCTTATGAGGAATGGCATGGCTAACACTTTAACGGAAAAATAACATTTATGAATACTTACAAGCAGCGCAGTTGTGTTGTGATTTGTGATGTATATATTAATCTCCATCAAGTTTCTCTCTTATTCTCTCTTGAGTAACACTCTTATTCTGTGCGTGTGGTAAGGGTTGAGTTTTTTTGAGCCTTCAGTGGGAAGCGCAACCCTGCTAATGGTTAGTAATAATGTGATACAGTACCTACTTCGAGTCGTAATATTGCAAAAAATAACATTTTTACGACAACCAAAGGTAAAACTCTTATTGGGATTCCATTATGTTATTGTTATTGCCTTTCGTATTATTATTAAATCTCCCACAGAGTCGTAATGAACTGAAGTAGTTTAACCGTAGCTTCATGAATTCGCCATTTATGACGTTGTGGTTATTTTATTTAGTCACGTTACAATCTCTGCCCTTCACGCAAAGAAACTTAAAGAGAGAAAAAGTGTACTAAAATTAAAAGAAACGAAACATTGCAAGAAAAAGTAATAAAATTTACGTATTTGATGTGTAAGCTAGAAAGAATGTGTACAGGTACAACAAGACACAAGCACACAAGACCTCTGCAAGAAATTTAATGATACAACCTCGTGTTCCTTAATTTCCCCTTTCGTCTGCTGAACAACCAAATTTATCTCCAGTCTCTCATGTTGTTGATGATGATGATACAAGGTTGAAAAGAGTTGGCAGACAATCAGGCTCCAAAACAAGAAACGTAGTAAAAGAACAGAACGACGCCTTCGGGGCAAAATAATAAATGACTGAAAATGAATTTTCTCTTCATAGCAATACAGCATAAACTACGTCAAGTAAAGGTAGGTTAGGTTTTCCGGCCAATTATAAACTGAATAAACTTTAATCTAACAAGTAAAACAAAGATATCCAGAAAAATAAGAGTTTAGTTAGTAATATTGGGAGAATTAGTATTAATAATGAATAGATATTTAATGAATATAGACATGAATTAAATCTGCAACAGGAATACTTTTAAGAAATTAATCACTGCTTAACTACCCTTGTCCTTCAAGGTAATTACAGACGCATTGCTGATTGCGATAAAAAATCTAATCAGCACCGCCGTTGATAATGACACGCGTATAGCAGCAGACCGTACATCCTTATGAACATGAACACAAAACTATCAAATCGTATAAAGAAAAATATTAAAGCTACAACCAAAGGATGGTAAACAAAAATGAGGAACCAAAGTTATAAATTTTGGCTAACAAGAACGAGACACACACATTATTATATCGCACATAATGCATAACAAATCCATTTTTAAGCATAAAAAGTAAATACAAAGTTTTAAAAAATCCAAGTAAACTACTTTTTATGCAATGCATTTCTGGAAATTATGGCAAAAGGTTCAAACAAAATAGAAACTGCAGTTTGTGCAGTTACAACTCAACGGGTTTCCCATAGAATACGTGCCTTTTGTTTTAAAACATTAATTATATATGAACGTAAGTAAAGTCGCTCTCTAAATGCCACCAATATTAAAGGGAAATGTGAATATGATGAGCCATTGGCCGAATTCGTTGTACCTTGTTCATTATTTCAAGTTTTAAAACATACGGACGAAACTGATAAAGGTCCATCCTTTAACTGGATAACTTTCTGTATAGAGAGAACATTTTCCTTTAATGTATCACAGTTCCCCAAATATAAAGTTTTCTTGTCATGAGCGATATATATAGTCATAGTGTACATGCATCACTGCTTGTTTTTTTCAGAATTTTTTCAAAGAGACAAATACAAAACTTTTATTTTGAAACTCTGGAACATGAATAAGGGTCTCACACTGTATTTGTATTTTCATTGGCGTATGGAAATGGGATCAGCGTATCTAATTAGTCTTGTGAACAAAAACGGAGCCACCTTTCACAATTTTAGCTTGCTTTTTCTCCCATTCACTTCCCAAAAAAACTACAACTGATATACTTTGAGGGTACCATTTAAAATCTGTACAAGGGAATCATGTATGGGTTCTATATTATATGATTTACTCATTCACAACGTGAAATGCATAAACGATTTTATAGTTAAACGTGTGTATTATTTATAATGACACATATTTAAAGGCACATTGTAGAAAATGCATGAGCTCCAACAACAGAAGCTCTGCAGATGGATCTCACCGACGTACCGAAATCGTCAAGACCGTGCGCTAGTACCCTTATCTAAACGTATTTGAAAAAATTGTCCGGTAGAAAATTTAGCATGACGGACACGGTTCCGATTTCTAAATTTTCTCTTTTTACCACGATGAACGATGAACGACCCGGGTTTGAGGATTGCAACAACTTGGTAGAGCTTGCAGATGTCGCGAGCCGTTTTGCTCATGACAAGGATATGCAATGCATCCTATACTTTACTTTTATGAATAGTTTGCCGAAATCAGTTATATTATGGATCTTTAGCCTGATAAAAAACCTTTTATAGTGTGCAATTGTTGTACATTAATGTTTCAGCTCTAGATATACGTACAAAATGTACTGTATCATACACTACAAGACTTTGATGATAACTGGTGGGTTCCCAGTTTCCGAACGAGCACACGTCGAGGCATAATACATGAACCAAGGGTGCTGCCTGGGCTTCTACAATATAATGATTGTCTACAAAAGGAAATCTGAGCAAGTATTAAATACATTTAAGTGGTAAAATAGCTTTTCCCAAGACAGCCGTGACGAAATATTCAAAAATCGCCCTTTTCCATATATTATCGATCATTCGACAGTAAACCTGGCCAAGCACATGCACAGCGTCGTCATCTTTGTCGTAATATGTTCAGTCAACAGGGATTTGAGTGAGAGATTTTCTTTTGTAATGATGGCCTGCTGTACGAATAACAAAAATACATAAAAAGAAAAATGGTATTCTATGTTGCATCCGACAGAGGAAAGTTGGCATTTTTAGTTGGACAAACTCTTATGCAAACTTGATCTGTATGTAGCTTTTTTAATCATAATTTAAATCAAAATTTACCGAGTCTCACTATGCCCCAAAGTGCAGTGTATAGGTAAACCCAGTGTAAACCTGTGAATATATTGCAAATACATTGGTGCACTTTGTGATTAGCTTTGATTGCACTTTTGATGGTTAAAAATTGTCAAATTGTTTTAAAATGAATAATGAAATAGCTGCTAACTATACAAAAAACTTTTTACAAGTTTTAAAAAATTCATCATGTTTAGAGTTCTTTTACAAATACTAGTGATGACAAAAATTCGAAACAACTAGTATCTAAAGTCGCATTTAGAATAACATATATTTCACTCTAAACCATTATGTAAACTTTGCGGAAACCTGCTTACAAAAACCGTGAAGAATCCTTTCATCAAAAAGTCTCGCATATCCTAGTTCAATAAGCCTCGACCAATCCTTTTAGAAAATAGTACATCCGAGTCAGCATTCTTGTCCCTTTTTTCATTTATGATTTGCTTTTACGCGTATTTTTTTGTATTCCATAATCCAGTTTTGTCGTGTGACTTTCTTATTCATGTTTAATTCGGTCATATTTATTATTGCACTTGGTTCTTTTAAGGAAATGATATTTTTTATACTCTTAGGATTAAATGTTAGATATAATCGAGAAACCTCTGCTTTCAGTAAATATTTCGTCTGTGTCATAGATTTATTGCGGTCTAACTAAACGCTTGACATTCGCATGCGTTTTGAATGCTTACCTATGACTTTGGTTTAAAGAATTACGAAAAGGTAAAAATACTATAATCCGTAAATGGCAATACATTTTATTACTACTACCATAATATATTTTTGCATAGGATTTTCTTTTTTTAAACCGTAAAGCTTGTTAAGAAAAGATGGAAAATTCAGAAAGGACGCGGCTATAATTTCTGTGAAAGGATTTACCATTCACCACACACATGATCCGCAACCACCATCTTTCTCTCTCTCTCTTTGCAGTTTATAAGTGAAACATGTTTCAAATGCGTGAAAACTCTATAATTTCCATGCTATAGTTAAAATTATTCATATTTTTTCAACAACTGGAAAGACTTGCAATAATAATGAGTACTTGATTATCAACAATCACGAGTGTAGGATTTAGTAGGGAAGGAACGAAGGAACGAGAGGCAGGAAAGGTAAAAGCAAAGGTGTGGATCTGTGGATGTGTAAGGATTTGTGATTTTTTCACACATGGCCAATTGAATTTATCCACGCTTGTATATCACTTTCAATGTTTGCATCTGCATCTGCTGCTCCTCTGTGTGATAACAAAGTTTCGTTCCGAGTGTATATTATAAAACATTATACTGGAGATATTGACGATTTATCCTATATTATGTTGCCTTTGAAGCCGTCATGTAATCATCAAAAATGGCAGCAGAGAAAGATTGAGCAGTAGTAGTGTATTGCGCAAAGCAATAAGCAAGTTACCATTATTAGCACTCTGATTGCTTACTATAAAACTGCTCCCAGTTCCGTGATATAAGTTTTCTGCTCCTCCTGAAATGTTAGATACTACATGTGGAGAAGACACTAATTTGGTGTAGAAAATTTTGCGTAAACGCGTTATATTTGGTTGAGACATGGTTTCTCATTTGCTTCTGTTCACGGAGGAATTAGTCACTGCTGTGAACCAAGAGGGTTCTTAAGAGTGCGTATCTTAATGCTTCATTACCAACTTTTGCTACGAATATTAGCGAGATTGTTGTACATTTTTTTACAATAATATACATCGACCTACCATGCTACAATGTGTTATGTATGCATTAGAATTTTTGGTTTGCCAACTTTGTCGTGCCCTGTCCATCATGCCATTATTTCGTAAATCAAATGGCACTAATCATTTAAACATGGATTGTAATAATGTTTGCACTGGCTAACAAGATGATTTGTTCTCCTTGTAGAGGTACTCTTTCTTTTTTGATAATCACTGCAAAGACGTTAGCTTTAATTAGATATAAAATAAAATGATTGTCTCAACAAATCCATTAATGCGGTTTATTAAGGAATAATAATAATCCATACATAATTAAACTGAACATAGTTATTACATAGTACATTTGGAGCTCTAACATTATACTTGATTTACTTGTCAATATAAAAGATAGTAATTGTATCAAGTTGACCGGAAAACCACAGCTTATTTTTAAAAGGAACATTAGTATTTTTCGTATTATCATGTCGGAAAAAGCAAATCAGTCAAAACAACTCATCTCAACAGTGCATGAAATGAGTTTAAACCCCAACACATTCTCTCCTAATTCTATTCAAATCTTATCCGCTCAAAAGTCATTTCAACCTGGTTCTAATCTATAAGTAAATCAAAGCAGAGAAAGACCACATCGGGTGTTATGGTCAAAGTGATGACAGAAGTAGGTTGTAAATCTTGCTGTGGATTTTTGTCGCGATTCTATGGTTCTCATGTTTCTTCTTCTGTGAATTTGTTGTAATGACATGCTTCAATCTTTCTACTGTTACATATATTCAACTACCCTAGCGGATATAGTAGTAGTAGTGTCTTTGATGTTTCCGTACTGAGTGACAATAAAGATTCTTCTTTTTGCATTTTCATTATTTGTCGCGTGAAAAAAATCTTTAGAGTTTTTTATATTAAAGGTGACTCAGATTGAAAGTGCCGTACCACACACAGTTTCTTTACCTAGCTGACCACTGGCCAGTTGCTGCTTCCCATTCTCTTAAAAGCCGCAAAGCTTCTTTAGAAGCACCCAAAATGCGTTATCATTATTGTCACATGACTATTTATTGTCCATGATTAGTCATAGCCCATCATTATTGACCAGTTGACCAACATTATTGTACATGATGATTTCCGATTTTAAAGAAATGAAAGCAATAATGGATATAATGGATATATATAATGTGGCTTACGCATAAAGTAAAATTCTTGAAGTATGCATCAAAGCTTTCAGTTTAAACACAATTACACAAGTATACCTTTGCTATGTATAAAACATTCCTAACCCTTGGTTATAATAGAACATTACAAGTCTACCGGATTCTATTTCGTTGTATTGTAAAAATACCTGCTGCCATGTTGCACAGCTACTACCACTACTACTACTGTGCTTCTCTTTTGACTTTTCGGACGTTTAATGTAATGTGAGAGAGTAATAATTAAGGTGATATTGTACAAGGAACACCCTGGGGTCAAAAGGCACCGCAAGTGTCAACAATTACAGCCCCAAACGAAGACTCTCAATGATGTCGGCTCTTTGAGATAGCTCGGAGGTCTTTCTCTTCCTCATATCGTTCTTCCATCCTCATATATATTGCTGTGCCCTCACATCATCTCCCTTTCCCATTGTGTTGGTCTCTACATTATTATTATCATTATTCTTTTAAATATTGTGCAGGAGGTTTTTCGTCGTTTCTCAATGAATCCAATAGAAAAAAAGGTGACATTATTCCACACAATTCTTTTCTATTCGGGAAGCAACAGCAATCCTATATTTATTAGAATGACTTTTTGACTTTTGGGATATTTTTGCCCAAGTGTGAATGCGCCAAAGAGGAAAAAGAATTTTGTTCTTTTAAATCTTGGGAATGTGAGAAGCAGAATGTTTAAAGAAAAATTCGAGTCATTTATGTAGTAATAACATGCTGCTACATCTACTCTAGCTCTTATAGATCTATAGTTCTAATTTTTTGCTATTAACGATAAAAAAGCTTTAAAGCTCAGTTATGTATATTTTGTAATTTTGATCGTAGTAAAGCGTAAATTTTGTATGAGTATTTAGTATAATATGTAAAAGACGAAACGTTCTTGTGTAGTACAAGTCCCTTCAAGTGTATATTTTTCTTTTAAAAAGTCAAATCTGATGGAGTCTTTCTTCGAAGCGACATCATATTTCTCTATATGACTGGCAAACTGGCTGAGTGAGCAGGCCAATGTGTGGCCAATAACTATTTGTATTGAATGTGAATGCTCAATTGAAGATCAAAGGGGACCACCGGTATTGCATTGAAACCGATATGTTAAACAACCCGAAGGATTTTGAATGAGTAAAGTATTTTCAATAGCTTTTAATGCATAATGGTAACATTGAGTTGTAACAATGCAAGAGCTCCCCGTCTACAAAAGCACGCATGAATTCACAAAGAAGAGAGAAGCGAGACAAAAAAAGACGCATTTTTAGATTGTAATGTACATAAGATTCATATTGTTATAAATGTGAATTATGCGGAGATTCATATGATACAAGATAGTATAATGTTATGTTTTGTGTGCTGCCGCATCAATGCTTCGCCATACCAGGAAGATTCATTCACTCGTGTTGGCAAAAGATGTAAAATAGCTTTCCCCACGTCGATTTTGGTGGTGGGTCCGCTTTATGCTCCTTTTTGTGTTGAAACATGATATGATCGTGCTATTCTTTGCCTATATTATTTGACGTGTTGTATACATGTGTTTTCTGACAATTATGTCCATTTTGTAAATGTAATCGTCAGTTTATTGAGTTCTGCCAAATGACATGACGTTGACACCGCCTTAGATGAATAGATAATACATTTGACTTGATTTGATGTTCTCCCGACATCAAAATTACATCATGTCGTGCCAACAAAATGCAATGCAATGGTAGAATGGTATGCAAAGGTGTCTTTGATTTATATTTTAGAGGAAGACTATTTTAGAAATGATATGCATACTACAAACAATGATTTACCATTACGTGAAGATTGCGTGTAAACTTTAAGTTCTTTTGGTTTTGTTAAAGTTAAATCATATAATCTTGCAGAGTCGGTTGTTAAAATTAAAATACTAGTTGACTGCGATTAATCCTAATAACTTTTTTACTTTGAGCACAATTTTGTGAGGTGTACAATGAAGGGTTTGAAATTCCAAAATTAACAATTTTAAGGCTTCTCTGTTCAAACTCTTAGAGAAACCAGGATGAGAATATATGACGCTTCATTATGTTTCAAAGAAAACAAGTGCAAGCTTGAAACGGTTTTCACACGATCTTCTATCCTCAATGTCTATAAATAACTATTTGTCGCGGTCATGCCATGCAGTGATTATTTTTGTTAAAAAGTCATTCTTGCTGCCACAGTCATCAGGATTTAATTTTGAATGTCCACTGGAACTCATAACCGCATTGTGTATAACCATTATTCATGTACTATCTGTACAAATCACTAATTGTACCATTTAAGCATTTTGTAGTCTCCCTTATAACTTGGTATAGCGTGAGATAAAAAAAACTTTCTTATCTTTTAGAGTGTGTGTGTGGAGTCTTCTCGGTCACACTTGTTTTGTCATGAAAATGTGCATCACCGACACGGATTTTAGATAAACAAGCTGTGAGCATTCAAAATTCGAAACACTTACGCACTTGAATTTGGATACTTAGACAGTGAGAGAGCCCTAGAAAGCTTGACAGGTCAAGCAGCATTTTGTAAAAGCAATGGGAATCTACAAGAGTATTATAGGAAGCAGAGAAATAAAAGAGCGTGCATTCATTACGTCACGAAAAGGCGAAACAACAAACAAATGAAACAAACGAGGAGGAAGAAAGCACATTGGATGATTTCAAGTGGAGCTTTTTCTTTTGCTTCTTTGAGTTGGTGAAGAGGGTTTTGTGTATGACCATTTTCTCGTAGTTTTGTCATTTCAAAGTTAAACAAACGCGGAGAGTGACACAATGTTCTGAAGCTAATACATTGGACTTATAACAAAATGATGCACTACAAATCTGAGGTCCGCCTCCTAAAAAGACAAAAAAGTGAAGTACTTTAAGCTCCGCTGCCAGTGTCATTCTTGCTCTTCTTATTTTCTCATTTTCAAAAGTTTTATCCCTTTATTTGTACACAAAGGAGGAGGATTAGAGATTAATAATTTTTGACTGATTACCTACGAATGAGTCTTAAGACTTTTTTTGCTGTAACTCATGCTATCTATCATCATCATTGGAGTGCAAACAAAATACATGTGAAATAGTATCTTGTTGGGTGTTCATGTACTAACCAACGACCGAAATAATACAACAAGTATTCAGTGAATAGATGCTTACACGACTTAATATCATGCCACAACGACAATGTCGTCTTTTCATTTAAATTATTGTCAATAGAACTTGGCAGCCTTTTTTGCTCGTGTTCTTCATCCCATGTTCTAGTTCATTATTTTTTACAACCTATTCCGTACAAATGCACTTTATCAACTTTCCAACATGAATCTTCCTTTTACTTCATTGTTTAAGTACACCCATCATGGGGCATTGTGCAGTCGTTGTCGTAGACTTTAATACTTGAATAGATTACAAAAAAGAGCACGTTTACTCATTTCTCATTTCAACTCATCGTAAAAAACAGGTAATAAGCTGTGAGGAAACACAAGAAAACGTCATATCATTCGCGACTTGCGACGTGTGTGTGCCTCATACGTTGTTCCTTATAATATCAAACTACATATTATTAGTACTATAGCTGCTGCCATTCTAGAGTGTGAGCCACTCTCTGATTTCTTGCTATGATTCCTCATAAATCACTTAGTATTATGCCAAGCCGGTACCTTAAAAGGAACGATATTCGAATGAAAACCTCACTTCAAACTGCGACAATCACGTACAAAACTTCTCATGTAGTATCATCGTCAAAAGAGTTTAAGAATCATATCATCGTCTTTATTTATAAAGAATATTATTCTTTAAAAAAGTGATTTTCAAAACGTAAAATGTAATGTGAATGCATATCTAAAAATACACAATACAGTTTTCGTACATATGTTCGTAGGTGAAAGGCCCTACAAGGAGTGGCGCAATACCCTTTTTCTACAACGACATTTGTCAAGTTTTATAATTTTACAATCACTCGCTGCGCCAGCAGAATACACACGAACGTGTTACAAAGTGTGAGGTAAATCTCAACTCCTGTTGTGTGATACCGATATCAACTTATCAACCATTCGGTTTAATTTTTGCCTTTAAATATCTTTTTTAAATGTGATTTATTTCTTTCCTTTCTAAACCTTTAAAAACAGAGAAGAGGGATTGGCATCATTAGGTACATACCTACTTTAAATCATTTATATGTATAATATTCTGTGTTCATTTCTTATTTATTCAGAGGCCACTTCAAAGTACATTCTCATGTCGTCGATAATTCATAAATTGAAATAAAATTCGGATTAATTGGCGCATATTTTTTTAAAAAATTGCTTCATGTTCACTTTGTTATAATTACCGATACGTATCATGCTGACTGCTGATGATGTGTTTGATGTGTTATAGCACACATTGTTTTGATATCTTCTCATGAAATGAAAGTATTTTGAATTGAAATTCCTTTGAACATTTTTGTTAAACTTTTCTTCGATAAAAGTAAAAAAGACGGCATCACTTTTGTAATTCGTATATCCGGGGGGTTGCGCATACTTTTACCTACCTTCACCTTTATCAAACTTGGAAATGTAGACTGAGCGGTAGATGTGTATGGACAAAACAGGGTGCATGATGCCATTCCTGACTCTATGACTATGCAATGTGAATCAATCCCCGAGAGGTCTTGGTACCCTTTCTTTGCCTCTTAACAGTGTGATCATTACAAGTGGGCAAAACACAATACAAATTTCATCATCAGAGATACTAATTCACACCTGCTTCAATGGAATCACACCATAAGCTACGCTTACGCACACACAACTCACTTTTGTAAATACCAAAAAATTACCACCAACTTGCGTTCCTGCTCTCCTCAATCCACGATGGACTTTAACCACTCAAAAGATGTATAAATTATGTTTCATTTCAAACACCCATACAGTAAAAATATAATATGCAAGAAACAGCACAACAGAGAGATGAAGACGAGTGGAAGGGGCTTCTTCTTTACATTCCTTTCGGAAGATTCCCATTCATTCTCTCTGTTTTCTTTCAAGGAAATGTTGCTGACTACATTATTTCCTTATATTTACGAAGAAAAGTGTCATCGTCTTGATTTATCTCTCTTGAGAAATGTTATGGGAGAATTTAAAGAATTAAAAAAGGTAAAATTTATTAATTTTTTATACTCATGTCCATGTGCGCAAGAGGTGGTGGTGTTTGTGGCACACAGAACGAACAAGAGATTCATTGTAAACTTGAGCATGTGACTAGTGGTAAACGCTTGTGAATTTATTCGGCAAAAAGTGGCTGACATTACAATACAATGGGTTGAAGAACGTGTCCTTTTCAATCAAATGCTTCATTTTTAATTTGTCCCAGCTAATTTGGAAAAGTAATGGATACTCATGAATGAAAAGACATGGCCGTTGCTCATTCACTCTCTACAGTCCCTTTTCCACAATATGACAGCAAACAACAGCGGGAATATCCGCTAGATTGGACATTAATTATTTGATCCTTTTATAAATATCAATTCAAATTCAACATACGAACATATTATGTATTATTTTGTTTTTTGAAAATCTATTACAAGAAACATATCTTTTAATACGCTTAATTGTTTTATAAATTCCATTTTAAGAATCCAAAAATTTTCAAACATAAATGACAGAAATTATATAAAATGCCTATTAAAACAAGTGAAATGAAACATTTAAGTCAACACAATATAGCAAAAAAACAAATGTTAATACTGTTGTTTAGGTTTAGCATTTTATACATTTTGTAAATCTCAGAGTGATATTAGTGAGAATCGTCAAAGCATACTGTACATTTCATCTATGCAAAGTTCAAACAAAGCTGTACATATTCTTTCTCTAACGAAAAGTTGATCTGTCATATATATTAAACTTGCAACATTAGCTTTTTTGAAGGCGGTCCGACTGCAAAGGGTGTCAAAAACACATCAGGAGCGAGCAAAACTCCACCTCTCCCTTTGAATCAACACAGCATTCATGAGATTCGTTGGTAGGAATAAAATGTGAACGTTAATGAATGAGCCCGACAACCCATGAAGGCACATGATACAAAAAAAATCCTGTAATAGAATATAAATTATATACTGGTATTACCATATCTGTAAATCTGTACTCTGTGTTTTGATGCGACGCGTATTTTGCTAAACTCACATTTTTCACCCAATCAAGATCAAGAATTTTTATGCTTGATTTATAATGGCAAACTAACATGAATAATTTTATCCGTGGAACCTAATATTATGTTTTCAAAGCAGTTGAAATGATATTTCAGTGTATTCAAACTTGAGAGTGAACAAAGAGCAAATTAATATATTAATGCAACATTATTACTAATGTAATTAAGGGTATTTAGTCTCATATTGGTTTTTGTAAAAATTCTTTGTTTCTGTACAACAAGGGAGTAAATGTAAATGCATCAGTAATGTAAACTTTACATTGTAAAGTGTATGATTATATAAGTCAGGTAGGTCTCAAAACTACAACTAATGATGAGGTACATTATTGTGTGTAAATAGTATCAGAATATACAGTCAAATAATGCTTACAAGTATGAGAACATGTAAGAGAAATGACAACAATGGAAAAATTCAGAGATGCTTCATCCGTCGGACAGACCCTCTGTGTTGTCAATGGTAAGGTAGGTAAAGAAGTATCTTGGTCTCAAACGGTGATGATCTGTTTTGGTGCACAGACAGACGGGCGATTGAAGACCTCCCTCAAGGCACCCATTCCTCAGACAGTAGGGATCCTCAGTTACTCTTTAGGAGGCTACTCACATTCATTCAGTGAACTCAACTCTTGGAGAGCAAACACATTTTTTTCCTTGGTGAACGCATGATATATAAAACGTTGTGTCCAGAAGTTTTCACACTTCAGTCCAGACCGCTCGACGCCTTCCGACCAGAGCATGCTTAGTGAATAAAAAAATCCATTTTTATTTCGATTATTTCTGTTGTTCAATGTGCATGATCCTAAAATTTCAACTTTAAAGTTGTCTTGCCTTGGAATACGGCAAGAAAGGTGAAAGTTGCTCACAGATTACATTAAAAAACATCAACGTGAACAAAGTTAGCATTGAAGTAACAAATGATAAGAATACAAATTAACATGCGTAATTGATTTGATTAATCTAAAAAGTAACAAAAGTGCGTAGTGTTTTAAAAAGTAAACCTAAAGTGATATTCGTGTAAGTTATTTGTGAAAGCTCTTTGAGCAAGAAAACAGTTTCCCAAATGATGGCTGTATCTAGCACACTTAACATTCGCCCAATATTTTCCACGGGCTATCCCTTTCAAGGTATATAGTAATTCAATAGCAATTTTATAATATCTACATAAAACTATTAGTTATCCGTTGAAAAATTTACTTTCTCTACATTGGAGTTATTAAGTCTTATCAAGTCAATCAACCGCTTCAAGTATCTTAATCAATTAAATTATCTTTTAATGACTTGAATTCTTGAATAGGCCAAGGAAGGGTAAACCAGTTGGGAGGTGTATTCATTAACGGAAGACCTCTTCCTAATCATGTTCGACTAAAAATCGTTGAGCTCGCTGCAGCAGGTGTGAGACCATGCGTCATCTCCAGACAACTTCGCGTATCCCATGGATGTGTCTCCAAGATATTGAATCGGTACCAAGAAACGGGCAGCATTCGACCTGGAGTGATTGGAGGAAGCAAGCCAAGAGTTGCAACTCCCGAGGTTGAGAATAAAATTGAAGAATACAAACGGGATAACCCCGCTATCTTCTCTTGGGAAATAAGAGACAAGTTGATTAAAGTAGGCCCCTAAAATGAAGACCAGACTTTTTTGCATGTTTTCAATGTACCCTAATGTTCCCCACAATCAGAAAATTTCATTTTTTGGTCGTACAAATAGAAAAAAACAAGACCCTGTTCATAGTCTCACATTGCCCCAAGTCACAAAAAACAAGCCATTTTCTACTTTCTTTTTCTCTAAAAAATATGAGTGTTTCTTTGTCTATTAAAAGTCAATATTAGATTCTAATTTTTTTAAAAATATTTTTTATCTTGACAAAGGAGGGGATTTGTGACAAAAACTCTGCTCCTTCCGTCAGTTCAATCAGCCGTGTTTTACGAGGCGGATCAGGAACATTTCCCTTGAAGAAAGAAGACATTTACGACTTTAAAAATCAAAAGGACCACAGCATCAATAGGATTTTAGGAGGTTGGTCAATTTCATTTTTTATTATTAGTTCCTGCTTAGCTTTTAATATCATCAAATCCAGCTCACAATCTTTTCTTTGAGATTTTCATAATCCTTTGCATTCTGCTTGGTTCGTCTTTTTTGCTCTTATTCTTTCCTTGATACTACATAACTTTAACCAAAAACCTACAAAGCTTCATAAAGGATTAAGAATACACTGTGTTATATATTTAGCACCTACTGACCAATTCAAAAAACATTTTTCATTTTTTACGATTCCTCTTTAACAATGTGCATTGCACAACGTTGACTTTTACAAATTAAGTCGGAAATGAAAAGGTGTTATCTTTCTAAAGTAAAGGAGAGGATTTTGATCAGAATTGTATTGCGGGCTTTGTGCATTTCTGAATTATATTGACTCACACTCTTAACTGCATGGGTGCACTTTTTGTGTGCAATCATTTTTTGGGTGTTCTGTTAGACCTGTCGATTGTAACCCACAATGAACCAGTATGTAACGCCGCATTCACAAGCCGTGAGAAAATCGAGCAACACATTGTATTCCAGAATAATCTGCTTTTGTGAACCAAGCAAAGTGTAGGTAATAGGTAGACGTATTGTGAATTTGTCCAAATTAATCGAAGCATCTATCTCTACGTTTTCTGTCCATGATCATCCATTTCCTCGTTCTGTTTTTTCCAACTTTTCATCACTCCAAATAAACCTGCTTCTGTCGATTCATGAACTTTGATAAATGATGTTGACTTTGCACACATCAAGTGCATCCTTTTCATAAAAATACCCTGTGTTTCCTATTGATAAACGTTTCGTTTCGTATAGAAATAAAACTTTTGTCCCAAAAAAAGCCAGAAGAGGAAATGACAAAAAAATGTATTTGAATTAAATGTATCATCAGGTGACTCTATTGGTTCTATGGATGACTCTGATACGGAAAGTGAGCCTGGCATTCCACTGAAAAGAAAACAAAGACGATCAAGAACCACGTTTACGTCGGAACAACTAGAAGAGTTGGAGAGAGCGTTTGAGCGAACGCAATATCCCGATGTGTATACTCGAGAGGAACTTGCTCAACGAACAAAACTAACGGAAGCCCGTGTTCAAGTTTGGTTTAGCAACAGAAGAGCTCGCTGGCGTAAGACTGCTGGAGGATCATCCTCCGTAGGCCACCATCAGGGTCACACATCAGTTACCAACTCTGGTTTCAGTCCCATTCCTCTAGCTGTTGCATATCCTCCTTCTGCCGCCGTTGCGGCAGCAGTGGCAGCCTCCGCCTCATCCTCTGCAGGATCTACTGGGTCGGCATCATCTCCTTTGGGAACAACGACCGGACACTCTTCCTCATCAGCGTCCTCATCAGCCCTTAATTATGGGGCTGGCAGCAACGCATATGCAAGTGATCATATACAATCAACGAGTGCATCTATATGCCATCCCAATTCCCAAGCCTCTCATTGGGCTTCCAGTGGTAGTCGATCATCTCATTCCCATGCTGGACATTTACTTTCTCAGAACCACTTTGGCACCGGTGACTCACAGGTAACAAAAATTTGCTTTCGTTGACTTTCTTAAGCACTACAAGGCGAAATATTTTTGTAGAGTAATGACAATAAGTTCACACCAATCCTTTTCCTCTAATCTATTGTGTAGTCGAAATCAAGACGAAAAGGTGTGTATCCATTCTGACTTACTACACTAAGAGTTTATGAACACAATAGGAAAGCCAAAAGCAAGTTACACATGACAATGTCCTGACAAAGGACTTTTTGTGTTCGACCTGTAACAATGCAATGATCAAAGTCATTTAATGGCCTGATGACAAGTAAATACTAGCTAAAGGGATTCATGATAATGATCGAGCGCATTTATTAATATTACCTTATGAATATAGTAAGTAAATGAGTTCCCATACATAGTTTTACAAAAAAAACCAACTCCCCCAATCATCATTAAGTGTGTCAACATTTTATGACCACCCAGAACCAAATTGTATTAAATACCATAATATATGTAGTCTTTAGTGCAAGTATGCAACAAATAGTTCAAATCATACACATATTCTATTATATTAATGTTTAGGTATTTTCTTGTATTCTTTTTTTGTCTTTGCTTGCAATCAGTACAAAATGTACATTTTCTAATTTTCAGATGATGAACTTTTTGTCCGGAGGAAACAACAGTGGCACTGGAGATTTCGGTTCATCCAGCCATGGGCACAGTGCTAATGGGTCTAGTGGGACTTCAAATGGGAATAGCGGTGGGGCGGAGGCATGGCCTGCTACCTGGAACTCACCCCATCAATTCACTCCTGACAATTACACCAGGTAGGTCTTTCCAAAAGCCATAATCATCGCATGATCACACTTACATCTTTTCCTTCTCAATTATTCAACGACACATGATGTGTAATCTAGATACATGATTACTTGGCAGATCACATTCCTTCCTTGTCTGTTTTTTTTCTTCAATGCATATAGTTCTAATACATCAAAAATGCTTGTCGTTTGCTTCTTTGGCATCTATTAACCATACATTATGATTCTTTGCATTTATCTCTGAAGGCTTCACACAAGGCAAAATCATTTTTGCCGAGTTACTACCGTGCTCACTTAAAGCAATGTTTTATGAGATGGTGTTGGGTAGGAATTTTTCGATTTGTACAAGTGTGCATTATGGGTTTTTCTTATATAACAAGAAGTACATAGAAACCCAAGTATCTACCACCAAAGCATATTATCATCATCACTCTGTTGTGTGTGCTTCTTGTTACTTCATTGTCTGCTTGCTCGCTTTTGGATGACGTGTGAAAGCATTCACTTCAGTCAGATAGACGGACGGCACTCTCTAAATTTTTTTTCCTTCTTGTGACACGAAGATGTACAAGAAAAAAGAAGGTGAATACAAAAAGGAATTATTATTATTTGTGATGAATACTGTTGTTGTGAAGCATTTTTACTTTTGCACAACTGAACTCTAATAGCATTTTTCAATTGATGTCGACTCAGCTTGAAATCTAGCCAAGTGAAGCAAATAAGCAGAAAAGGGTATATTATAAAAGATGAAGAGCACAATATATTAAGAGGGTATATTATTTCAGATAAACCTCACATAATAATATTGCCCCTAAGCAGTTTTGAAAGCACTTGTTCACAAGATTACTTATTATAATTATTTTGATGAGTGCAGCCATCTTACCCTGGCCACAATAATAATAATGGTAATAATAACGATCATGCAGGCGCTTTCAAAATTCTATATTGAACAGAATAATAAATGTCTTAATATGCAGACTTTTATTTGAAAACATGCAATCAGACTCGTCAAAACTTTATTTATCTCTTGGATGAAGACTGTATTAGTTCATTACAGATTATAAGCCCATTTCAAAACTGTTATCAAAAGAGCTCAAGGGGCGCTATTTTGCTAATGAGTTTATATTTACGACAAACATAAAGTACTACGCTTACACCACGCACGACATTTAATTCCTTTCACGTGCACTTGCAAATTGGAATGTCAAAACTAGCGCATCTGACCAGAATTCAAAATTACTACATCAAATCGTCTTTCCATGTACAATTTCATAATTTCTTTTAAAAATTTAATTTTTTCTAGTTTAAAGTGGCTTTTAAAGACATTTTGAGCCATATTTGCAGTAATTAAAATGTTCTATAAAAGAGAAATACTTCATATTTGTTTCAGCATGATGGCAGCCAACATAGCCTCTGCAAACAACGACATGTTTGCCTCAACGATGCTCCCTTATCATCATCACCATCATCATGGACATCCCAACCCACTGACAGCACAGTTCGGGACCTCACAAACGTCAAGTATGTATAAAAACTATGCAGTAGCAAAAAATCCTCAGGCTCTCGGTTTGTTCTAACAAAAAAAGGAGACGGAAAAGGTGTTGCTTTATACTTGCCACCCTAGTAAAAGTTACTATCATACCAAGCTATAATATAATCATTCTTGCGGCCCTTTTCTCTGCAACACACCGCAAACGAGTCTTTCCTTTTCTCATTTTTGTGCTTTATTTTTAAGTAACTTTACAAGAAACACCATACTGGGCTTACGGAATAATATTGTAGACTTATGCAAAATAGCAATATTTTTGTATGTGATCGTCTGTAATATACGCCCTAACATTAGTCACTGTACAGTATTATATTTTAAGGATGAATGGTTCATGGTTTTAGCAATATTTTAGACCATCCAAGTTCCTATATGTCAAAGATTAATTTTTTCTGTAAATTTGGTTTGTAAAATGATATAATTCTTGTGGGTATTGTATGCATGTTTAGACGTTAACTAGATCTCTAAGTTGTAAATGTACGTAAAAGAGCAGCTTCGACACAAGAAGTCTGCAGAGAATTCAGATTGTGCCAAAACTGTGTGTAAATCAAGCTAGTTTCTTAAGAAATGAATTCTCGTAGAATTCGGGAAATTTTATCTATTGTAATTTTGTAAAATAGAAAACTGTTGAATAAAGTTGCTGTCACCACAAGTGTCCTTCAAGAAAATTATAAACTCAGATCAAACACATCTTCTTGGGCATCCTACATTGAGTTGTTCCCTTGTCTTATTATCGTGTAAATTCTTCTTCTTAAAGTCAAAGCGGAGCTGTCAATTTCTTCTTGAGAGATGAGCGATGGGTGCTAGCCTGGATAATGAAAAACTTATTACCTATTCTCAATCATTCTTCATTATTGTACATTTTTATGATGACACGATGATGCAAGCACTATTTGATTCCTTCCAAGAGCCCGTCATAAATTTATGATGATTCAACAAAGTACTGTAATTTATTGATGATAAGCTGATCTCTTGACACTTTCCATAACTTTTTGAAGTAACTGTACACCTGGAATAATGGTATGTGCAAAGAAAATAACCGACTTTTGTAAAAACCATCAAATGATCAACTCTCCCAATAAACAAGAGTTTGTGCTTAGTCAGACTTTGCACTCGAAGAAGAATTACAAAAGATATTGTTTAACTTTGCACGCAATATTAAGAATAGCTTCTTGCTGTGCAAATGATGGAATATCTGTCATGTATATCCTCAAAGTCAAGGCAAACTTTACCCATTTTACTGGCACCATTTTCAAGGACGGAAACAGACAAAAACTATCTAGTATCACAATGCCCCAAAAATGGGTTATACATCGACTCATTGGACTTGTAGTACTTTTCACCATCCGGTATATTTATGCCAATGTTGAATGCAATGTTTTAATATACTTTTTATCAAGTTTCACAACATGTTTTCTTATATGTTAGAATATTATTTTAACCAATTAACATACAATAAAGAATTCAATTATGGGTAATCTTGGCATATATGTCTGAGTCGTATAATATAGGACTTTCAATCATTTTTCTACGCAGTGCAGTATTTGTTCCAGACAAAGTGTCATACTTATTTATGTATTTAAAGTCCCATTTTGCTTATAGACTTAATTATAGAGAAGTGCAAAAATAGCTGTCTGCAGAAAGTTACGCAAATCTCTGTTTCGATTTCCATTCTAGTAATTAGGGATAACCACAAAACTTGCAATATTCATACTCTATTATGATTTTGGCATTTCTACGGCCCGCAGTCTGAATAAAGCAAAATACTTATGAAATGATATCACATACATCCCGATAAGATAATAGAGCGCAAACTTATGTATTTTGGAAGTCAATGCCATAAAGGAAAGCTTGGGTGAACCTCAAGCCACAAGGTTGCTGGAACCGTTGAAAAATATCACATATTATGACGATAACGGAATGCAAACTTATCGTAAGCGAGTTTAGGGAAAACAGAACCTTCTTTTACACAGTGAGTTCATATGTAGCTGTAGTTCCATGAAATGATGCAAAACGCTGCTATATATCAATCTTTCCTTAAAAGTTCCAAGAGAAGAAGACAAGCGTGCTCCTTGATGACTTCACACCAAAAAGCTCAGTCCGATATTCTGTAGATTCGCATGGACAATCAAACCAAGTGTACCGTCCTTATTCACTTTCATCGTTTCATCCTCGACGCAAACCTCAATATCCGGAATGTCGAAATTCAATACACAGTTTGCCATAGTACCTATTTATTGCCTTTAATTGTTTGAATATTTTCCTTTTATAGCCACGACGTGTCGGTAGGCAATTTCAAAAATATAATAAGCATTTTTAGAACACACCATCTGCTCTTTTTTGGTTTTGGATGTGACGGTAGTGAAGTTGGGAAATATCAACAAGTGGACATCTAACTGGAAAAGGTTCCATCAAACTGGAATTATAATTGGACTCGTTAAGGCAAAGGTTAGTGTATTTCCTTATTATATAAACATTAAATTTCCATGCAGTTTCAACTTTTAAGTTTCGAGCTGAGCATATCAAAATCTCCATTTTAAATTCATTTCTATTTAAACTGTCGCTTGCAAACTTTACATTGCAATGCAAGACAATTACACGATTATAAATTATTTTTTAAAGCATCAAAATGAGAAAGTCATGTTTGCTTCTGATAAAATGGTTCATTTGCAAACATTTCACTTACAGAGAACAAGTATATCATCAAATTTATTACGACTTGTTCCATCTCTGTCAATATTGTTGATTCATAATTTTCTGTATTATGATGATATAGATTAGAAGGAGCGTTCAGTACACTTTGTAATCATTCCTGCTTCACGGGGTAAATTAAGGTTGATTTTATTCTTGCATGAAACTGTGATTTCAATCACGGCTCAACTGTTACATATTAATTAATTAAACAATTTTAGGTCTGCAACAAATGCAGGCCATTTAAGCATATTTAATATATTGGTTATCGCATTTCATATATCTGCCAAAATATAGATATAAAAAGCAAAATACTAGATATATTATGTGTGTTGGAGCACAGAATTCATACCCAAGTTGTTCTATCTTTCTCCTGGTAAAGTTAAACAAGTGTGAAAAGACATAATATGCTTACTCGTTCACGGTTGACATATCCTGGCAAATGTAGTCGAATGATAGTAATTTGTACTGAAAAAAATTTCCTGTTGAAATTGTCTGGAATGAGAAAATGAAATAGGGTGAAATGGGAGAGAGAGGAAAGAATTCCGTCACCAGCAGAAGCATGCATGCCACTACTGCATATCATTCAACTCAGCTATATAAGCTCAAGAGTTTTTCCCATTCTCATCAAGATGTTCCCGTTGTCTGCCACGCATCTCTTTATTTTCACCAACTTTTCTTGCCGTCGTTTCTTTTTTCTCTTCCTTTACAAACTATTAACATATACCTTCACAAGCAATGTGATGTACGTCTGAAAGCAAACCAAATTTTGTAAGTCATGCGGCACCATTATCCAGACAAAATCTCTCTAGTTATGTGGTTCTTACACTATGTGGTATGTAGGGGCCAGACTATCTTCTCCAGTGCCTACTACACAGCAACAAAAAAACTTTAACGTACATGTTATTGAGCTTTTGTAAGATAATAATATCAGAGCTTTACTTATTTTGCACGTCAATTCATTTTAGCGCAATATGTCGCTGACGCTATAACGGTCGACGTAAAAGAAATAGACTCGGTATATGCCAAAGAGTCAAGCCAAAGTCATAGAAAGCTCTGTGGTAGTCCATTTCCTTGGGTGACCGGAATTCCAACACGTTCACTCATTTCCTTACCAGTAAATTCCTTACCTTTTCATATCCTTTTATTTCTTTGCCGCACGTCTTCCAGGATCTCAATTTCTGGAGATGACTCTCTTTCTCGCCAGCAACAAGCATACATTCATTCATGAAGTGTGCATTTCTATTTTTGCAATGCATTGAGTTTGTGAAAATGAAGCGAGAAGATAGCGCTTGAGATTGTTCTAGTTTATTGATAAAATGAACAGAGTGGGATCATAGGACGTCTCAGGAATGAATGATTCAGACAATCTCAATGTAAGGGTTAGCCAAGCAATTTACTTTCACCCGCAGAGGCATATATTTTTATGGTAGTATGCATTGTACTCCGTTTAGATGGAGGTTGAGCAAAATATCGCCCACGCATAATATTCTATGTTTGTCGGGAAAAACATAATTACCCGTTTTCATTTGGATTTTTTCAAAGTATAGTTTACCCACAAACTTGAATGAAGGCTATTATGCAAGTGACTATCTCATCTCTAAGGGCTGAGTAAATCCATTTCATATGAAATTTTAGCCTATTTACGAAACTTGAGTGTTTCGCTAACAATAGTTGTGGTTCTAGACTTGTGGTGTATTGTACTGGCGCTCGAGAAGAACGGTAATACACAAAAGTTTGACTTAAAAAATTGGGTAGTGGTTGGCTTTGTCTAAGGGTTTCCACGCTGAACCAGACACCAACTACCAAAAGCAAATTCCCATGGACACGTTGTCGCGCACTTTGTTGATATAAAGCATTACCGAAGAAATTTATTTCGACCATATACGTTTTCCCCTCAGAAGGATCATTCCAATTCATCTTTTTTACTCCAAAGCACTACTTCTACTCTTACCTCTTATCATTATCAGTCCATTTTTATTCTCTCCAGCAAAACTGAGATATTCAGGTCCATCCATCTGACTATTAAAAAGGCATGGATGCAGAAGAGTTCCGCCGACATGGCAAGGCCATGATTGACTATGTGGCGAAATACCTTGACACCATTCAGGATCGCCGTGTGACTCCCAGCGTGGAGCCAGGCTACTTAAAAAATCTGATTCCACTGGAAGCTCCAGAACAGCCCGAAAGCTGGGACGATATTGTTGCAGATATCGAGCCAAAAATAATGGTTGGGGTAAGTTGAGACACACCAGAAGCAATTACTTAGTAAGGTGAGTCTGGATCACGCAGGGTCACTAACAATTTTTATTTTATCACACAAAGATGACACATTGGCAACATCCTAGATTCCATGCATACTTTCCATCTGGCGCATCTTATCCGTCAATTTTGGCTGACATTGTGGGAGATACAATCGGGTGCATTGGATTCTCATGGGTATGGATACTAGTACTACTAAATGGATTATCGGGGGTTTTGCTTGGAAAATGATTCCATGCAGTTTACTAAACTTATCTATTTTTTAATGCAGGCTTCCGGTCCATCTTGTACCGAGTTGGAAGGAATCATGCTAGACTGGCTTGCAAAAGCAATGGACTTACCTAAGGAGTTCATGCAATCTACCGAAGGAGGAAAAGGAGGTGGCTGCATTCAGGTTTGAATGAAAATACATAGTTATTAACCCCATATCCCCAACAATTTTTCATGTGCTTTCATTTATTCATACCCAACAAGTTTTCATGTGCTTTCATTTATTCATGTAATAGACCAGCGCTAGTGAATGTGTCTTGGTCTCCATATTAGCTGCTAGAGCTCTAGCCATTCAAAAATTGAAACGAGAAGAGCCTGAATCTGATGAAGGAGTGATGCTGTCCAAGTTGATTGCTTACTGCTCCAAAGAAGCCCATTCTTGTGTTGAAAAAGGGGCCATGATTGCATTTGTCAAGCTACGAATCTTGGAAACAGATGAGAACTTTTGCCTTCGTGGGGACACTGTCCGGAAGGTGGGTGTTCTTAATTATCTATCATCTTCATTTTAAAAATAGAGACCGGTATGTAAATACATGTAACCATCCTAGGCTATGGAACAAGACAGAAAGAATGGATTGTATCCTTTCTTTGTGTCCACCACTATTGGGACCACTTCCTGCTGCTCTGCGGATAACTTACAAGAAATTGGACCAGTCTGTCAAGACTATGAATGCTGGCTACACGTAGACGCTGCATACGCTGGTGGCTCACAGATCTGCCCAGAGTTCCGCCATCTGTTCAAGGGAATTGAAGTAAGCTTTTGACTTTGTTCATCATGTTCACTCAATTTTCCATCAATCCGCGAGAGCTTGCTTTAACAAAATGGTATAAACAAAGCTAAACATGGTTTTGAACAACTTTTTGTTCTTTGTTCATAGTATGCAATGTCAGTGAACACCAATGCCAACAAATGGCTCTTGACCAACTTTGACTGCGCCTGTTACTGGTAATAACAATGTGCTATATTCAACATGAAAAACAATTTTCGGTTCACCTTCATTTTCCATGTTTTACCACGATTACAGGGTTAGAGACCGTTACAAACTCACACAAGCTTTGGTGGTGGATCCACTCTACTTACAACACAGTCACTCTGAGGACAGCATTGATTATCGGGTCAGTATAAATTAAAATGCTATTATACTTGTAATTTGCTTAATGCAGCAAAATTCATGTGTTTTTATTCAATTTATTTATAGCACTGGGGCATTCCCCTTAGTCGTCGCTTCCGTTCCCTGAAGTTGTGGTTTGTTATTCGCATGTATGGAATCGAGGGATTACAGCGCTATATTCGAGAGCATGTCAGGTTGGCGAAATTTTTCGCTTCATTGGTCAGCCAGGATCAGCGTTTCGAAATCATGAACAAAGTGGAAGTAGGTTTAATCATAATAATCAAAAATATGTGTGTAAAGAAGGAACTTGACACAAAAATTCAAAACTCATATGCGTTTTATAGCTTGGACTTGTCTGCTTCCGGATGAAGGGATCAAATGCATTGAACCAAAAGCTGTTGTCAACAATCAACGCGTCTGGTAGACTCCACATGGTCCCAGCGTCTTTGAACGACAAGTATGTAATTCGGTTCTGCGTCTGCCGTGAAACCGCTTGCGAGGAAGATATGAGTAAGATTGAAGATATATATTTTTTACTTTGTACATCTTAAGATGACTTTACGAATACACAATACATCTTGATACATCTCTTGAACCATAGTGTCCATTTAAACAGTGGTTAATGAAATTAATAAAAACTCTGGAATTTCATCTTTATAGAATACGCATGGGACATAATCAAGACCGTTGCTACTGAGGTTGAGAAATCAGAGGTAGGTTCAGATTCTTCGCCTCCATCGCCAGTTCCTGAGCCCGTCAGGCGAATTAGCGTGGAGGCTCAAAATGTTATTAAGAGCTTCTCCGAGCGTCGTTTTACACTGGCTCGTCAAACATCCATGATCAATGAAATCATGGGACGAACATCTGTTGACCTTACGGATGATGACATTCCTATTCCTCGTAGTCGTAAGGGTAGTTTGTTCCCCGCAAGCGCGTTTATCGATGATTTCGCTGAAGCGAATGAGCGTGAACGCCGAGCAAGTTTAGCCGAGCTTAATCTAGATCGGCTAGCTGCACTGCGTCGAGGAAGTGACAGTAGTCTAAATAGCGCCCGATGCGCAAGCCTTAGCACGTCAATTTCCGAGGCAATCAAAGAGGATGAGGAAGCTTCTCCAGAAACTGGAAAGTCTTCCAATGATTCCGAGCCGTCAGCATAAAAATTTTAATTTTATTTAACAAAATTTTCTTTATTATGTATTTTGTTATGTACAAGTTTGCCTTTTGCTGTACATTCCTTGAATTTAGTAATAATTGTTATGCCTTACTTTTACTTTAATTTGCTACGTTTTAGTGTATAGATAAAACATTTACTTATAATTAAGCCTATCCAACTTTTACCTTTTTATTCAAATATGATGTTTCTTTCCTGCTTTATAAAGCCTCAGGAACAACCTACAAGACAATTTGGAGGTACTGGTGGAGCCTGTATGGGGCGGTGAGCTAATTAAATCCCTTCTACCTAACCGAAAGTTCTCCTTCTCTCCTTTTCGGCCCTTGTGTGCAAATTCATGTGAATCAAATCCTCCTTCTTCCACATTTCCCCGTCAAACTTCCCAACTTCACTGAACTTACCTTGCTTTATTAAAAATGTTTGAAAATTCATTAATGCTTTTTGACCGTATAGCACAACGACAATTGTATGCATACATATTCTTGAGATATCGAAATCTTGTAATAAAAGTTTTAAAATTATTATACATGCATTCTTTTGCTTGTTTGAAATTTTTATTTGCAAATATAGTATCATTATGCTTTATATTTATTTTAAGTGCATGGACTCTTTTTTGCCATTCTACTATTTGTTTATTGCATATTATGTTCATGGCAAAGACTTTTCAAATTGATCAATTTCTCATTCTTAAAAGTTGTGGATGAAGGGATGATGCTAAAAGACATGTTTATCAGGACCCAGATTTGTTTGTGGATGAGCCATTGGCCAAGCCGGGAGAACGGGACCCAAATCTGGAAGAGGATGCTGTTTCAGCTTTGAAGCAAAAGCAGGATGAGTTGCTCAAGCAAAAACGGTCGTTATTTGTCCGAATGGTAAATTAAGTACAGTTTTTGTATAAAAGTTTCACTACTGGTTGTTGGATGCATTGAATATAATGTTGACTGAGAAATCAATCATTGTAGTACGCTTACTATTCTTGATATCTCTGGAAATAGGTCAGTGATCCAAAGATCTACAATCCAAAAATCGTCAAAGCGAGAATTCCAGCCATTAAGGCTAGACCTTCATTCCCACCAATGGATCATTCTGAAGACGATTACGAAAGTCAACCGCCGACAGCACAAGCTTCATCACAGTTAGGCAACCAAGCGAGTCCCATGTAAGAGCCGCCATTTTGTCCTGAATTCGATACATATTATAATACATATTATGAAGATCAGGCAAGTTTGTTCCTTTATGTTCACACGTGTACCTTTTGTGCCAATTAGTTTTGATTATATAATATGCAAAACTATATAGGAATATACTAACTTGGCAAGGAAAAACATCAACCATTTTCGTTTTCTTACCTTGTAATACCAATTTAATAGGATTGCCCAACAAAACAGCAATAAATCATCATTCAAGCGTGAGTAACTACTAAACCTACTCAGCGCCCAAGTCATAGGGATGTACATTAATGCGAGTTCAATGGCGCTGCTCAGATACCTATATTTTCCTACAAACTGTCAAGTTCCTTTTCTCACTCACTTTCATTCTGCGTTGTTGAAAGCATCAAAGCTTTCTCCACTTCTACTTTTGAGTGCCGGCTGAACTAAAGAGCGCAAGAAAGTACACATACATACTATACATATACTATAGTACCTACGTACGATTCTTCGTTTTCTTTTCATGAATGGGGAAAGAAGTAGGTTAAAAGATTTTCTCACTTGGTTGACTCGATTCTGGCAAATTAATGGCCTTTCCATTATTCAGATTTCAAGAGTTCATGAGCCATAATAAAGATATCTCCGCTGCTAATGTAGTTCTCGTTCCTAATGATAACACCTCCGAGTTCTTTTATGGAATTCGTGCACTTGCTTCGTTAAAGCCGATCCCATCACTATCACCGATGCTTTTATTTGCCCCATAGCACGGTATATTAGTATATGGTTCAAGTATTAATGCCAAGTAAATTATGTGTCGGCATATTACACTGCATGATTTGTGAACATCAGATAATATATCATGTAACTTATGAGAAAATGATGCATTCAGGATTCAACATTGCGTTTGTATGCCTTGCTATATAACATGATTGGGGCAAGTAGAGAAACGTCTTTTTGTTTCAGAGAGAAAATTCTTGATGAATACAACAAACAGCAAACGCAAAGTTTTCTTATTAATAGCTGCAATGCTGCCTTTATTGTGGTTTGTAGGTCTTCATGGATTAGTTGGCCGTTAGCATTCATGTTTCAAGATATCGTTGAAGAAGTAACTAGCGAAGTTCCGTTTCGGTAACGCAAAGAAATTGTTTAGAAAATTTTATTGTACTGGCTTTTATTATAACAAGTGCTTGTTAAGTGTATGTTAATATTTGGTGAATAGGTTTCGAAATTGGGATTCTACTCTGTCAATCAAACCCGGAGCATCTTCAGGGGGATCCACCAAAACATCCCCAGAATCCGATCAGCTACGCCCAGTGACTCCTAGTCCAGGCCGAAGACGAAGCAAATCTCCAATTTGCCCTCCTGGTGTAAAGTCTCCGACAAAAACACCATTGCTGGCCGTTTCCGGTAATCCAAAGAAAGTTGGCAACACGAAACCTAATCATCTTAGCCCTCCAAAACAGCAACAGTAACAAAAAGTTTGAGGCACCAGATTGGTAAAATTGCATTTCTTAGGACAGCAAAAACAGTTATATAGTGGTTGTTTCAATATAGATAATAAAATAAAATCGTTTGAATTATGTAGAGTTGAACTTTGCAAAACTCATAGCTGAATCATCTATAAATTATAGTAAAATATTGAAATAACAAGAAACATTGACTTAATGTTATGCTTACCATGTAGCTTTAAATAGCGTACAATGTAGACATTCATACACTTACCAAACTAATGTATAGACATGTAACATTTAGCTTCATTAGTTAGCGAGTGTAATATAGAGCCATTTCATGATATTTCAGATTGGTTTGTCGTTTTTTGGGATTACGATTTCATGAATCATTAATGGAACAACTTAAAACTGGAATGCAAAGGTCAAAACCAAAAAAAAATATGATTACATAAAACGACTAATTCATCCATTGTAGTAAATAAATTAAAAACTTCTTTCAAGCTTGTTGAAGACAAAATAGTTGCCTTATTGGTTTTATTATCACGATTCAAAACATGAAACACATAACACATACATACTGATATTATTATAATCAAACAACAACAAAATTACCTATCATAATGTATATATATATAGGTACTAGTGTATCTTTAGAACGTTGCTTTCATTCACATTTTATTGCAGACACAACATATATTTCATGATTAATACATGGCTAAAACACGATAAAAAATTCCCTTCCGCAGCATCGTGTTTAAAGCTGTACATTTCTGAATCTAGCCTTTTGATTTCGTCAAAAATTAAACGCCTCCTACGTATCTTTTCTCAATTTAGCACTACTGAAAATTAAAAAATACAAAGCTATACGATAAATCTATATGAATATTATGCATCTGAATGTACATGTATTAAACATATAGTTACACTATTATACCAAATATCAAAATGAGTCTCAAATCAAAATATCTGCTTTAATAATATATTATTTTACTTACATAACATGAATCTAACACGGAGAATCAAAGTAAATGCAGTAATAAGCTACCTAATTTAGCAAGCACAACAAAGTGGATTTACAAAGCAGTTGGAATTTTCTGATCTATAGAATTGAGATGTCTATATAATTTTGCATGATACATTTATAAGAACTTAACAACTATCTGGTATTTTCCTATTCACTTTGGAGAACAAAAATAATTTTAATATCCGCACATTCTTTTCTCTTTTAATTTATCATCTAAGCAGTCATTATTCAAGAGCACCTAAAGAGGATACATTTTTTTCAGTTTGAGAATTTGTATGGAGACAAGAATATGTATATTCAGCAGAATAGAATGATACCATATTTTTTAAGCTGAGGCTTTGGAATATTATTATATTTTATAAATTGTGTGGTTACTAAGAGATTTTTGGCGATTTTAACAAATTGACTAGAACAGCGTGCATCCTATATTACCAGTTTTGCAGTGGTATGCTTATCGTGAATGTAAACAGGAAACTCCCGAATAATGTTGAAACTTTACCATAGAAACATAGTTACTCTATGCTAATTCATATTTTTTAAATAGTTGCAGCAGATCCGGCATTATAAAAACTAGCTACATAAACTCATCATCGCCTATATATATTCCATACCCTAAAATGGCTTATTATGGCAGAATTTTTTGTATATATTTTCTCCCACAATTATTTCATCTTATTATAGACATTAATGCCTAATCCATGATGGACATTTAAGAATCCAAGTATATATTATATATGGTAGTACAAATAAATTTTCGAAATATTTTATGCTTCGTATAGAAGTTATTGCATGTCTTCATAAGTTTTCATTCTTTCAAATCTTAAACTAGTATTATTTTCTTTAATAATAATTCGAATTTTTCATTAAATCTCCTGTATTTTGCTAGATGTAGAAAAACTAAAAAGGCACAAATTAGTGGTTTTTATTAATATATATTTATCATATATATGTTTTCGGAGCACTAACTTTACTGTATAGTGTACAAGTGTTAAGGGATGATAGTTGTAGAGTATGTTCATGTGTAACGCAAATGAATATACCCACCACGTAATTAGTCAAAGACAAACATTTTCAAAGCTGAAACGTTAAGTGTAAACTAAAGTCCTTTTTGAACAATTATTTCTTTTCAAACCTTTCCTTTTCAAGTGTGGAAATTGAGTAAGTATTGCGATTATTTATAATTCCAAATAAATAATCGAGATTACAAAGCAGTTCTATTAGAACAATAAGTGCCAATTTTTCAACATTTATGCGACTAAAAAAGATCTATATTTACACACATATTAATATGTGAAGTAATGTTGTACTTGTAGTGATTTAGCCTAATCAGATGAAACACTATGAGCTGAGTTGCATATGTGCTTTTTCCAAGTGCTAACAAGAATGGTGGAATTGCAAGTGATTATTGCAGTTATATTTTATGAGCTGTAAACTACTGGAAAAGAACATTGTTCTTTATCAAACCATACTTCAGAACTACTTATACAAGTAAAGTTCTTGTCTCACTTGGAACAGTAAACATGTAAATGTCAACCCAATACATAAACCACTTTTCTAATATTATTGGTTTCAGGAAGAAACCATAATAAAAAGTTGATCCCTCTAAAATGATTAGTTATAACTTTACGGGAACTTGAGAAATGTTAAATTTCGTACGACAGTAATATGGTCCTGATGCGTTCAAATAAGTTGTTTATTAGCTATATTTATCTATTTGAAAAATCCTTTTAAAATAAAATCAATATGAATTTTATATTTCAAGATTTCAAGATTATGCGCATGATAAAATGTACTTCTTGTGCCATATTGCTGAGTTAACTTGTAATAAGTCAAGTATTGAGAGATAATCTTGTTAGAGCTTTAAATAAACGACGAATTGTGCATGACAAAGATAATATTGTTGTAGGCCAACAAGGTAGGATATTATATTATCGTTAACAAATATGATTTTATGAGAATTTGAAAGTTACTTTTAATGTAAAACAAAAGATGGTATGCCATTTATATGTATTCAATGTTATTGCGAATGGTATCCAAAGATAGCGTCAGATTAAAACGACATGTCCTACGTCGTAAATATACGTAAAGTGATATAGAATATATTATGCGAAACGATTAAATTGAAGCATACTATCCCGTTAACCTTTGTTGTCTGCGTACTGTACAATGGTCCTCTCTTTATAGTAAATTTCTTCGCTTTCCTTGTCACAAAGCAAAAGAATAACTCCTCCGAACAAGAAGATCGAGGCTCCCCAGCCAACTCCGTAAGACCAACCAAACTCCCACACTCGACGTTGACCTGAAAGGTGAGAAATGGTTCATTAGTTGCAACTTGTATGCAAACACGAATTTAAGCTACGTAATTACACCAGAAAACACACTTCATGCGCTTGAAACATAAGTGACAAATACATAAAATTATTTTGAAAGCTCAATGATGTGTGTTTGCATCTCTAGGTAAAAATCTAAAAGTCGATAATTAGTATATCATCTACGTTGGTTTTACTTCTCGGAAAACTATGACAGATTATAAGGATTTAATACTTACTTTTCTCCATGATCTGGGAGAAGCATACGGGGTAGACAACCAACGCCACAAGTACTAACACCACTGCAAAAATGACAGACATACAACATTTATTCAAATTATTATGAGAAACTTTTATGGTGCTTATAGCTGTAACTTTCAGCCAACTGTACTAACATAAATATTATATGAGTAAGGACAGATTGGGATTATTTCAGGAAATTTAAAGATGCAAGCAAGAAATTACTACCTGCTATGAAAAATAGCTTTATTGAAGAATTCATCAATTCTCATAAATGCACATTTAAAGTTTTGTTTTAAAGAAAGGGAAGTTGTATTTTAAATTGCGATTCAAGTAGCTTTATATATGCAAACTTTGCATTGTGGCAAAATTAATTAACACTAAGTCCAAAGAGTTTGCATAGGTATTTATGCCTGAATAATATGGAAAATCTTTGGAACTTTATGCAATAAAGTGTCAACCTCAGGTAAAAATTAGCAAAATAATAATTATGATGGCGATATTGTGTCATCATCAGGTATAGCTTATACCACTAATCATATTATAGTTAAGCAAAAGCATTTAAATTGCTATTAAAAATGCTTACATGCTACTGCCATGACGTAGACGGCAGTGCGGTAGTATTTGTATTTTTTATTTGGATCTCGACATCTTAAACCCAAGGCTGTTAACAGCGTTGCAAAGAGGTCGACGAATAAGCTTAGTAAAAAGAATCCAGCCGCAACGACGGTGTATCCTGAAAATTAAAATATGAAAAAGTATGTTATTTTTGCGTTTCAAGCGTCATTCACTTTCTGGAGATACACAATAGATGTCATTAACGAGGTAATAAAGTTTACCGCCATTAGAATAACCGATTTTATGTTTAATCTAGTCATAAAAATTGCAAAGGATATTATCATTCTTATTTGCACACAATACCTTGATAGTTCAGGTCTATTCGATGACAACCATGCTTTGACTGCTCTCCATTTCCGGAAACAAACGGTACGTTTGTGGAATTTTCCTCCACGCAATACACAAACAGACCTACGTAAAATAGTTTATATTTATTATTCAATCATTCAATATATCATTATGAGCGTTTCTACATTATCCATTGTTCTGGAAATCTGGAAGTTATGCATTTTTAGCGGTAAGCTGAACAAAGGGAAAGCTAATATTTTACTAGATGTGATTATTTATTTCATTAATGTTCGATTGTTAATTATGAAAGGCTTATTTTATCGTTATTGGGTATCTGCACCTGAAATACCCTAGATTTCTCGTTCAAGTAATATTATATGTATATGAGCAAAAACTCCAGCATTAATAACTATGTACTCAAAATCTCAGCAGTATTTCTGGTGTATCGTCATATTCATGGCCCTTGTTTAAAAAGATGCATTTTAAATCTCAATTTTGTTCTTTATGGATAACAATACCTTGTCTATAACCCTCCGCAATGAGCCATTCCGAGGCTGCCAGTCCCATCAAAAGGAGGATGCCAGCAAAGCAGCCGCAAATGAAAGCTATCACCTGGTATAAAATGAAAATATTAATTAAAATTACATACTTTTCAATTAGTTCATTGTATTTAGAGCATATCTATCAGTGTAAAGCAATTAAGTCATCACTTGCAAAAATAAGAAAAAGAAATAAAGAGAAAATCTAGATATATAGTAAATATAGTTGAATGTTTGGTTTCAAAAAACAGAAATACCGAATGCGGATGTTGTGTTGATATAAAAAGCAAATCATTTCAATGCAAACTATATGAATGTATAAAGAACAATTATGTAAATTCTACAAACACCATAACATAATTACAAATTTATAAAAAATGAGCACATAAATAAAAAAATCTATGTGGTTAACACTTTTTCGGATGTTGGATGTATCCACTCTACCGGGGGTTTCAAGTGCATTTGCTAATTTAAAAATAATCTGCTCAAATATATAATCCAAAGGTTCTCACCTTAGACCCGCAATTTACTGCCATTGTACAAACTTTACAAGTTTCGATTACTTTGAAAAGAATAAGGACATTGAAGACCGCATCAAACGCTGTCAGTTAATTGCATAAAGTAAATTTAGTGCAACTTAACTAACCACAATACACCATTTCTGTATTCACACAATTTGTTCTTGAAATACCGCTTTTGATTCCTAGGAAGAGCACCAAAAGGACATAAAACTGAATACGTGCAAGCAAGACCTCTTTTCATTTGGCCATAAAACGCACGTACCTCATAATGATCATACAAGAAAATTTTATCACAATTGTTATTCAGTAAAGCACCGTAGGTTTCTTCAAGGCATAAATTTATAGGCTCATCTGCAAATATTCGGTAAACCGAAAATGTTGAGACTCAATAGTCAAATTTTTGCAAATAGATGTTTTGTATTACATGCATTGAAAATCAAACTTTTACAATGATAAAATGAGTTTCTATACAATAAAAACTCATATCCTAAAACTATCTGGTTGATTAGATTCTGGTTTTATCAAGTATGTTGATTTGGTACAACTGTGGCTTCGATAAAAGTATGAAACATAAGGCAAAAGTCATAATCATAAAAATTCTGTAGTCCACCCGAGTAAATCTGGAGTTACTTTCAAATTTTTGCATCAAGTATGGAAGGCGTGTTTTCTGTTTGCCAGAAGGCATGTCATATAAACTTACATAATATTATGCTTATCATTGTTACTTGTTATTCCTAATGGATTCCCTTTTAGTTATACACCTTTAAAATGTATACTGAACATTGAAAAGGGTTTGAATTACAAAAACAGATCGTTGTATTTTTTTGTTGAAGTGTTATCACAGGAAAAATGCAAGACTTTGTTTTCGTATTTCTATTTGCGCTCCAAAGAACAGGAAACATTCACCATTACCCTCACACCTAGAAAGCAAACGCTGCCTTTAAGCATATATCTTGTTGACGTTATGCTTACTTGTTTCATGCTTTTGCTATCAAGTTGTTAAGTCAAGATTTTGGGACTACAAATGCGATTTGAAACGAATAAGAAGTATATAGGATTAGAATGGCTTGTTCTGTTACATGAGGTTCTTTGAGGAAATATGATAATGGTGGGATCACTGAATAACCACCAGAAAGATATTAGAACTCCGACACGAATACAAAACAAGAAAGACAGGAATCACGCCAAGTGGGATTCAATTCTACGAATTAGCCACACTTGCCTCATAAGAAGAGAACAGTGGAATAATCGTGTTCACACTGAACTACAGCGTAAGGGTCATGTCTGGTATGCCTATTATAACATTCGCACATTGGTTACCTTTGGTTTATAATGAGTTTCATGATTTGAAATCACATGTATCAGTCACATCATGATTTTCTTAAATTTTATATAGAATATGAGTGATAGATTTTTATGTCTTAAGCAATAAGATTTTTGTGTCCTCACTAATCTGAGCAAGTAGATAAGTCATGACCAAAGAAACACAGAATATTGGTAGGCAATGAGTTGACAAAGTACAAGCTACATTCTGCAGGCTGAAGTCATATACCTATGTATAGATTTTTCGAAAAAGATGACTTGAGAGAGAATTGTATTGTATTGTATTGTAGTGTAGAAAATAAAGCTTTGAATTTCCAACCTGAAAAGATTCCGTTCTGATTCCAACTCGACGTCTTTGTCTCTGGAAATGTGGTTTACCATTAGTTGCGCCTCTTCCTCTTTTGCTATCATCCATATTTATTTCACTTCCCCTTCCATTTCTTGTCCTATCACTACTAGTACTATGATTTGCATTGCTTATTTTATTTAATGCTGCTCCATTACGACCACTAGCACTTGAAATGTTTCCATTGTTGATTAAAAGTGGCCTGTTGTCTCCGTTCATGGAAGGTGGAAGATTTCTAGGACTTCTAGATAAACTACTACTTGGTGACTGGTAAGGATTTGGAGTACTTCTATTGCTACTAATGAGCCAGTCTGGGTGCCTCTTTGGAAATAATTTGAGATTTTCAGAATCTTCTCCGTATTCGGGAGATTGAGAAATTACTGATATCTCATTTTCATCAATCGGCTCCATTTCTTTTAATCTGTACGGTTGACTATTTGTTCGCTCTGAAGTCGGAGGTTTTTGATTGCCACTAGAACCACGGGTTCGCGATACTGCACTCATTATGGTATTTTGAGATCAAATTATTTCACTAAAGAAAATACTATCCGCACAAACGTTAATTCACTTCGCATCTATATATTACCTATCCACAAAGGTTAACATTTTGATATGGTAGTGAAACGTTTTTAAACACAAACTACCTGTTCATCTACACTGAGCGGTTTATCTTTACGAATTACATACAACTGAAGCATACTTTTGAACTTGTATGCTTTCATATTCATCAATGTACTTGTGAATAATCTAAATGAGAAAATAATGAGTTCTTTTACTCTGATTACATCTCTCATATACCTTATTTTGTTGACAATGATAGATGGTGCCAAGAGTATAACTGACTGAACAACTACAGTGGTTGGAATAAAAGTTCTGTGTAAACTTTGGATTTGCGTAACTACTGTTTACCTAATATGCACTTTTGGATGCGCTTTGTTAGACGCGTTTTGTTCTTGTTGCCAAACCTTTTATCTACGAAAACAGAAGAACGTAACATTGACTCCACTACACAAAGCACACAAGTTCTTTTTATGCCTATCTCTAAAATCAATGTGCAGTTCAATTTCAAAATTGATGGCCCGTTCTCTATAGGTATCCTGTGTAATACATCCAGAGATGACAGATTACTCCCTCACACCTACGCACTGATAATATTATCTGTGTTTCACCTGCATTACTCATGGAGAGATTGATTATATGTTTATCAAGAAAACAAACAATGGGCGGAAATGATTTTAAAAAGTTTACAAATAACACCACATTCTGGACAATAACATTTCCCTGATAAGACCCAAACCGTTTGTTTATATTTCAAGAGATAATGCACACTGAAATGGTTTGCAACAGCTTCCTTTACAATAGTTCAAAAATGACTGTGATAACGCAGGATTGTGTTCACGCAATTGCAAGAACAAATTAGTAAGAATTCGCGTAAGCCACATTCCAACGTATTTACGTGGTCAAAAACAATTTTGCACTGCGGTGTTTACTACTGAGTCACATATTTCTTTATTCATTCACTGTGTAATCACTTTTTTCGTGTATATGATATCATGATTTTATCTCTACCACACAACTTGCAGCATACGCACACGTTCACGTATACAAATCTTCATACCTTTATAAAACGAAACCACTATATATTACTCATCTTTTCCGACTGTAGCGTATAATTGCAAGTTTTGCGTTTGGTAAAATAGCAACAACGACAGGTAAGTTACTGTTAGTAATATTGTTGCTGTCATTCACGCATAATTGATGCTATTACACGGGCTTCAAAACAACACTTTTGTCAAATGAATATTCTGGCGACAGATTGCAATATCAAAGTATGTATAAACTGATTCAAAATGTTCTGATGCAAACATACCTATAGAAATGTGCAATTATTGCCTTTGCTTGATTGAGTTACTATTTGTGTTTTACTGTGATGTTTACGAAAATAAAACATAGTAAACGAATTGGATGAGTCCACTAGAATGAACTACACTGTCAACGTAGCCTAATTCTGATGCACAACTGACAACCACCAATAATTGTATCCACTTTTTGCAGTCAGAACCCCACTTGTTGTACAACTCAGGATGCCAGTCAGGCAGACATGGAATACCTTTAAAAATGATCTGATCATGTTATCAGGTTTCCCTTTTTACCAATGCTCAGGTAATTTTACTACATGTTCCTGTTCACTCAAAACTCAGTTTGTCAATATCACTCCTCTCTCACACACAACATTTTGAACAATTACCAACAATTTTGGTTTCTGAACTTTGTCAGAATCACCACTCGGGTCGTGTCTGCTTTTGATGACTTGTCGTTTTCTCCCAAAACAAGAATATAATATATTATGCATAAATAAAATATTCATGAATTGAATGACGATCTGTTACTGTGAATAGTGGCATTTGCTCAATTTTATCCTTTGTAAACAAGAACTGCAATCAGCGTCAACAAACAGGATACAATAACACCTAAATCTCATCTAGACAAGTCACAATGAGTGAGTGAGTAACCTGAGAAAATAAGAATAGAAGCAGATACAGGGAAACTCAAACATGCAAATAAATTGCTCCACCAAATGCTAAAACATTGCTTAGTGAAGATGATGGTGCTGATCAAGCCAAAACATATAAATGTTCACCTTTCCACAATGCACTCACTTGCTCAATCACAACAGCTTTTTATCATAACAGTTGACTGTCGTTAATTTTACTTTGGAAGTCTGGTTCGCATAATTCAATGTAGTAATATTCTAGCACGACTTCCCCAAGGCTTTTGTGCGAAGACTGCCAGTTCTAAAAGTTATATAAAAGCTTGAGTATGGCAGAAACTGATGATGATCATGCTGAACGCAGATTATAGTGATTGAGCAAAAATCATTGAATATATTTGAAATGAAGAGTGAAAATATAATGAGCTTATAGGTTTGCTACTCATTGCTATAGCTATGATCCAAAACTTACTACCAACTACATTTATGTATGTACGATTTTTAAAAGTGAGGGAACACATAAAAAGATGCTTTTTGGACTACCGACCAGCCATGCCGAACGAAACAAAAAGTTGCAATGAAAAATGCATTAATACGATATTATGAGCATCCCACAATAATAATACACCTTCAGCTTTTTTTATGAATTTGTTACGAACAATCGTCTTCGTGAAAACACATTCTGAGAAGTCAGTTTCGGAGCCGCATATAGCATTACAATAATAGAGCGACATAATAATGTGTGATGTTGAAGGGCACACGCACACATTGAGTAAGAAACAAGCATGATAGTATTCCATTGAAGCTGCATAAATGCAGTCAGGTACGCCTCAGCATTTACTAAACTTTGAAGCACTACTTTACTTTGGGATTTTGGTAATAACAAACTGTACTGCAAGCTGTGGGATAATAAAACAAAAATATTCTTTCCCTTTAAGAAAACCAATACGCATGAAGTCCGTGAGCAAGCGTTTGGCCTTGCGTTTAAGCACAATAGTATCATTCGATGTTTGTAAGGTATATCGTAACGTACATGCATAAATATGAACACTAAAAGCACTGACGACTCCAATGAAACAATGTACTTCACTCTCATACACTTTTCCAGGCATTACATCATCCCTCCTGTAATACCTTTTTATTTTGCCCAAGGCATGTTTCTCTATTGACCAGCTATATACGTTCCTGGCACATTTCAACTCTTCAAAAATCACCTCGAGCAGATGTATGGTAATATTGTGAGGTTTACAATGTGAGCATTTAGCATTTCAGCCAGTATAATTCGGATTCGAACGCTTTGATGCTTTGCTTTGAATTTGCTGGATGAGGGGATAAACGAGCAACGAAGAAGAAGAAAGGCCATTGTAGATTTAAAGGTAAAGACATCTTAAGTTTTACATAGTTCTTGTCTAGACTTTGCTTTTTAGAGCTTAAAAAGCAAAGCCAAAGCCACCACCATGATCTTATTTAATTCAAGCCAGTTTTTTCACTTGTCACGCTCTCACAGAGATATGCTCTCGAAAACATATATGCTGAGAAGACATAAAATTTCGTTTGTGTATTCTTTTATCACCATTCTGGTTCACCATCTAAATCTGTAACATAATCCTCGACAATATTGCAGCTTCCTCACTCAACCTTAGAGTTTTGTATCTGGTTTAAAATCGTAAAGTTTTCTCTGTTCTAATTTTCCCTTTTTAAAACCACAGAGAATGTGATCTGTTACAAACAGAAAAACGTTTATATATTTGAAAGAACGAAACATGTTCTACGATAAGTACATACTATAATAATGTGGTTCAGCGTGAATCAAACATGAGCAAAATATTTCTTCTTGAAATGTTTTGCGTTTGGCAAAAGTTTTATGATAAAATGAATGAATATGAAATTAAATAAACCTATAAGTTACGCGATTCATTGTAATCCTATTTTTGTATTATATTATATATTGTTTGAATTTCTTAATCTTAAGCATAAGCATAAATTATGTATCATAATTATTTCTATGCAAAATAAGGCATCAGGATCTTAAAGTTAAGATGTTCCATGCGTTCGAGTGAACAGTGGCTAGAAGTACTCCTATCGAATATCACAGCGGGATAGCAAAACCATAGCTACACTTTGATCTTGAATTTCCAGAAGAGAAAAGAACAAGAAATGACGTTGCTGAAATGTAGAAATGTATTGATTCGGCATTGAGATTCCATTACTTTTGCGTGAATTTTCCTTACGGTACTCTTAACTCAAATGTGAACGTCGTAATGTATGCCATCAGATTTGTAATACAGAATTTTTATATGGTCAGGCCACACATAGCCATCTTAGAAGAAAAACCAGCAGAATATTTCTCCACCTAAACGGTGCTTCAGATGCTTGATATCAGTTTATGCGCTACTACATCAGTTTGTACTGAAAAAACGTGTGACTAATTCCATTACCATTTGCCATTGCTTTCGGTATCTATTTTATATAGTGGCCTAATTGGTCTAATGATATGATACAAACGCTGCTCACCATACAGACAGGTAAATTTTGTCACATGTCAACTAGATTCCAATCTTTCATTTTACATAAAAAGTAGCAAAACTGAACCAACTAGCATGTAAAAGATTTGCTGTATTTAAAATTTAAAAGGTCATGCTAACTTTAATTCTCATTTACATCATCATCATTGACAGCTTAACCCCAAGATCATCTTCTACTATCAACTAAATGTAAGAAGAAATACGAAAATATATTGGGTCATGGAACAAACCCGATCGTATGGAATCTGTAATGTTGCTCCAATGTGTATCATTTTTGAAAAGTATCAACTGAATCTATGAAATATGACGTTTTTTATAGTTTCATAACAAAACCTGGTAAATTTTAACAAACTTCAGTGGTTTCCTGACTTTAGTAGAGACAAAGTGACGAAGACGACAAAAAAGCAGACAAAACATGAAAGTGTGACGGAGGAAACAAAATAACATTCTATGGTCTTACAAATATAGAGGTTATGTATAAAGATAAAAAGTTATCTTGACAGTAATTGCAACTACGTGTCGTACGTGCCTTTAAATAAACTTGAACCTCGGACACATTAACAATCTAGCCCGACGACCATGGATTAAGCCTTTTCATGTATGTTGTGAAAAAATGAATAATGTAACTCCAGAAATTCTGTTCAAGTGAACTATAGCTTCATAATTCATACGATTTTAAACTTTTGATGATGTGAACTGTGAAGATACAAGTACCACAACTATTAATAGTATGGTGAAATGAATTCATAAATATGTCCCTTGTAAGTTGCAGAGATTAAACTCACATTCTTACCGAAACAGAGATTTTAGCTGCTACGACTGCTCTCTTCTGATAAGTGCTGCATAACTTTGGAACAATTTACTTCTTGCTTTCATTACATCCAATGTATAAACCATTAATGGACTTGTTTAAATCTATAATATTGCAAGCTGCTGTTCTTTGATTTACCTGTTCATTTTTTGAATTAAGAAGCCTGCTTGCAATTGATGTATACAGTATTTAGTATACTATACTGTAAAGTATTCTGTGAAAAATGTATGAGCACTATTGTTCTTTATATAATTTGCCAATGATGAAATGGAAGAAACACCTCTAAAGTCTAAATTGACGATTTGAGAAACGCACAATATAGAACAGTGCGCTAATAAATATTGAAAGAACGAATTGTTTGTAAATGTACACCCAATTATACTCTGTGTCAGCACATTTTTACTCAATGAGCACTTTTATAATTGCTCAGATGCACTGTTGAGAAAAGCCTTGTAACAAAGTAGTCTGAATGACACATGAATTCATGCGAAAACGGATGTTGCCAAAACCGCATTCTGTAGGACACTAAACTTCCATCCAACAAAATCTCGGAGCTAATAGCATAATTTTTTCCCTGGAAACCTGACGCTAGTTTGTTGTACCAGGCATTGTGCTTAGCAGTCAGGTTTGGATACATTCCATTCGGTGAGATCCAGATATTTTTGCTGCCGCACCGCATAGAAAGCATGTTCGCACAGAGTATACCTATATAATCTGGAATTCTGAAATATGTTTATATAATTTTCATCCAAAAACCTGACACGGAGCAATTTTACTACCCCTGATATTAAAGTGTTCGTGCTATTGTGAAAGCGGATACTTTATACATATAGACTCTTCTTTAAAAGAGTTATGATAGTAAAAGCAGTAATATCAGAACTTGAGGGCTAGTGTGGATCTACAAAACGGATAAATAGCATTAATAAGTGACAAAATAAATTTTATCTTAAATGAGGCAAGCCTGTTAATTTGTATTTGCTTGTCTCACTAATGCCATACAGAAAATGAAAACATCAAATTAGAAAATGCAAATGTAGGCACGTGTTCATAAAACAGATATTCGAAGCGTCGAACGAACTAATGCATGGAAGCAAAAAGGAGTAAAACCTAAGTAAAAGTTGATGCAGTCTTCATAGCATGCTTTTGTAATCTGAGCTCGAAAGATTGTTGTCGAGTTTAGATTTATTACTGTTAAAATGGTGTAATAAGATCAATGTTTCATTATAATACGTAAAATGTTTATTAATTCTGTACATTTCTACTAAAACGCTCAACTCGATAAATGGTCAAACATAACAACACCATGGCTAGTGCGACAAAACACACAACATGGGGAACACAACAGTGTATTATGTTGAACTTGTAGTATAGATAAAAAGGGTTAATGCTTTAGTTGCTTGTCCTGGATATCGCAGCAGACGTGATACAATAATGTATGCAACTGCTACCGTTGAATATGTATAAAGTATTTATAAATAGCAAATTTATGCCACAGTTTATCAGTATTTTGTGGGAATTCTGAATCGATTCTCCATTGTTCAGTACAAATTAATGAGTAGGGGAAACAAGCAACAAAACTATCGGAGTGACAAATTGTGCATTATATTTTTATGTTTGCGCAATTTTATGTAGCCATTTCTGGAAATAACTTGGTAAATATGTGCTGCCATCCTATTTGACAAAATTGAATGAATTTTTCACAATACTATGTTCATCTATTCCGGTAAAGCTAAAAGCAAAATAATATCCTCCAGAGTCAGAGAACAAAGATAGGTCAGCAGTAGACTCCAGTTGCGAAGTCAAAAGCCTACATGGCTATGTTCTCACTAGGTCGAGGTCATTTTAAAGATTTCAAGTTCTATAAACTTAAATAATGTTTTGTGTATTTAGCTAAAACTTAAACATTTTTGTATCATATTGTAGCCGAAAATTTCTTTTAATCGCTTTTTAGATTTATCGTATTTTGTAAACGTTTCAAAAATCTATCTATCTATCCGAATTCGGGATCATTCCATAAACCATTCCTTCATCATTTATTAAAATAATATCTAATACAAATTTACTTAGGTAGTTCAGTAAAAGAAGTCGAAAGTAAAACAAGTTTTGCAGATTAAAGTAGTTTTATTTTGGAAAGCATGTTTTAATGTTGTTGCGTGCAATTATACCAATGCAATTTTCCAAATGGATACGAAAATTAATCTAAGCAAATCAAAATTCTAGTTGGTAGCATAATATCCAAATGGAACTTGAACTTTCTGGAACTGGAACAAAATGTTTTGAGTCAAAACTTTTGACTATAATTGAATCGAAAATATTGGAATTAGCATGGTATAAAAGTTGTTGTAAACAAACAAACATTTTATAAATTCATAAATATGCAACAGTGCAAGTCTGCTGAACAGAGGTGAATGCAACTAATACAAAACTATGTATACCACTTATAATGTAACGGTTGAACCAAGATAATATCTATGTAATTGCTTTCTCAACAGCTGTTAAAATATTTTAGGGGATGAGCATTTGATATTTGAATGGATTCCTCAAAATCATCATTCTTTGTTGGTAAAAATGAAATTTTATAATCATAACCGATAAAAAGTTCAAGAATAATTCTAATAAGGGTCTGTATATGTGCCGTATATCATAGACTCCAATTGAAAGCCTACACTATACAAGAGGTTATATGGAATACGATCAACTGTCTTGTATCTTGTTATCTTCAAACTAGCCAGGTGCAATAAATCACATCTTTGGATGATGTATATTCTTGGTTTCTAAGCATCAGACTGATGCCATCAGTCCTAGCAGCTGCGGAAATCAGCAAGTCATTATATCTTTCCTGTATTTGATGTTGATACCTCTGGCAAAACTTCTAAACCGATAATATCCCATTACATATAAAATGTACATTATACATATAATAATCCAAAAGGAACGGTGAGGAATTTTAACTTGACTAATACATCAGTTATTAACTAGCGACTTGAAAGGCAATTAACAGTTTTGTCCTGTCCTTCCGTCTGTCTGTGAATGCTCTAGAAGCCGCATTTTAAAAAGATGTTTACAAAAATTGTTTTTGCATAATGTTCAGAGGCATCCACGATCGGATGAGTTCGAAGATGAGCAAAGCCAATAGGTCAACTCTAAGGTCACGCCGTTTCAAAATTTTAACACGTGATTTAGAGCATGTGGCATATGATTTTAGGTTAATGTTTAACCAAATTAAAGATTCTGACGTTTCCAAAGTACTTGACCGTTTGGCCATTAAAGCCGAAAAAAGTAAAGAGATCAAACTATATAAGCCACGTAAAACAAATTATGTTAGCAGGATTTCACCATTATCATTATCTACACATTTTGCTCTCATTGGTCGCAAATTTCTTATATCATTCTTGTAAGGTTTATTGCATTTTTATTTGGTAATATCGCTAGAAATTTGTAAAGCTACTTTCGAGTTTCAAAATGACGTTTTCTTGCAACTGTCAATTTGCCAACTTTAACTACAAAGGATACATTAGACTACGTCATACGTCCAAGTACTTGTATTTTACATGAAATCTCATATTTTTGGCATGTCATACTTTATTCTACTTGTCCGTGTGTGAACGTCGTCGCTTTGAAATAAATCGAAAGCTGTCAAAAGTCAAAGTAAGTTGATGGATAGATAACATGACTACATATATATACCAATTTAATATTTCCGTTGTCTGCTTATGCCAAAAGATAACTACATGAAATAGACTGGAAAAGGTAAACCATTTACCATTAAAAGGGAGTAACCCACCCATTTACTTTACAACATAAACCAACGAGTACCAAATGGAGTCTTCATCCGCCCTACTTTTTTATTTCCATCATTTCTGAGATCATATAAGAATCTAAACGACATTGTCGGTGCTAATATTCAGTTTTACAAACGAGGTAAAATGCAGAATGATGCATTGGAATATCGTTTCCATAAAACGTTTGGAATTTTGACAGATAAGCCATATTTTATGTTTAAAGCAGTGTTTGAAAATTGCTCATACACGTTTATATGTATTTGAACATAGGTAGAAACATTAAGTGATCTTTCCATAGTACCGTCACAAATAAAAATAGCTTTCACGTGCAATACTTGTTTAACCAAGATAAAGCATTGCTTGTACACTGATAGATCGACAGTTTATGCTAAAATTGAATTAGGTATATAGAAAGCATTTAACTTACCTTCAGTGGTCTACTGATGGTGACAGTTTCTATTGTCGTGACTGGAGCCATTTTCCCCTCGGAAGGCCTCCTGAAGTCAAGAATATCCAAATACTCAAGATTATGAGATTTTGTTGCTTCCCAGTCCGCAAGTATTTTGAATGATTTTAAGTTATCCGTATCCACACTTCAAAAACAAAGCCTTAACTAAAGACGCTAGCACCGCGGGTTTTCTTAAGCAAGTGTGGAAAACTTAGCAGTTGTTTGCGACTTATTTCAAATATTTGTAGCAGATCTACTAGTTACTTTTGCGTTTGCAAAATTATAAACGTAATTATAATTATCTTTTTAGTGTTTAAATGAAATTCCTTAATCATAGCACACACGATAAGATCAGACTTTTTCAGTAACAAGAAGTAGTAAAAATGTAAATGGCAAAATACAGTATTAAATATTAATTTGGCTTCATCAGCAGAAGGACATAACTCCTGTTTAAATAAAATCCGCTAAATCAACAGCAAAGTCATACCCAAATGGCACTTACATTTAGGACGGGCAATTTTATGCGCTAATGTCATAAAAACATTTTAGTCAAACTTGGCGAGTTTAAAAGTTGACCTTTTCTCAAATGCGTCGAGTATTTAACATCAAACCTTAAGCAGTCTCTGAAACAGTAGCTGATATAATGATATTGTATAGAACAAACTACCTATGATTCCCTTTTACAATTAATATTAAGCTTTGGTTCAGGTGAAGTGAAACTTTGGTTAGCATTATCAAAGTCAACAAGCTGTCAACTGGTCTGTTTTCCTTGTACCCAATGAGTAAGCTTTCATAATATATTATTCATACGTTCTTCAACAAAGTTGGAAGTAAAACTGCGCATTAAAAACACAAAAAATTTAGTCAGTACTTTGAAAATCAATAGTACCAAGGTAATTATTATTGCTTGAGTAATTGGCTTTATTAAAGTTTGAGTGCCATCGATATGGGGACGCAAGTTACTAACTACTAATAAATAACTTTGCACATATCAACTGACTTCCTGACGATTTAGGTAATAATTGGTCAAGACTGTAAATTATATTTAAGATATATTTTCAACTTTCTGTGGCTTGATATTTCCTAGCTGAATTCTTTTTGATATATCTATTCTTGTACATAGTTTCGTATGCTTATTTATTTTTAACAAAATTCATTAAGCAGAGTGATGACGAGTTCAAACAGGAAGTAAAAATACAAAAATTAAATAAATGTGTAAGTTCACACCTAACAACAGCTATTATTTTGATTAGTGTAATCACTCCACTCTGAAATCAGTAAAGAAAACAGACAAAGATTATTAGCTTTACATACACATTCGTATGAGCAAATGTATCGTTTTGTAGCTTAAACTCAAAGAGAAGTTTGGCGTACCTCTGTTTTAAATCGCCGTTTTCAGAGTCCTCAAACTCACTAAACTCTGGCAAAGACTCTGCCTCAAAGCTAATGCCACCAAGGGTTCTTTGCTTGGTCCTGTTAGCGGGGTTTGGATTTGCATTAACAGCAGCGTCGGAATCACTAGACGATGGTAGCATTTGATTTCCCTGAAGCGTTGGAGACATTGCACTGCTACCACTTCAAGTCTAAATAAATGCAGTGAAAAGGGACAGTTTGTGTATCACCGTGAGCTTTCAGTTATTAAAAGATTTGTGTACTCACTCCTGCATTCGACAAGTCACTTGTATACTAGATTGCGACACAATATGAACTCTAATAATATAAAGCACTAAGTTAAGTTGAGACACGTTGTGCGCATATAAAAGAGTACCAAGTATTTGTACGTTGTTAATTGTTGATGCGAAAAATGTTTAAATGTAAAAATGAGATGTGTGTATATATATGTATGCAAACAAGAGTTCCAGATAGGACTGATTTTGAAGGATGTTTTCTTCTTTAAGTCAACAGCGGCTCTCGTAATCGATTCCGGATGGTTCAATGCAAAGGTGGCATACTATCATTTCAATTCCCATTCATTCTTTCACGAAGGCAAATTGTGTACGTTTTGCACACCGAGAATCCACAATCTGGTTTAACCACGGACTAATGTAAAAATCATGTAATTTATCAATTATTCAGAGAGTCTATAAGTTCCATCCAACTTTCTGACGCACGTATCACACACGCAGACAAGGAGAAAGCTCACAACCTACTTCTGGTGATCCCACCCATCCAAAATTGCAGAAGTTATAATAAAACTTTTTTTCTTTCTTGAGTTCTTGAGTTGAGTTTTTTAAATAGGTGACCAATTGTTCAACAACTTTGACCCATGTGTTGTATTTAAAGTTTATACAAATACAAACAAGGTGTTACGTTGTATAGCTTGTTACTTCGCTTTAAGTAGGAAAATCTAAAACAAAGTCAAAAGTAAAACAAATAAGACGATATGAGCGTACACATGTGTGTGAGCGGCGGCAATCGACGCTTAATGATAATGTCTTCTTTGTATGTGTAACTTTTTACCAAACACTGATTTTCGTTGAACGGACGGAAAAACTCATGATGATGGTTGTAGGTGAAAGGTGGCTGCTCACAACAGCGAGCTCCTATGCAAACTCTAGCTAACAAGAGTTATGAATCCATATTATGTCATCATCAGCAAAAGAAGCAGAACAGTTTCCTATTTTTCGAAGGTGATTTCACTATAAAGAAAACAAATACGTACGGCATTACTAGTGTGTATGGCAGTTCCAGAATAGAATTTACCAAAAAATTAGGCCATGCATGCGGTAGACGTTTTGGTCTTTTTGTGTCTCTTCTTTCTCTCTTGCTTAAAAGACAGCATTATAGTGCTATACTAGTACATCTATCTCTAAGTATTTTACTATACCAATTATTGGACTATTGACAGTAGTAGCAGCAAAAACAGTCACACTCAGAGTCAGATCATCATTGCCACCACAGCAGAGCACACAAGCAAACCATAAAGTTTTGTCGATAGATTATATTCACTTACCTAATAATACACATTACATTCCTTTTTTTAAAGTGTGTTCCATTGAGCATCAATTGGTAGTAGTACAGAATCGTAAAATTCAAGTGAGGAACAGTTGATAGAAGAACTTGAAAAAACTAAACACAAACAGAACTCTCCTGTATATTTAGTGTTAAACTTTGTGAGTTAATAAGCACGCTGGTTGTAAAAGTATTCTCACAACTTTTACATTTTTTAGTTAACAAACTTATTTATATAGTACTATATCTTGTGTGCGATTTTTCTGCTTAGTCCTTTTTTGCAAGCTTGAGCTATCATCTACATATTATTCCAAAAACATTATTAGTAGTGTTTGGTAAACCATATAGCACAGCAACTGAACACGAGTGTTTGAGTTTTTTTTACTCTTGTCAGGGAATATTATATACCAATAAAACTATATATTATACGCAAGTTTCTGTATGCTGTTTTAGTACTGCTTAACATTAAAATGGGCATTGGCAATCCCTATTTTTCCTGTGCAATTCAAGCAAAAAGAGCATAATATAAGCACAGCGCGATGTCAGCTTGGTTGCCAGCTTGGTTGCTAAATTAATGAAATAATAATATTGTGCACTAAGTTCTACTACTAGGAGCAAGGCTAGCCAGAGCCACTCATCCTCTCGTTCAAATGTTATAATACCATCTCTCACACTTATATACAAACATGGAATGCGAAGAAAAAAATGTTTATGTCGAGGTTTAGCCGACCAAGCCAATGTGAGCTTAGAAAATCATGTTTATGTTTTAAGTTGGCAAAGTATGTACAAGACCAGAGATATCATATCACAACAGGGAGCAAAGACGATGAATGGGATTGACTATTTGGTCTATGTATGCGTAGCCAGCAGCAATAATATTCTGAAATCATATTATTACTTGAATACTTGTACATTTTTACGTAGTTTTACAGCTGCTCATTTAAGCTATACTGGAATGTAAAAAGCCTTTCTGGCAACTCGTAGCAATTTTACTTTTGCTTTTTGTTACAAATAATTTGGTGAAATCTTGGGTCCACAAGAGGCAAAGGGTATCAATGTAATATTAAAGAGATTTTAAAAATTATATTACCTTTAGAGTAATACTTAAATGTAATCTCTGAAAACAGAACACAGCGTTCCTTATGCCAGCTCCTAAGCAGTCTATAAGGAAAGCTTTAAGCTTTGCAAATTTTGTGATGAAAGAATGGGCTTACATTGCTCAAAGTAGTTAATCTTATTCTATCTGACAAATTAAATGTACTTAAATGAAAAAATCCGACGATTTTTAAGCAAACATTTTAAAGGTTTATGCTATATGAGTTTTGAAAATCTGCAGGTTTTGAGAACAGAACTTTGATGTTTGTGGCAAACCCAAATAGTATTTGAAAGAAAAAAATGGAAAATGCATTTTATTGAAAACAATCAAAGAATGTAGATATTATTGAACGCTATATCTGGTTCGTGTTTTCGTAAAATGCACAAACTGGTTTCAAAACCCAATTTTTATTTCCATTTGATTTTTGGAATCTTTAAGATTTTGGTAAAGTGTAGAACATGCTTATTACAACTGACAACGCAATTAAGGTGGCATGTGGCAATATTTTTTTGGTTGAAATGGCAACAACACTATTATAATTATCGCAAAAGTACGCAGTTTGACCCTTTGAGTTGAATTAGGTACCTCCATGTTATGTCATGATGATTCTTCATGCTACTAAATTGGAAAATATAGATTTTTATTAGCAATGCTGATGCCTGTATGAACATAAAAAGTTACATGTAAAAAATGCGACAATTAACTAGGAATGATCATACGTTGACTCCTGTGGCAGCATGCATTATAAATATTTAGCAAATGTCCCAATTTCTTGAATGATGTACTTTTAGAATCATGCTATCAGTGTCAACCAAAACTATGCTTTGATTAGGAGAATGATGAATTAATGTTTTGGACAGTGTTTCTAGCCAACGTCGAGAGACAGACAAATAAGGGAAAATATTCAAAACTCCAGCACCGTTATACGTACGCATAAAATACCCTTTTCATGTGTGTATTGTATTGAATGTGGTAACCCGTTGTCGGTTCGGATGCATCCGGGAACAAAAAAGGAACAGAATCATGGCTTTCTCATAACTCAGAATGTGGGGAAAACCTACGGGCACAGGAAAACATTGCATCGTGTATGAGCTGGAATGTTGGAACTTTTTACATTTTATATAAGAACTCCAGATGAGCATCCCAATATTTCTTAATGCCATTCGAACAGTATGGGCAAGGCAATGTTTGCAAAAACAGAGAAAATAATAAATTTACTTTTTCTAATAAATAATAACTAATAAATAAATTTGATCTCCATATTGAATAAAGTAACACCGAAATCCTGAGCTACCTGTTTTAATATATTGACCTCATACTGCACTGCTACTAATGTTGAAAAGATAATAGCAAAGACTAAAGCCTTACCACAAAACCATCCGCTCACGTTTACAGAAAATATTAGTCAGTATTAGCAAACTCACTAAAACCGCACAACTGGCGTACTTAGAGGCTTATGGAGGTCAGGAGATCTCCCAAATGGGGAATGACGACGGCGGTTATAATCCCTATCGTTGTCGTACGGCGGTGCGGATTATTGCCGTTCTTGACATTGTAAGTGAAAAATTTGTCTTTTATTCAAACGCTGAACAACCGTTATAAAATAAGCATCCAATCCAACAATGTTTTTGTATACAGCTCTTTTCTACATTCCTTCTCGGATTTTATCTACTTCGGCTAGCGTTTTATGAAGGAAAGGCTGGTGATGTCACTTCAGGATTATTTTACAAATATGGCATAATAACGGATCCACAACCTTTTTACTACTTTACTGACGAACGTAATTACAGAAATCAAATAGCATGAAAAGCTCGTTATTACGATCATTAATGAAATTATGTTTCTTACTTTAAATTTATAGTTCAACAGTATTACATTTTCATTTGGATTTCCATCTTTTTTGTGTATACGCTTCAACTAATCATGGCTATCATCCTGCTGTTTGGAGCTTGTCAGGTAAATGGTAAAATGCAATTTTAAGTTCAATACGTTAAAGTGCATAGTTGAGCCAATCAAATATCAAATTTTGCTTGTACTTAAAACTTGACAGAACGGAACGGAGGACGCACGCAGGCGAGCTAAAATCTGGTGCTCGTCATTGGCATTCATTAAGACCTCTGTAGGAGTGGAATTTTTTGTTCTTGCACAAACTTTCGCCAAATTCGGAGTTAACTACGTGGCATTATCCTTGTGGTCCACTAAATTAATTTTCCGGTTGCTCGCAGAGAAAGTCGTTTGCGCTTTCGTTAAAGATCTCAACAAGGCTTATGTGTATACACATAGAAATAGTTATCCTTTCTACTGAAGCAAGAGATCACACGGTAACAGCATTTTTTCAAATACTCCATTAAACCACATTATGCTGACCTTTTTATGATAAGTTTATACTTTGTGTCAAAGTTTGTGAATACGTAATACGTCAATATTTCCTTAGGAGTGACAGGTAAATTAAAGTAATAGAATATAGTGCATGATTTTATTTACATTTCTCTCTTCGGTGTTTGATTCCTCATCTAATTCACATTTAAAACGTAGCAACCATAAATGCATTGATACGAGTCAAGTTTGATTCGTAATAAATATTATAATACTATAATAGTGTATATCAGTGTTCATGTCTCGACAATCGACAAAAATGTAAGGCTGTAAAATGTCGTTTTTCATTCTTTATAACATTTCCAAGTTTATGAATCCTTTACGCTAAGAATTTGGCTAAACGCACAACGGGCGTGACACTTTAATAGCTAATTAAATTATGTTCAAACACATGATGAATCTTGGTGAGTTAGGGCAATACATTTATTAGATTTTGATATACCGATTTACGTATATTTTAAGAATATATAAACATAGTCAATACTTAGTTTTCAATTCTTAGTTTAGGTATCAAGGGTCATACCAATATCTATAGATTTAAGTAGTTTCTGTCACATTTCCTCTTTACTTTTCAATGGTCCTAACTCCTCCGTGGTGTTTGCACTTTTGATCAAAACTCCAATAGTTAAAACAAATAACTGTCAAATTTTTTACAAGAAGATTTGCTCTAATGGCAGAGAATACAAATTAGTATACCAAATAGTGACTTGTTGATTGAAAACATCTTCCAAACCAATTCATAAGCACACTTTCTTCGATCAGGAACGGACAGTTCACACAATGAAAAATAAATGACTAGATGTTATTGGTTTATGCACTTTGCCCCCTTCGAAATTTGTACAAAAATCTATCAACTATAACATCTGACCAGAGAAATATACGCAATAGTTAATAGCTTTATATAAGAAGCTCGATAAGGAGCAGAACGTCAAGAATGTACTTCATGAATGATATTTTCCGATATTTAAGGCTGGTCCTATCTGTTTTCGCTAAACTATGTCGTGTGCCATAAAATATGAAGTAAAATTATAAAATGATATTAGAGCGTCGTAAATTCTTGAAAGTAGCTACAGAAAGCACGTTTGCTGGGAAATTTACTAAAATGTGAAATCTTAACTAGTTCAAATATATTATTATTGAATCAAATTAAGCCTTTGTCAAGGCTGCTGGTAAGATTTAGTTACTATGAATGGATAGGCTGTTTATTTAGAAAAAATAAATATTTTTTGCGAACACATATTCGCATGCAACATTAAAAAATTAATAATTTTGAAGGTCGGTGTTACTTCTTGTTGTGTTATATTATTCATGGTAAGATTTAAAAGTGAAAAAAAGGTTTTATTGGAGTCAATTCTGTTTCAGAAACACTGGACATGCACCAATGCAGCAAAAATTATCATGAATTTGATCAATGCTTATTAATTAATTTAAGATGCTCAATGTTACCGCAGTAAGCATTCAAAATATTTGCAGATCGAACAAAAAATAATTGTTGTCACTAACTACACTGCCTTCCATCCATCCATTGTGACTAAATCTTACCAGCAGCCTTGACCTGTGTGTAATAATGTTAACTGGAAATACCTATTATGTTGTTTTTATGCATTTTCTCTGTATGACAGCAGTAAATTAATTTGTTCCCAATAATCAATGCATAAGAATATATAGTATGCTATATAGTTCAACAATCGATGTGTTAAAAGTCGTTATTACTTGACATGTGAATTAGGTTATGTGTAAGCATGGAAGAATGTACATTTGGGCAAACCTTATTATTATAAAATTTTCAAAAACGTAATAAAAATGAATGTCTCCACCATGTGTTTCAACATTACTCCCATAGTTCACAAAAATGACATTTACATGGTTGCATGCATATAATGCACAAGTACTTAATGTTTTGAAATTGTTTGCAATAAAAACAAAAAAATATGCATCTGTCACAGTCATGTCATATCAGCTAGAACACAACGCTCATTTCATCATTGTCAGTCTTACAAATGTAAAAATTGCTAGTTGAACTGAAAAAATATACTATGAATGATGATGTACCTAATTATTTCATTCGTCCAAGTTTATTTTACTACTGAAACTTGCGCTAGATGGTTGTATTTTGTATATTAGTGTTCTAGGTCATGAGTCATAAAACAAAAGTAACGATTCAAGCAAAGTTTGGTCTTGTGAGCATGTATGCGTATGTGTTCATACAGCTTGTTTTTTTCCAAAATACTGACCACTCCAATGATAAATGAGGTGATAATTCGTACACAGTATACAACCAAAGTATTTTATTGGATGCCCATCTGTATACAGAGTAATAATTATCTAGAAATGTTTACCAGTAATACCTTTAAACAAGCAGCTTTTTGTCGGTTAAAGTGGACCGTTTGGCCACAAAAAGCACTTATATGGCTGCTAACCGCTGCCTTAATAATGATAAAACAGCCCAATGAGTTGGAGTCGTGCCAGCAACGAGAGAGGGCGGGCTTTGCATTGAAAAGATACCCGGTACAAGATTTCATCATGAAAGGGACAACTCCACACATACGAGTATGGAATATTATGCAATCAACGTTGAATGGCGTGCCTCAAAAAAGTTTGGGGCTTTATGTTTTGTTGCTGTCTCCTGTGATAAACGGTATGATTAATACTTTGGATCAAAATGCTGTTTCATTTTTCTTTTCCAGTGGAAAAAAACTTTTGTTCATATTGTCTTATCCATAAATTACACAATTTCAGAAACACTATAAATAGTCAATATGATTTAAACTTCATGATTACGTGCTGTTATATCCAGAAATCAGCAAAACAAAACGTTATCTTGATAATATTGTGTTTGTTCTTACTGAAAGTATTTTTGCAATGAGTGTTTAATACGCCGAGAGGTAAAGATGAACAATATAGCATTCAAAAAAACTTGAGAAGCGTTATGTTTGTAGCTTTCTCTCATTACCCCAAGTCCGTGTATGCAAGCAAATTATTCGTAGTGGTCTTAGTTTACTTTTTTCAAACATATGTTTTCCTCAAATACAATGATTACTTTTCTTCATACTATTTGCATTCAATAAATACTTGTTTTCATTAACATGTATCTAAAATATTCATGAAAAGCATATACATACCTACCAGTATATATTTATTAAACGCATTGTCGTTAAATGGATGACTAATACCATCATTATTTCACAAACCGGGAGGAAAAGTATAGTCTGACCCAAAATTCATTCATAAAACTCAAACCCACAAAAATGTTTGCATTTATTCAAAAAACTAACATCGTTATTTTCAGTGCTTCGCGAAATCAGTAAAGCTATGAGACCGAACTAATGAGGAATTACCTCGGTTTACATCCTTAAAATCATAATAATAATTACTAATCATCCAAGTATAAAAATCTATAATTAACACGTACAGATTCATAGCAGTTACTAGTTACTTGTTATACCACACGAGAGTGGACACAAACAGAGAATTTAGTTTATATTTGAGCTAATTTCAGTCCCTGTCATATTGTGATTTCAATGATATAATATGAATGTATGGAGATCAAGATCAAACAGTATTTTGTTAGTTTTGTGCAAAAGCTAAACTTGTAAAAGTAAATTCACAAAAAGGTTATGCTTTTTTAATTATGTTGACGTTTTAAAGTTGCCAAACTTTTAAATGTCACTTGCTTCGTACACGTTCGTACACGTTCTCTCTTTCGTCATTCAAAGGCAGTTCCACGGTACCTCGAGCTCTACATGAACTCATTCGATTCTTATGTTTTAAAAAATATTAGCAGTCCTTTCAAAAAGAGAAGGGCAAAAAAGCAGTACTAAATGAAAAGCAATTGCGTCATCAAATTTAGCCTTCATAAATGACATAGTATGCTACTCCCAATCTCAATTCAGTGGTTAGAAAGTCTTAAAATCTAGTTATTTTGCCGGTAAAATTTAATTACCAAAAGAACTGACTCGGAAAGTCAAAATTATACGCCTAATAATTTGACGGACTGAACGGACATACCAAATGCAATCATTAAGTATTTCAAGCTATCATGCGCAGCCCAAATAATCATCAGTTTGCAGGGCTAGCCATGATTGTAAATATTTACTTTAAGTTACCTTTTACTTGCGTAGAGTACGTCTGACGTTATAGTGGAAGGTAAGTTACAACAAGTAATGGAATCAGTACGTGCAGCAAAATGTAATAGCGAAACGCGCATAACATAGTCATAGTGTTATCATAACACTGTTATGTCGAAACACATATTTTACCTAGTCTAACTAGAATACGGTTTCGCTTTTTTACTACGACTATCTATTCTTTTGATTCATTCTTGTTTTGGTTGCAAGTTAACGTACAAACTAATGATGCACTGAGTCAAGTTTTGCATCAAGTTTATTCTAGTAGCATCATCCCCATTTCATTTCATATCATTATTGCACAACAGTTGCATAAGTCGAAACGGAATTTTGCTCTGTACTAGAGCCAATTGTTGGCAAATGGAAACTGCATCTTGCTGGTGTAATGAAGATTAGCATTAAAATAGTTGGTCTCGTGACCCTTTGTTCTAATGACGTGCGTGCCTTTAGTCAAGATTTCTAGATATTTCAGCGTAGCATGCAGGAGACTGACAGGCATTTTGACTACATAAAACATAATAATGATTAACCTGTATAAGTGGTAACGCAAGCAGCCTACGCACAATACAGTACGGCATGCTGCATGTTTCACCTCGACAGTTAAATAGGCTTTCAAGCGAACGTTTTCAATGTGGAAACGCCATTATGATCTATTAACTGTAAACTGACTAGCGAAATTATTATGTTCCAACTATTGTTATGTTCTAGCTCATACAAATTCCATCTTCATCTTCAGTTCTCATTTGTTGTAAAGATGCCCTTTGTGTAACCTGCTTACGTGTCTAAAATCATGCAAAATCTAACAGCACATCTTTTAGGAATAAGGATAGATCATATAAGGTTAGTATGTTTCTTAACACTACTTTGTGACATCCTTTATTTGACATCTTTGCTTAACGCACATGACAGATTCCCCATTTCTCAAGGTAGCAGCAAGAGTGTTAACTAGTATTTTTTCGTGTAGTACAATCTTGCGCATAAAATGTATTCATTGGGTTTGAGTGTCTTTTCCTCGCATTTGTCATTATTTTTTTGACAAAACATCTTATAAGCCCATTAATTGAGTTTATCATTTGTCACTCTTACTTTGGAAGTTGGGAGCCTTGCTCAACACTTTTTTGTGCTCTTCAATGCATCGATAATTTTCTGATTGTGCTAGGTCGGTGAATTGTGCATGTGCACTTTGTTTGGCGAATCAACATGAGTCCCACACCGAAAGAATTAAGTGATGGGCTATGTACATTGCAAAACATAAGCATGAGCCCATCGAATACAGTGCTACAGAATGAAGACCATCTGCGTAAACGGAGTGCGGTTCCAGCACCAGTTGAAAGTGAAACCAAAAAGGTGGAAAAATCACAAAAAAAGAAACTTGAAGTTCTCTATGATGGCTACTACTACGATGTGACAGAATTCATTAAGAGACATCCAGGTGGCAATATAATGGAACTATATACAGAATCGGGGGAAGATGCAACAATTCCCATTCAACAGTTTCACTATCGCTCCTTAAAAACAGTGTTTGCACGAATGAAGGGGCTTCAGAAACGACCGGCTACAGTTGAAGAAAGTAAGTTTATTTGTTCGCTGGTAAATCAGTGTTGTCAGTCAACCAAAGTAGCAGAATTTTGGGGTAAAATGCGACAGTTTTCCCGACTCAACATGGGACAGGAGAGATACATGAAAATGGCCCACTAGTATCAAAGACAATGAGAATTTGATCTATTCTGAAATATTGTATTTCAGTTGGTCTTGATGTGGAAACAAAGAGGAGGCACGATGAACTCACAAAAGATTTCCTCGCGTTGTCAGCGGAATTGGAAGCTGAAGGACTAATGGATCCAAATCCTCGGCGGTTTGCTATCCGGATGCTTCAGAGTCTTGTGATGTTTTTATGTGGTCTTGCCATGTCATACTGGCTGGGAGAAAGGTCCTTGATGTGGAGAGCGTTAAGTGTAATACTTATGACATTAGCAGGAGGTAGAATTTCCCTGCCCGTACCAATTTTATACTTGAAATTTACACAAAACACTCTTTAAATGAACTGGATAACTACGGAATAGTTTTGCAAGAGAAAAGGATAGAGGAAAACATACAATTTTAACATGCGATTAAACCTCGTGGTATCATGGGAAGTAAATGATATTTGCTCATTCGGTTTACCTTTTTTTTTATCTTTTTCGTGCAATATAATTCCTTCCTTGACGATGGTGGAAATTGTATGCTTACCCTCTTTCTTTTTTTTGTAATTTTGTAATGTAGCGTAATCTCTTTACATTCTTTTGAAATGACGCAATGTACACCTAAGATGTTTTAAGATTTTCTCCGTCTTTCTCCTTTAAAATGACAGGTCAATACTTGTGGCTGGGTCATGAAGGAGGGCACAACGCATTCACAGGCAATCCAAAAATTGACCGTGTGGTTCAAATTTTCAGCTATGGTAAGCCCTTGTCGACGTTTTTATGTGTAGAGTTTTTACAAGAATAACGAAGTTGGTGAAAGCTGATAAATGGTGTGTTGCTGAGATCAGGGATATTCTTGCTCCATTTGTCGTTGTTTGCTTTAGGATTTGTGTTCGGGCTCTCAGCTTCAAGCTGGAATTCCACTCATGCTGAGCATCACGCGATGCCCCAACATGAAACAAAAGACGCTGATCTTAAAACAATGCCATTGATTGCCTTTAATAAGCGAGTTGTACGGGATCCAAAACATGCGAGCAAATTCTGGCTTCATTATCAAGTATAAAACAATACTGAAGTTTTCAATATATTTCTGCTAACCGTATAGATTCGATGTACTATATTTTAATAACCATTATGCCTCCCAGATATATTTTTATTCACCTCTTGTTTGTTCCAGCATCTCTTGTTTGTGTTTTGTGACACATTAATCGTCACACTGACATGGAAGTTCAATCATCATCTGAAATATGTGATAAAAAATAAGTGCTGGCTGGATATGATATGTATGCTTTGTCATTATTCTCTCGTTCCGGTGATCGGATTTGTGGACTGGATGTTTATCACTTGGCTTGGGTCAATCTATGTGCTTGGTAATCTCATCCTGTCACATACTCATTTACCCGTTGTAGAACAAGGAAAAAAGCTCCATTGGGTTGAATATGCTTTCTATCACACAACGAATATTCGTTCATCATGGTGGGTCGATTGGTGGACGGGACATCTGAACTACCAGGTCCTTTTATTACGCATTATTACACTTGTTTTGTAAAAAGAGTGGCACTCCCCACTTGAACGAGAAATGTCTTTAACATATTTCCGTGAAACTCTTAATGAAACCACCACATTCTTTACTCCACAGATTGAGCACCACTTGTTTCCAACGCAACCGGAATATTTAGGAAAGTGTTGTCGCGATAAAGTGAAAGCTTTTGCAAAACGCCACAATTTACCGTATCAGCTTTGCACATACTGGGAAGCAGTTAAGAGTGCATATTTTAATTTGGAACACGTGGCAAATGAAATAAGGCACTTATAGAGTATTTGGTTTCCTACCATTGAAGAAACGAAACCTAGGCAATATAGTAACAGATACATTTATGCATCGTTGAATTTTCCTGATGTTCCTTTTTTGCTTCAAAATTTATAGCATTTTTATATAACTTTCAACAAATTCTATTTTTTAAATTTCTATTGCATGCTGGTCCAAACTTGAATGCATCTCTGCTGTTAAGAGCTGCTGGATAACTTTTATACGTAAAAGTCCATGGCGATTTCCAGCATACAGAGAAAGCTCATTTTGCGCCATTTCCAAAGGATAATGAGGATAAAAAATAGAAGCTGTGCTTATCTTTTGGAACTGGGGCGAAATGAGTTTTTCCTGTATGGTGGAAATCACCGTGGACTTTTACGTGTAAAAGTTATCCACCTGCTCTTTGCAGCAGAGATGCATCCAAATTTGGGCCAGTAGTACATAAAATAACATAGGTACATTGACTTAATTTCATATTCATTCCTTGTCCAACCGTTTTCATAAGGTTTAGCATAATTTCACAGGTTTGTTATCTAAGCTTCATCTTTGCGCGCATGTAAAATAATAAGAAACTGTGACTGTTCTTTCAAACTTTGGTATATCCTTGAGATTTTGCAATTGAGCCTTATTTATAAAATAAACAGGCAGGACGACAACGGTACCAATCACCAATCGAAATATTAAACCAATGTTTATAAACCACCTGGAACAAAGCATGCATGCAAGCGATTTTCTGCATTCTCCATTAAAATTACTTAACGATTGCAAAAAAGGGAAATCTTTAAAGTTTATTAAGTACCAGACTGTTGGTTCTTGTCGTCAATCCCAGAGTAGCCGTTAAATGATTGTAATTATCGTTTTGCAAGTATGCTCGTTAGTTAGTTCCTTTAAAGGGATTCAGACACGTATAACATAAATTTCTTTAAATGTGATAAATATGAAATTGTAGTATTCAATTCAGTTTACATTAAATGTTTTATAGAAACCTGTATCGAGTAGGGAAAGCTTACATAACAAACCTTGAAATTGAGTTTTTAAGATTGAGATACTTACTAAAGTTTGTCAAATTATGTCATAAGCTATTTGTATATTTTAGTTACCAGTATCAACAAATACTGACCGATTAACTCCGTAAATGCTAAAGTAACATTTTTGCAAAAGTGATTTTAAACACTCTCAAGTTCATATGTATCTTGTGTGCCGGACTTTTTAATGTTTCAAGTTTTTATTCTTACCTATTATGTTTTATATTCTCATAGGCTGCAACTATCTTATAGTAATTTATTTCTTCTTTTAATGGATTTGTTGTTATTTTTAATAGTCATGTTTACATATGTAACATTTTGTCAAAGTTTGTTCATTTGAGTGGTTAAATAGGCCTCGACTATGCAGTACTGCTCTTTTAAGAAATCGAAGCATAAACTAGGTCAGTCTTATTTATAGTCTCCATTATCTGGCTACACAATAGATGACTGACTACTACCTGCTGTCTGTTATGTTATATAATGGTAATATCTTTATTACATTTTATTATTATTATTAGTAAGTAGACGTAGGGGAGTGAGATGGAGATGCGAAGTTTACCTATGAAATATTAGCTGTAGTTCGACCTCCTGTCTATTCTATCTAGTAATATTTCACGTTTTTGTAGGTTTCCTGCATTCATGCGTGTATATGCTGTAACAGCAAGATATAATTCAGTTCACTCAATAAATCCTTCGTGTTCCCTTCAGGTATTCCATTTTATTGAAACTTCACAGTAGCACATATCTACTTGAATAAATATGTAATTCCTCTGTCCTGCTATTAAAGAATGCTGTTATAATAAAATGTGTTTTGTAGTTATATCATTTTTTATCATGTTTTGTAGAGTGTGTGCGTGGCGTGGGTAGTTTGTGTAACTGTTTGTTGTATATGAGGGTAGTAAAAAGAGATAGAGGGCAAAAATGAAATGGAAAGATCGATCCGAAAGCACTACTTACCACTCCGAAAATCCATTCAAGAGGTCTAGATAAAAAAGTTTTGGAATGTGATTCGTATATTGGTGGAGTGTATGTGCGTGTGCATGTCTGGAGGCAGAAATAGAACATGATTGCTACTTCGATGAGGTACTCCTACTCATCATCACACATCACTAGCAACCGCCTTTAGGATCTTGTCATGAGTTCAAGTGTTTCCTGATTTGGAGTACCTTATCGGCAGAATATGCTATATCAAAATGCTCACTCACGAGCCAGTACCGAGAGAGCAGTAGCAGGGAAAGCGGATGAGGATATTACTATGCTGAGTGTAATTTATGAAAATTCGAAGATTGTCAGAGAAAACAGTAAAAGAAATAAAAAGCTAGAAACTGTAATATTAATGCTGAAATGAAATTCACGGTTTATTTCATAAAAGGGTTGACTATTTAAAACTGCCACGAGGTTTATCCCTAATGTACATAATGCTCAGTCCCAAATATCCTGCTGGAATTTTATGTTAATATCTATCCTATTGTCTCTTGTCAATTTCTTTTCTTAGTGCGTGGCATATGCCATTTGCTCTAAATACATATCTCAGCATAATGGGAAAATCATGGCGTTCGCATATCAGCATGATGCACGATATTTATCATGAATATGGGACCATACAGCTAACTGTGAGCTTTTCTCTGCTGCATATTTGTTTTCCATTTCACCCTGGCTCCAAACTGACTGACAAAAATTGCAGTACGATTGTACCAAATGCCGATATATAGCAGCGAAAGAGACGAATTGCTCTTACTTCAAGCAAATATTCAAGGTTGATGTTGTAGCAGTAATTGACGTCGAGAATTACGAACATGCCCGGTAGTCAATTCATTTTATATTCACTCTGCTCCATCAAGACTAGGCCCGCTTCTTGGAGTAAAAACCAGTTACCACCACTAACCTGAGAAAAACATTTTTGAAGAATCATTTAGCAAGCACACAACTTTTCGCGCATTTCCCAGCATTCCTGATAAATGTATTTTGACACAAAGGCAAAATATGCAAGAGTAATTTCATATGTGCTTCCCGTTGCCGCATCTCTTGACTCAGATTTAATATCCTTTTCACCCCTTTTTTCTCTCCTCTGGCTGTAGCAACATCTTGACAAATAATGCTCTAAACTATCAGAGAAACTTGAAAGTTTTATCTGGCCTACTAAAACTAGTAGATTGCCAAATATTTCGCTTACGCACGTACACGTTACTTTAGCTGAGCAAGAGGAAAAGAAGAAGAGGCAAGAAAGCAGACACAATTTTCTGATACTTGTGATGAGAAGGAGGGAGACGATCATGATGATGATGTAGAAAACTTAGGTAGTGCATACACACATGCTTCAATAATGATGTTTTATTCTTCATCTTGCGAAGCTATCACTTTGTGTGTGTTGAAGAGTAACCAAATGTATTATTCTTGCATGTCTTATTATGTGTAACAAAAATTCATGACTATATCTCGCTTTCATGGTGCCATGTAGCCAGGCGTTAGTTCACGGTCACACATAGAGGACTGGATGATGGATACTGACGCAAAAGGAAAAAGAGTGCAAAGTAAGAACACGAGTAAGTAAGTGTGAGTGAATGTGAGTAAAGTCGCTCTAATGGGTTTTTCATTTACTTAGAAAAACAATAAAGGAAGTTGGTCCACTCACTTTTAATACTTTGACTCTTACTTTCTCCTCTTTCCATTCTCACATCCTTTTTGACAATACGTACAAATCCTTGTTTTCTCAAATGTTCTGTATTTCTTCTATGAGTTTGCTACTCCTCCCATTGTTTTTCGCTATTGTTTTCTCTCCAATAACTTGTCTATACTTATACGCTAAAACAATGAACGTTTTAAGGGGTTGTGGGATTGGGTCTCAGGAAAGAATTACAAAAGAGAGACTTACAAAATACCTTAATTGCAAAATTTGCTTTTTTATAAACGACAAAATTACAAATGTCTTTTATTCCTAATGCAGTAAATTACCAAAATTCGAATAAGGTCCATAATTAAATATTAAGTTTATTATTATGTAAGAATTTCATTGTTATTATGTTATGTTGTTATTATAACATGTAACTCGCGTGAAAGCAGTATCATCATGGATTTCCCTTCATTTGCAAATGGTTCATCAAAGGTTACATTTCTGATTTCCTTAGATACATGTTTCAAAGCTTCAAAGTATTTCAAATTTACGCAAAAATCTACCGGGTAAGTGACATATAAAGCGCATCAACGTACTCAAAATGCGATGATTACAAAATTCAAGAAGACCAAATACTGGGAATTGATACAAGTAGGGGTGAACTTATGCAATGAATTATGATACAAGACCTAAAACACAGGCATATTGATGAGCACTTTGAATATTGAGAAAATTGTACCAAGTTTCACGCGGACAATATTCTATCTGAAAGCAATTGATTGTAACTTGGTTGTTACAAAGGTTTTATATTGCAATTTTAAAGGAACATATATTGTTAAATTAAGTTTTAAGCAAAATAAATAATTAAAATCATACTTATGATTATATCAAGTATGAAAAAACATTGTTCAGTAATACATGCACGATATAATGCAATGTACGTATAGTGCAAATGATTTTTAAAACGCAAAACATTCCTAAATGAGTGTTTTGCATAAAATATTTGTACTCAAAGTGTAAAACTACTGAAAAGCTGATGAATTTGATTTTTGCATTTTATGATCTTTTTCATTTTGTAATTCTCCGTTTTGTAATTCTGGTCGTTTGTAATTTAAAAATTTGCAGTTTTCTCCGTGCACCGTGGAAATGAGCTTTATAGTCAAATGCTGGACGGACCAGGGAGTAGAGGGTCACATCCCACTTCCATCAAAGTCGTCATCATCATCGTCAACACGGACGCTCCTTCACAGAGAGCCAAGTAAAATTATTTATCTTGGAAAGGATTTCTTCTGTGATTTAACAACGAAAAACTTTCTCTGAAGATCTTACCTGCTGACTCAGGCAAACTGTTTATTTTTCTTCAAAAAGCAGCTCAAACACACGCTGGTTATGATGTGACAGGGGTTACTTTATGCTCCAGAATCACAAAGACATTTTCTTGCAATGAAAGTTTTATTGTGACGCAAAATATTAGAAAAACAACGAAAGAAAATAGATTGCTCCATTTAGGAACACAGAAAATGTGTCAAGTAGGCAGCCGTTTCCTGCGATTTCTTACAACAGCTCTTTCCCATTTCCATTTTTTTATGTTTGATCGTGGTACCACTATAATGTGGTGATGACAAGTACACATTTCTTCTCGAAATAAACTACATTCGTGTATATGCATACCTAATAATATACCAACATTCTTGTAGTGACGATTCATTTTTACGTCCTAAGTATAGGTAGCTAGTATATAGTATATATATAGTTAATATAATGCATGAGCATGTTCATTCTACTTTCTACTCATGGAATGGTGAAAGCTGATCAAACTGAATAACTGAAAGGGAGCAGCAGCAAAAGCTTTTATATCTTTTTTTTCTCCCTTTTCACCAAGCGCAAAAAATAAACATGGAATACTTGAAAAGAATAGACATTTACAAGTAAATTCTGTAATTTATACAAAATGTATCATCATTTCATTATTCCTCCTTGCTGCAATCTATCCATTTCTTAACATCATCGTCTCTTTTCATCTACTCTTTCTCTCTCTCTCTCTAGTCCATTCAACAACTTGCATGTACTGAGTTCCATATTTTTTCGAGAGAAAACTGATATTGACAAGCAGGTTGGTTGAATATTACTCTTTCTCTCTATTTTTCGAGCTCTTCCTTTTCTCTTTCATGACTATGACGAGGTTGTCGTCAAATGTCGATATTTATAATCCCCAATGCACGTGCCTCCGCTTTAACACAACAGCTCTCCCTTGTTCTCTTCATTCTGTATTACGCCACTATTCAATGCTCCATGAAGCAAATCGGAGTTTGCAACTTTTAGGCAGTTTAACCGGCGATGAAAATAATAAGAAATGTAGAGCAGATAGAGAATGCTCCTTCAACCGTTTACAGGAGTATATGTGTGTTTGCTGTAAGCAGAACAGTCCATAAATTCATGAGAAATCATGTAGTTGGTTTGCTACCGCAAAGGCACATTCCCATGTTTCTTCTATATATACCTGGTCGTAGCTGGGGTATTCATATAATGTCAGTCTTTTTAAAGCTGGGACAAGTATAATGGAAACAGATTATAGATTCCTAAATACGTATTTATATCTGTATATACACAATGCGATAATATTAGAAAAAAGCTGAACAGAATTTTTTACAGTTTTCCATTCAAACAAAACAGAAAGATGCGAACTTGCTGGAAGGGCGAACAAAGAGAAAGTCAAAATTTGTTACATAGACAGTCCTAGCAACCTTCTCTGGTTCAGACAGAAGGAGGCAAGGAAGCATACACGAAACTCGGCTTCCATCTGCGTGAGTGTGTGTGTGTGTGCGTTGGAGGAAAAAGCGTTTTGTGTACAAGCAAAAGCAATAGTGCCTTTCTCTTCCTCTCATTCTCTCTCGCTGCTTCCCGTCACGACATTATTATATAAATGTAACAAAATGAGACTTGGACGTAAGTGGATTGCTGCTATTGTATATTCAATGTGGTTAGCTCCTTTCCCTAGTCATTCTTCTATGCCATGTCGCAGAGGAGGAAAGGAGTGATGCGTGCACTCTGAAAACGAAGAATGAGATTTTATAGTTGACAGAAAATATTATTAAGCCATTTTTATTATGATGAGTAAAATGACGTATGTACTATTTACAGTTTGGTTGAAACTCTTCTTTATAACAATACGCTTTTTTGTGCATTTTATATCGGGATTCCACATTTTCTGACAAAATATGTATGAACGAGCACGAATATTATACTCTTTTGCGAGGCAGAGTTTACGTTCAACCGCAATACTATATATAAATCATAAATGGTTTTCAGTATCGTCTCAGCTCAGAGTTTCTTCCTTTTTATTATTTCAATGATGAAGATTGAAAGAAGGAGTCATTATGTATGCTTTCATCCCAGTATTTATGTATTTGTCTATTACATGTCATATTGCAACATTCCAGCTTAGTTAAAGAAGCATGAGTATGCGTAATTTCTGAGTGTACATGAAGGCATTTAGCATGAATATACGCATACATTTCTAATAACATGCCCCCTTCTTTTTCAACCGTGCATTTCTTTCTTTTGAGCCCATTTCCCTTTACAGCTTTTCCGTGGAGTCTCTTCTTTCAGATCAGAAAGTAAAAGTCGCTTCCTAACAGCCATTCAACCATCTGTCCATTCGTTCCTGTTATTCCCTTTTCTTTTTCCCTTTTTCTGGAGAAAAGTCCCCTTTCTGGTTTCTTTGGTGTGCATTGAAACCTTCAGAGCTTTTTACTGTCCGACAGTCAGACTATGCTGGTGTGCAAAGGAATGAGAAAGAGTTGATAGTTATATATAGGGCATTGTGAGAGACCAGAAGTTAGCACTGCAGCTGAAGATGAGACATTGAGAAAATATCATATACGATGAGTGTATGGGGGAAAGTGGATCTGCTGCTCCATTCCTATGTTCCCTTGCAGAGGCTCAAAGTAGTTGTGTGTGGTTCCATCATCATCACCATAAGCACACGGAAAGGCAACTACTGCAGTGGTGGAGTATCACTACAACGAGTGGTAATAATCATAAGCGAGGGAGAAAAGGGAGACTTGTATTTGGCCATTGTATTATAACTGGGGAAAATATGAGAGCGCGAGGAGAGGGAGAAAGTGAAAGCACCAGGAAAAGATGCAGCACATAGGGAAGAAAAGCAGCATTGTTGTTACGGGCATAACACGCGAACACGACTCAGTTCAAGAGGAACGGAACGGAGGAACGAAAAGAGAGATGATGATAAGGTTAGATTCTCACCCGTTTCTCTGCACTCCATGCGCACTTTGTGCCCCAGATTACTTTCATTCTGGGGAATATAGTACGTGCCTTTGAACCAGCAACAGAAAAGCGAGGAACTGGTGGAACCATCATCACTATCATGCGAGAGCGAAACAGAAGAAAGTTAAAGTGCTATGTTCCCTCCGAGCATCCCAGTAAGTCGTCACTCTGAGAGTGTGTGCCTACGTTGTTTGTTGGGGAGAAAAAAGGCTAGGGAAGCTTTCGGAAAAGAAGCTAGTAGGACAAAGTCAGCAAACCAGCTTCAGTGGTTTAGTTTCTACTTTTCCCATTTTCTTCTCTTTTAGTGATGCGATGTGCATCTTTCTCTTTTCTACTTCGCATACTCACAGGTTTTCAAAACGAGGAGAATAAAAGCGCAAACTTTATAGTGGTATAGCAGGAACATTTTTCGTTTCGTCATCATTATCAAAGGTTCTACTATTACCACCACGAGAACTACCACAGTAGTAGTTGTTGTGCAGTAGTAGCAGCAGCAGCATGCTCAAACGGTTTCTTATTCTCTCGTTTTTCAGCTGAAGAGGAAGCAAGAGAAGGACCGTATCACATTTGAAAAGCGGAGAACAGGCAGCAGTAGGTAACTTCATAACTTGAGAAATGAAGATCGGGGCACATCACATTTTCCAACAAACATTTCTCTCTTTCTCTCTGTCCTCTGCTTCGTCTGCTTTCTCATGCTGACTGCTAAGGCATGCATTTTGTGCCATGTTACCTATAGATAAAAAAAGTAATGTATACAAACATAATATCGTATAGGGACATGAGCGCCTGTGAAATTCAGTGTGCGGTGAGCGGTGTGTGTTGTGATAGATAATATTATATATGAAGAAGCGTGCGAGGAACATGAAACTGAGACGAGCAAACTGAAGAGTGTTTTCAATGTGATGAGGCAAACTGACTGACTTTGTTTTATACATTTTTATGCAAGAGTATGTATGTACATTAAAAAGTATAGAGTGTGATGATATTCATGCACACAACAGTTTCAAGCCTCACTGCATTGAAAAGCAAAGCGAAAGCATCGAACAGCGGAAAGAAAGCGGTTGAGCCGCTATAATGATACTTTGTGGAAAAAGCGCGTAAGAAGCAAGAGAAGAAGAACCAAACAATGATTGAACGTACATATGTAGTAATCACCGTAGTCGTGCTGCGGGAGAGTGAAGGGAGGGAGAAAACCTTGTGAAAATGCTAGAGCAAGAATAGAAATGTGGAAAAACGTTACAGCCTAAAAAAAATTAGGGAGACCTTTTCATCTCTTCTTCTTGGTGTGCAAAAGCACTCTAGTAAGCCGTGGATGAAAAAGATTTTAAGAAGATTTTTTACCAGAAAAATCCTTGGTACCGACTTACCTACTAGAAGCCATTATGCCTCCACTATATAGATTCACTGCACCAAACCAAAGTTACTAACTTTCGACTTTTTACTCTTCGTGAACAGAAAAAGGTGGTAAGAGGTCTTATGGTGCACACGTTCTGAACCCTTTTCCATTACATAGTGCATTAGAAAGACCGTGCCGTATTCTGAAATTATTATGCCGTTGCTTGGAGTTGTGGTTCTCTTGTCGTGCTTTTTTGCCAACAGCAGCATCACATCACATCGCAGCACGCATTTTACACTAGGCACGTAGGTAGATGAAGCTCAAGTAATGTTTATTATTGTGAGAACAATCACGAAGAAAGAAGTGAAAGTAAGCATTTGCACATTGGTACGCAGCACCACGGTTATAACAATAAGCATCGTTGCAGCAGTATCAGCAAAAGCAGCAGAGCAAGTACAAACACAGCCACCGCTACCAGAAAAGAAAAAAAGCGAGAGCAGCGTGGTGGTTCCAGTTTCACAAAGTTAGTAAGAATTCATCCATGAGATTTCGATTCGACAGGACGGGATGCTTTAGGAAAATAGACAGAAAATACATGTGAAACATTTATAGTAAAAAGTATTACGTAAGAGTAAAAGTAAAAGCAGATAGAGGAAGAAAGGCAGAACAGGCAACTTGCAAGCCAGAAAGTCTTGTGTGATTATGGAACTACAGACTTTTACTAATATTACTATTATCTTGCAACAGCCACATTATATTGATATGCCTGAATGTGAGTGTGTGTATGCGGGAAAAACTATGATTGCACCGCTTTTCCAAGTTAACTTGGGTTCTTGAGTCTGAGCGACGAGAGAAAACTGGAACTGTTTTGAGAGAATATGTGTTTTACATACTCCTACTACGAGACTACTAACTATCCAAAAAACCGTATTATTACTTCACGTCAGTTGTTGGATCCGAGTTGTAGTAAAGTAGCGTAGTAGAAAATGGTAGTAAAATGTGGTAGTATCTCTACAACAAGTCAGTAGTAGAAGAATGGCAGCTACAAGGTTTCTTCTCGATGTAGCAGCTCTCGTTCGCTCTTTCTTCCGTAATACACACACACTTTCACTCTCTTTCCGCTCTTGCTACCACCACGAACGTCTATCATCATAAATCCAAAGTTTTTACTTTCTTCCGAAACAGAGGGGAGAAAGAAGAAGAGCCATGCCACTATTATCATCGTCGTTGTACTTGCCGTCGTTCTCATCATTATTATTACTGTTATTATTTCAACATGCTTTAACATACAACATAACATTTTCTAACGAACGGTAATACACAATAATGATAATAACATAGACAACAAAAAACCAACCAGTGTCTCTGATTATACTTTCTCCATTTCCGACTGCATTTTCCCTTCATGAATCCTTAAACGCTTTCTATTACATGAACACAAGACTCATTCAAGATAAAGAAAACTCTGTTCTACACAACAAAAAGTGGCATTGCTACTGGAAGGGGTAGCGAAGCAGCGGGATAAGATTATTATTTTTGTCAATTTGCAAGTGCTTACTGCTATGAGTTATGTGTTTGTGTGTGTGCTTGTTTTCGCTAGGTATGAACAACACCAGAGAACAGCGTGGTGATTATGGTACAAGTGTCTCTGTGTTTGTATTCTAAAACTGTGTGCAACGACGACAATATGAAACCAGCAAGTTATACTCAAGTTCAGTATACCAACTTGTGAGCTTTATTACGAAAACGGGAAAAGGAAAAGAGTCACCAAGACGGAACCAGGAAGGAAGACACTGTCGGTACACCAATACAGTATCAATATATATGTATACCTACTTACTTTTTACTACTGCACATACACAACAATTCTTTTCTATTATCATGATCATGACCAAAGACACAATGCAGTAATGATTTGCATCATCAACGTCGGCTTATTTATTACATAATCTTTGTCGATTTTCCCTATCAATTTCTTTCCCTTTCACGAGGGTGTAGTTCCCTTTTTTATTCGTCCTAAGTGTATTACTTTCATCTTGTTCATCTGTAACTATTCTGCCTAGCAGGAACGAGTGCGTACCAGCAAGAAACGTACGTACGTATACATTATTCAACAAAAACAAATAGCGACGACAGTCACAAAGCAGCATCTTTCATAGTTCCTACTTTCGATGTTAATAAGTACCACTTTCTGGCTGTCCTAATGTGAAGTGCTACTTCTTACTTCTTATCCGAGGTTTTTCTCGCCGACAATAACTACTTTGACAATAAATAAAAATACCATGAGTGGACTAAAAAAGTACCTACAACAGCAATAGTCATGAAGAAGAGAACATTATTATTATAAATGATCAGACATAGTAAAAATAGTAGAGTACTCGACGGACGAGCGGTCGTTTCCCGGAGTAATAATCGTTGGTGCCGAGCATTTATTTTCTTCATGTGTCATATTCAGTTGTTTAGCTCCGACAATAATATTGTACACTTGTGATAATAGATTCTGATAAGAGAAGAGAGGATGAAAAATATAATAAAATACAAAAAACCTCAAAAATGTACTTATATTATTATGTATGTATGAGCTTTCCCTGTATGCTTCCCCGTAAAGACGTAAGACCGATATTTGTGTAATCGGATACGTATGTTTACCTTTGTCTCACACTTACATCGTCATCGTCATAGCCTTGGGCATGTACATGAGTAAATATGCTTCTCCTGCGAGCATATGATCCTAACGAATTAAATAGGTTTACTTACTCCAATTCGGGAGATTCGACATTGATGCTACGATGATGCTTTATAATACAATGCTCATAAAACCCCCTGAAAGTATTTAGACTTTGTATAAAGCACAATAAGATGAAATGAAAAATAGTCAAAACCATAAACTTTTAAGGTTTATAAACATTGGCCTTTCAATACTGACAATAACAGTCAATCTTTCAAACTCAAGGAAAATATTATCAAAAGATCTACATGGGGGATGCTGAAACACGTAACCGAAGCTTGCTACGTAGCTTTCACAAAGCGAACAACAACGAAACAAGCAATAAAAGGAAGTACAGAAGATGCTGTCATTCAGATGATGATTGTTATTATTCCTTCCTTTGGTGACGTAGCTGGATCCCATAATATTCGTATTTGCAACCCCGTTTATAGTTCGGCCATTGTGCAGGTTTGCAGATCATAATATTTTGTGTGGAACTGCACATAGGTACTTTGAGAGAGAGAGAGAGAGTCTATATACGCGACAATATAAAATGAGCTGCTTTTCTCCATAATCGCATTTAGTAAGGAAATGCTATTGTAAGCTAGCTAAAAAGTTGTATATTTATGAAACCCAGCTCATAGTTTGAAAAGGCAGCTTTACCCTGCTTACTGTATGTAAGATGAGGAATCAGAAGACTTTTACTACCGATTAATTTCTTTAAGGCAATACTATTGCTATGACTCCAACTTTTTTGAGAACGACTTTGTTGACTTGTTGAAAAACCGATTACATCGAGATGGGTTAGATGGTAAAACAGTGTATTAACTGTATTCGACAATGTCGTTGGGCGTAGAGCCCATCATGTTGTTTCTTTGAATAAAAATGACTTGCCATTAAAGTGGAATGTAAAAGCAATAATAACAAGAGCTGTAATTATACCAGTCCCGGTTTCATTGCTTTGGAGGCTAGATCACCAAAACCATGGCCAGATTTTATTTTCATCATATTGCTACAATGTTGAACTGATCGGGAATTGCTGTACGACAGTATTACAGCATGGATGAAAATTCTTTGGACGCGTGCTTCATCTACGAAGCAGCACAAAGATGTACATGATTCAAGTTTTCGATCGTATAATCGCGCTGAGAAATGCCTGAACAAACGCTTCTACAGGCATTTCAACCGACAACGCTGAGTGGTGACGTTTGTGAACATCTATAAAATTTTGGAAAAACGCTGTGCTATGGTTGTTGTAATTGCAAATAAAAAGTTGGTTCTTGTGTAAATTTTTTACATGGTGCTGGTGGTTGTGATTAGTAGGAGGGCTGTTAGGTACAAGTGCTTCTTATTGTATAAAAATAGAGAATGGACCCTGAAGAAGGTTTTAATCGATATAGGTACAAGACACGTGTGCAAGTCGTTGCGATAATTGATATCGTACGGGAAATTCGTAACTTTTCTCAACTTAATTTTTATATCTAATTATATTATATTACATCCATAGAATTACTATATAGTTTCCTATTTTATAGAGTAAATTTGTAAAAAATAGTTTTCACTATTTTAACAGTAGTAGTGACAGAAAAACTTTTTCACCATACAATTTTAGAGAACTGAATGTAATCTTGTATTTTCTTTGCAGCTTGTTGGAACAATTCCTTTTATTAAACTAACGTTTTCTTTCAACGACAGGACATTGTCAGAAGACCATGGTAAGTTACATTAATTAAAAGTTGATGAAGTCGGGTGGTTGCATTTACATGATAATTTGCGGCATGGAGGACAAAGTAATGGTATTAAAACAGAATAGTATGTTCTACACAATCTTGATAGAATAGAAAAGTGGAAAGGTTACATGGAATTGGTATTGTCAGAGTTCGAAACTATATCTGCTCTAAGCATGATGTTAAAAATCTAATTGTTTCCATGATTCGATTTTTCCGCAAGTATGAAGTAGCTATACTACCTGAATCTAAAACATTACAATATACATTCCTTAGTATGGGTTTATTGAATTCTGACTTTCTGACTACATTGAACTAAACCTAATTAGCAAAAGGTTGTCATGCAGAAGTGAAGGCAGTACTCAGCCTTATAGAATCTTTAGCGAAAATGTATGAAACTCAGAGTTCAGTAGATTATTTTGTTCATCAAACACGTAGCAAGTGAACGTAGGAGGAAATTACATGTAGTAGTAAAATATCGTTGCTGATGACTCCATGTAGACCATTGATATGGTAACCGTAAACCAATTGACTTCATCAAGAAGACCCTTTTAACTATTCCATTTTCCATGAACAAAACGTAAATTAATACCAGTCGCAAAATTGCTTTTTAATTATACGTACATATACATTTAATTTGTACTAAAGTAAAGTTGTGAAACTTCTAAATTAGTCGTCTTTCTGCTATGGGGAATAAATACAATCACAAAACATTTTAAAATTCTTCTTTCAGAAGAAGTCTTGGAGCAATGTCATTTGAGTTTGAAAATGGCGAGAGATAATTTTTTAAATTTTAAAGATAAATTTTTGGCCAAATTAATGAGTCCGAAATCTGCTAGTCAAAATTCAGAACTGAATTCAGAATTAAAATTGTCGAAAATATTTTTTAGATTTGAATTTATACAGTAAAATGTCGGATAAAAGTCAACGAATCCAAAGTCCGTTTATCAAAATTTGAAGCATTTTGGCCGACTAATTGTTTTAATCTGATAACCAACTTTAACCGTTCACAAACCCTCCTATTTACAAATGTTTTTCTGGGTTTCAGAGTGGTTCTATGCTCGCGAGACCCTGGTTGCTATAATTACGACTATTTTAATAATATACGTATTGCAACTAATCATGGGCATTTGGCTTCTGGCTGCTACCAGAGAGGTAAATAATATTTTAAAGCAATCATGTTTTCCCTTTGTCACTTAATACTATTTATGATACATATTTTCAAAAACAAAATTACTTCAGTATATTATATAAAGTTTAACTAACCGGCAAAACTTGAAAACTTTTTTGCTGCTCCACATGGGATTACATGCAGCCTTGGAGTTTTATTATTCTTTAATTCAATAATTTCACGATAAATTTATTCATTAAAACTAAACAAACGGGAGCATTAATTCAAAGCTGGGATAACTCACTTTTTTCGTTACAGTTGTTAATTGGTACTTAAGAGCGAGAAATGTTCAAATGACTGATTTTAAACATTAAAATAAGTATGATATAGGAAAAATGTTTAACAAAAATCCCTTGAAAACCACGGATAGCGTTACGCGTTATCTTTACCGGTTATCGTTACTCTGAAAATTATTTGCGTTCCACGTTATTGATATATATGTAACGTAAAGCGTTATCCCAGCCTTCGGGACAAAGATATGTCTTAGACATAAAGGCTTACATATACTCAAATCAAACAAAAGACAATTATTCCATCATGATGCATGAATGCTTTCACCACGATGTTTTAATTTTTCTTGAAGCAGCTTATACCACAGTTATCCGATTTGGTAAAAAGGAAGACACTTTTCATCATGATAACTCCGAGTAATGTTCCACTGGCTGGACAGTAAGAAATGTAACAAATTCTTGTGCTTGTTGTGCATTTCAGTGCTACTACGAGTATACCGTTGGAAACTGCCAAGTTTGGTACTACATAGCCATGTTCACATTCTTTTTCTACATTGGAGAAATGGGCTACGACATTCACGTTATTTTGAAGCCTCAGTCCAAGGAAAGTGTCAGTAAAGTGATACAAACAATGTTGTTCCATGCTGCAAAAATAATATATCGGGCCATCAGCCTGATGACTGTCAACAATTTTCTTTACGATTTATGCCGTCCAGTATACAAATATCTCTCTCATGGAAGCTTTATGTACACGTCGTACTACAACTATCGCCTGGGAATACCCCCACCAACACGAAGAAGAAGATTGTCATCTGTCACAATGCAGATGAATCAAGTCAAAAGGCTGCCACAGTCATCAACGTACCAGCAACCATCGAGGTCACTGGTTGCAACTACAGCACCACGGCCCACAGGAGCAGCACAGTTTTGTCAACCAATAGGATTCTCGTCGTCGCATATTTCTCCATGTCCCATACCTCCGCTGCTACCTTCAACGCCAGCGACTACTGCAGTTTGCGCTCCCTCCACTGCCATACCCTTACTGCCCGTTTACAACTCGACCAAAGTACCACTTCAGCCAATTCCAAATCATAACTTTTACTTTACGTACCCACAGCCAAAGCCAAAACAATATCGAGATGCTCCTTACGATATGTCTGTGAATAATAACTATCCATACTATTACACTATGGTAACTTCTATGAGACAGCCTCAGCCTCCCTGACATTCGTCCTGTCCTAATGAGTGGCTGGTTTAGACAATATATATCAATAAAAAATCTACTGTCAACATTGATGCATTTAAAATTTTTATTACACAGTGCACAATGTTTGTAAGGCTAGAAGTTTAGAAGACAGTACAATGTCCAAATATCATTTCGACTTCATAACTTCAAATGCACGTCTTACAAGAAGCTTTGAGAATTGGCAATTTTTACAACTTTAAATAAAGCAAATGAAATGTTTTACATCTCCACTGATGAAGTCATTTTTTAACTATAAACCCAGCTGCTGGACATATACAATATACGATGATACCATAGACCTTAATACTAAATCATAATAAAAAATTGAAACTTTGGATTAAGAAAATTTTATACCACACAATTTAAGAAAGTATTCATTCATATATCAGCCCCTACGAATAACCAAACTCGAAACAATCAAAGTAAATCCAGATTAAAGCATACTAAAGTAATACTTTTAAAAGTAAATAAAACTTATTAGATACCTGACAATACCTGACAATAATAAAATCATGGATAATAATCAGCCACATAAAAATCGGCTTCCAAAACGACAACAAGAATACATTGCAATTTATAGTGTTCTCAATTTTAGACGTATTTAACGGTAAACGGTACATTCCAATTAAAAATGTGAGGAAGAAGTATGAGAAAAAAGTAATTGAGTAGATTTACAATTTAGAGTATTTTAACCTAGATAAATACATAATTTACGTCCAGAAAAACTGATACTGAGCTCATTTATCAGTTCATCATTCAGTCAATTAGATGAGTATAATTTTTCCGGTGAGATCCACGTAACAACTGCACCAGTAAATTGAAACGTGCCAAATATACTTCAAATTTCAAATACGCATAAAAAGCAAGTAGACAATAATTGCATAATAAGTATTATAAATCCTTTTAAGTATAATCGTTTTTGCTAGTGGGAAAGGTCGGGAATCAAGTACACACAGCTAAACATTGCCGCAGACTGCTGTCGATTTGTAAATTTCTAGCAATTTCAATGTAGCCGGCCACTGTAATTGTTCATGATCGTATGAATGAATGTCTCACACCGCTAATGCTTTGTTTGGTTTGACTGAACATTTTCGACAATAATAAAGAAAACTAAATACTTAAAGGATTACTTCATGTACTAATCCGCCATCGCAAAAATACAACAGGTAATTTTTTTCACTGCCTACATTAAACTAAAGAAAACTGCTAGAAGACATTAAAGCAGTATTACCGCTAAGACTATGAAACCGCATACAATATAATTCAATCCGTTAATTGATAATCTTTTAACGTTTTTGATAAAAAAAAAGTTGGTTGGGTCATACGGGAAAATTGAACAATTTTATGCATCCTTTCATAAAAAATGCTGCGGAAAACTCGACATGAAATCACGAAATGACAGTTTGAGTTGTCAAACACTTGGAAAACGTTCAAAACTGGATATATTGACAATATTTAAAAAAGATTACTTATATAATAAACTAATAGAGCCAACGAGAAAATTGCAAATTTTTATGGGAAATACAATATTATAACTAGGATCTAAGATCTCCGTGCGTCTAATTAAAAGTGTTAATTGTTAAGCCACAATAAAAGGGAGAGTATGTAATCGCATTTTACGATAAAGAGCTTTTACATAATGAAAATATTACAATATTAAACTGTATTCACCAAAACACTGTCATTACTATGATGTACTATTACAAGAATATATGCTTATAATATATATATATATAATATTACCAAGTACATTGTATGAATAATTAGTGGCAAGAGGAGGAAACTCAAATAATGTCGTAAGCAAATAATAAACATTCTTTCTAATGAAACAAAAAAGGTTGTGAAACTCCAAAATAATTTGATTCTGCTACTTGAATCATACTACAAGCATGCTTGTGGCGAGGGATCAAGTTCTTATGAAGGTTTTCAGGTGAGCCACAGGAATGTACAAAACTAATACGGCACCAGGAATAGTTTTGTATGCTACTATGGTAAGTATATTTCGTGATTCCAGACTATGGCAATTCCGACATTTCTTTGAACTTTAATATTAACCTATAACGACGAAACCATTAATAGTTCATACTTTCATTATTGATCGTTCTTAATGCTCATTTTCCTTTGTTGCTTTTTTCATATATTCATATAATGTTTCAAGAGGTTTAATTATTTTAGGATTTAGGAAGTAGTACTGGAATCGAATACTAATACTTATATTCATCCAATGCGGCTTTAATTCATGTTATAAAAATTTTCCTTTTTCTAGAACTCATTCAAAACTCATATATATTTACATGTTTATACGCGTCGGTTGTTACGCACTCAGCCCAGCTATGATTCACTTAAAGTATTTCGGCAATGTTGTGATTATCAATAGGATCATAATCACCGCTACAATAAAACCCTCTATTCGTCTATTCTATGTACTTGGAAAATGCTTAATTACCGCTTTGTTCAATAGAATTCTTTCCCTAAAAAGTTTACAATGCAATGTGGAAGCAAATATAAATGCAGATTTAACGCGTTAGCCACTTTTGTAATCCTACCAATATGCTGGTATGCTGCAATATAAAAATAGAGAATTACTTCTAGCATCACAGTAACAAATGCAATGTTTTCTTCTGTCTAAAGCTTCAAAAAAGCATATTCAAGAAAATCCTTTTGGTTTCGCAATAAAAACACTCAAAGCCTGATGATGACGTACGCAAAACGGGTCATTACGGGAAAGTCTCTTATAGTCTTATAGACTGAATCTAGTTAAATGTGCAATGCTGAATATAGGCACGGTATACACGTGCACCCGAGCTATGAAGCGAATGGCAAATAATCTATGTATCCCAATTCCCGAGATGGTTCCGTCTATATCATACTTTCATACGTCAAGAGATCCCACTTTACACTAAAATAAACGCATGTCGCGTTTTCCTTTCTCTAATATCCTAAAAAATGCAGAGCTGGTAAATTCAATGAAGAAATAGCCTTGGCCATTCTAAAAAACCATGGGGCATCTGGCCAAGTTGAAATGAGACGATAGCTGCAAGTTTCAAAAATCCTCTTGTGCTTAGTTAACATTTAATTCATCTTGTTAAGGTGACCATCTGTGAAAGTTTGTTTGCAAGAATGCATATTGCATTGTGCAAGGTGTTTTTTATTCAATATTTTGGTTTGACAAATTCATCGTAATATCATTGACCATCCTTTAATTGACAATGAGCATTTTCAGGATAACGGCTTATGACAAGCGGAAAGTAGTTCAAATAATTGTCTTTGTGGACATTGTAAGGATATAATAAAATATTATCAGCTTTAACGTTTTTTTATATTTTTTAATTTTTATTTTCTAAAACAGTTCCAGTCTCTATTGTATATTGCAATGAAATCGTTTGCAATTGTTTTCACAACAGTGCCCGAGCTGGAACAGAAAGGTAAAGGTTAATAGTAATTAATTGTTTAAGGATTAAAAAAATTTATCAGTGAAGCTTGGACCAATTAGTTTTCCTTTCTGTAGGGTATCCACTAATTACGCTCTTGCTTGCCTTCATAATGTGTTTCTATCTTGTTCATATGACGTTAGCTCTAAAGCTGTTGAGTGCGTTGGAACTGGTAACTACCTTTTTAAAGCTATCGTTGTTTGTTTAGTTTGTAATCATATCTTTTGTTGTTGGGTTTAACCAAACGCTGATGTAATAATTCGCGTTGATTTTCCAATAGGAGAAAGCAGACCCACTGACGTCCGCCAGAAACGCAAAAGTGTGGCAAAACTGGGCTATAGTGTATTTAATATTTTTAGTGGGCAATTGCTTTTCTAATTTACTTTCAGTGCAATCGTGGGTCGTCTTATTTTTAGTGGGATTTGGCATAGTTGAAATACTTTGGAGGCTAGTAGGAATTTACAACGTCGGCATTTACATAGACGACTTACTGGATAAGATTTCTTATGATGCCCCAACGATAAAGTTTTTTTCTGTTCGGTTTCCCAAGCCCGTTGAGTATCAAAATAACGATAACGAGAGTTCTAAAATTGCAATCACTTATTAAAGCTTTCATAATCACCAGTATGTCCACTAGTATCCGGAGTAAGTAAAGAGACAATGATGATTATCATCATGAAGATCACCATTTGGTTATTTTGACATTTGTGTTTTGTAAACAACTGCAGTTGGTGATTTAATCGTACAAATGATATACTTTTCTACTTTTTCCCTCGTAATAAGAATAAGTTTATTTGGCACAGACGACTAATGAAGAGGTGGATGCTGGCTTTAGATGAGACTATGAATAGTGAATAGATACGTAGGTATGCATGTAATTCATATAAATTCATTTTTAGAAAAGTAGCTATTTCGCGCTGTCCACAAGCTGGATGTAATTCAAACTCCGATCATATCTAAACTTTTCTTAATTGTCAGATTTCAAAAAAATCTTTTTCAAAAATGACTATGATTTATTTATGCCATGTGGCAAAAGTAGTCCCTTTTTACAAAATGGTAATGGTTCGAACTAATTTTTCATGCATTAAGGATGATGACTGGACAAGGTTGTTTTATCTAAGAGTACTTTTATATCTGTAATAATCTTATATTGTGACAAGATTAAAGCAAAGTTGCACATGTAAGCGGAAACGACTTACTGTTCCGTGGTAAATTATGAACACGTTTTAAATGCTTTTTTCAATGTTTAGAAGAATGTTTATAAATAGCCACTCACATGAGCGCATCACTAAAAATTCATGGTCTCTGAACAAAGTAACGTGAATTTTTTATTCCGTTACTAGCAGTCTTCCCAATTTGCAACTTTTATACCATGGATCATAATGTGCCTTACATACCTTAATACCTCAGTAATCAATTTGTCATTAGTGGAAAGAACAATGCTTTTTGTTGTTACAAAAAAAGTTGGTTGTGCCTTCATTAGAAGCAGATAAATGGTGGTTTTGTGACTCAAGTTTGGTGATATGGAGTCTGACATTCCTCGTTCATCTGGACTTGCATCAATCCTTTCTTCACAACATTATAAATTGCACCTGAGTAATATACAATTTCTTGCCGCTGTTGACTGTGTAAGTATTCAGAGTTCATACTCAAGTAAGAAAATCCGAAACGTTTTAAAAAGAGGATTTTAAAATATTTTTGTACCGTAGGCTCTGGCGTTGATAACACTAGTTTTCAACTTCAGACAAGTGATACTAACAATTGATGATTTTCCGGAGGATATGCAACAGAGTGAAAGTAAATAATCTAAATATCTTTAGTAACTCACAACTACTTTTAAAGAAGTCTAAAGTTCAAAACATACCTGATACCTTACAATAGGTGCTAGACCCCGGACAAACATATAAAAAACAATAGATGTAGCCCATTTTTCACATTTATAAGGGGTGCTACTAGTTGCATAACCTACACCTAACATAAATTGTTGATTTGCAGGAGCCTACGATCATGATTACGAATATTCCCATATCCGTATGATAGCAGCAGCTGCTACTTCAGTGTGTTTGACATTGACCCAGCTTCTGTTGGCCTGTCTCATGATGATTTCTCTTTCCAATGTAAGAATATTTTACCTTGTTAAATGCAAAGTTGGTGTAATTTTGTTGTTTTACCCAAAGGTAATTTTTTATTTCACTTGCGATGCTCAAAAAATACCTGTCATACAGAGAGAGCAAGGTCGGACCGTGCAAAGTAAAACTCGCATTATAGCTGGGGCTTGGACAGTGTGGTCATCAATCCTTTTGATTGTGCTTGTTGTATACGCAGCTGGAATTCAGCGATTTGAGGATTTCTGGGATAAATTTTATTTATTTATGCTTGTATCTGAGATAATCCTCAGGCTCTGTATAATTTTTTATACTTCCCTGTTTTTCTGGTGCAGATTTTGCAATCCTCGTCAATAAAACAAATTTTATTTTCATGTTATAAAATTGCGTGCGTGCTCAATACGACGGGGATTTGGGACTACGGTTTCTCATTCTACAATAATAATACTGAATTTAATGATATTTTCATGGATATACAACAGAATGAGAAGGTCATCAGAACTTTATATGTTACGAAGAATAAAATGAAAAGGAACAGCTTGCGAGATTAATCTACTACAAGGTAAATTGATAACAAATAATGCAAATACATAAATCAAAGATATAAAAATATTTTATCCCAACTACTTCCTTCATTGTTTCCTATCCCTGCGTAACTACTAAAGTTGTATGATCATCATTGTACTGAATCAATTGATAAATTATTGTCTTCAGTCTGCACCTGTGCAAGATATCTTTAAGCATCTCGCTGGTCGTACTTTAACTATCAGATCTTTTAATATGTCGGGAACATGAAATCGCCTTCACGTAAACATTTTTTATTCTGAAAGATTAAAATCAATTCATAATGAATACAAGTTGTGAAACTACGAAATTGCATTGATTTTTCCATTTTGTTTCCAACACATCCAAATTCCACAACTACTCGTTATGCAAGAAAACCTATGTATAGCAAAACTTTAAATTAAAATGAATACAATGCAGATGCAGACGAGAGGTCCGACTTTTGCATGCACCAATGCAGCAAAATTCCGTCATCACTTCTCTGTTCTTGCTTTATTTTATGCATTGACAATTTTAAGCCACATTCAATTTGCATGACGTACCCATTTTAAATAATATGTTACGTAATATTTATAGCAAGCAAACAATCCTCTTTTGTTATTACTAAGCGCACTAGCTTGTGAATTATCTTTCGTAACAATGACTTTAAAGAAATATATTCAGCGGAAAGCACAGTGTTTCGAATTTTTAACGCTTAATTTTATTCAGATGAGCACTTAACTTAAACTCCCCTATTATCATAAAAGACTAACAAAGACACGAAAAAGCGTGTAGTTTGTAAAACAGCTCAAGCTATTATATAAGCTAAAAAGCTAAAATTGGTACTTTAAACGCGCCAAACATCACGTTCCATTTGAATTTATTTATAAAGATGTCAACATAACTTCAATTGGAGCATATCATGATTTGCACGTTTGCATCTTTTTAAAAACAACTTTCTGGTTCTGTATTAAAAGTACAAGTATAACAATAGTTAGTTAGTCACTAATATGAACATGAGCATTTTTTGTATTGGAAGAAGGATGGCCACCATACATCATCACACACAGCTAACACATGTCAGCCGGAGCTTCACCAACACAGACTGGCAGAAATCTTCATCTTAAGCAAAAAGTGACAAAATATATATATTACCGAAACAAGTCAATTATAGACACTTTACAGTCAAAGCATGAGGGTAGGAGTATAGTGAATAAATGTTCGTTTATTCATGATGAGCACGGTCACCAGTACCAGTTCTTCTATATATCTCTGATAATAAACAATGACTCATTTTCTGAATTAGAAAACCCCATGCACGCAGGCACGCCTATTGTATACGCTAAAAATTATAAGAAACAAAGCCTGCGTGTTGCGTCGATGAATATCACTTAAGACATACCAGGCCTGTTTGCCTCCGATGCGTCATCTTTCGTTCTGATCTCGTCAGTAAGTCTGTCCCCACTAGAGGTTGGCTGACTGACCCCCTCTGATGAAAATGTCTCCGTCAACGACAGAATATGCCCCAGTCATTTTTTCCCTTGCATCTATTTACCTACACTAGTTGTGCTAGATCATCTGAAATTTGATCATTGCATTGGCATCACCATCATCACTCTATTTGTCTGCAACTTGGTCTTGTTTCATTTTCATTGTATTTTTTACCCCAAGTCTACTCCAAGAGATATTTTGGTCCGCTCAAATATACATGTTTCTTGAGCAGCAAGATAAAACGCTGTTTTGTATCAGTAAAGACCTCCATCACAAACTTTCTGACACGAGGTCTTTCCAAGAATCATATTTATCATGATATTTTCATAATCTACGCAAAGGAGGGATCTAAAATCATAATCTGTAATCTTTGAGGGGTATGACTCTGAAGTCTTTGAATGCCTATTTTCTCATGTAACAATTACTAAGCTTTGCTTGCATGGGTCTCATTCTCATCGTACTTTCAACTTCTGAAAGCTCTCTCTGCTTGGTAAGCTCTTTTTTACCGGATCCTAGATGCCAAACTGTTAGTTGTGGTGACTTTACAGCTACTGAGCATTTGAAGAGCTCTGTTATGCTTCATATAATAATGTTCTTTAGAAGACACACAATAAATCCGCTAGCTTTTTGGTAAGGTTACGGTTGTATAGAATAAAGATCTCCACTCGTAGCTAATATAAAGTCCTGGAGCTCGTTTCATTCAATTTCCCTAGCCTCACCAAACAGTCTCATGTTTGCTGAACATTTATGAGCTATCCCGATGTATGGTGATGTCGTAATCTGGTAAAGCGACTCTCCTCGAAATGACTCATTTTTATTGTTTTTTCAAGCTATTTAAAAAGAGACAGGTTAATTGTCCCATGAAATATTCATGTGTTTTCCTACTTTTCTAGCATTCGTTAGAGTCACGTCATGCCCTCAACACTACAACCCCATTCTAAAATCTAAAATCCCATTACCAATACCCCGACCATATAGAACAGACAATGGTTGATGGTGCACTCACCTAATCGTGCAGAATGCAACAGAAATATTGCGAATTGCAAAAATACAAAGCAAAACAAAACTCCCGACTTTATCCCTTCCCGTATTCTTCACCATATATGAATAAATGTATCACCACAACCTTACCCAAACATTTCATGCAATCAATAACCAACCTCTACATCTACACATAATAATATTATTCGTATGCAGGAAAAACAAGGATTACTCGCCTTTTTACCCATATTTTCTAAGTACTTGATATTATGCTTAGTCCATAGCATAAAATGCGTACTGTGTCCCAATATGTGTTATGAAAATGTACAACAATAGAGATATATTATGAGTAATAGAAATTACTATTATTAAATTAGAAGTGTTCATGCAATTCAAATCCAATTCTCTCTATTCTATGTGCAAAAATATGTTCTTTGACTCTCCTACAACATATAAAAATGCGCCGCAACGAGCAACACACCTCGATCTATCGCAGGTTTTTCTTATGAGTGTACAATGTACAACAGAGCCACGGTGATGATGACTAATCCACAGGCTTGATGAAGAGGCTCAAACTATTAATTTGCGTTTCCGTAAAGCTTCATCATTTAGTAGCGTCTTGAATGTTCTGTTTTCATCACATCATCACACCCACAACAAACCATATTTGTACATAACCCTTACTATGTTACTACTGCATCGTTCATTCACAATGATCGTAGAGTAGTGACAACGATAATGGTAATATTGATTGCAGGAGGTAGTGAAGTATTAGTGAGGACGAATCACACGTCATAAAAATCTTTGTGTGCAAGTAAACTAGTTTTATAGCTTGGAGGTTTCTTACTCAACATTTTTCATTGTATCCGGTGAGTGAGTACGCGGTGTGGCGAGTTTGTAAGCGTGTGTATGTGCATGCAATTTTATGACAACCTCGGCAAGTCATCAACGGCAAATCTTTATACGATAGAAACAGTTAAATTGATGAAGTGGATGAAATCAGTGTGCAATTGTTGCAAGAACAGAGACAACACAGTCGTGTGGTAACAAATTTTTCTTGAATTATGCAATAAAAGGGAATTTTTACTGCTGACTCTTTTTAAAGACCGACCGCAATGTGTGCAACTGTGTGTGGGGATTTATGTAAGTAACCTATATTGCTTTTCTCCACGTAAGCTTGCCAGTGTTGGAAAGATAAGATAATAGTTTTTTATTGTCTAACAAGTCATCCGTCCGGAACTGGAGTATCAGACTACGGAACTGTTTACTTAAGTGATAGGTTCGTCGACAGTATATGCATCATACCAACTGGCAATGCTACATAAAGTTTCTAGTTGTTCAAAATGATCGTGTTACGTGCATAAGAACTACTTGGTTACTTCTCGCAGGCCAACGCCATACGTTCTGACAAAATATATTTATTAAAAACAAAGAGATGTCATGACTGAAGCTGACTAATAATAAGTGTAAGCGTTTTTTGTGAATGCATGTGAAATATGAGTATGATGTAAGCTAAAAATATGATAGAAAAGGGAAAACACAAAAAAAAACTTGTATTCCATTCCCCTTTGACTTTACATGAAGCAACAAAGTAAAGCGTGGTATTGTCTATATCAGAGTAATCATTTCACATTTGTTCTTCATCCGGTGTCGGTTGACAGGAGTGTAAACGTTTTTCAATTTTATTCAGCCTAAATTGGTATTCTTCAGTGTGATTTCAGATGTATTCAGTATTCATTCAATTTTGCGTACATTGTCTTCAAGTTTGGAATTGTGATAAGTGAATTTTAGATACACAATCGATCACAAGGAAAAATTCAACAGTTTTAAAAGCTGTAGAAGCGTGATTTGGGCAGTTACATCATTAAAGGTGAGTTAACTATTACTAACCACCGTCAGTGATAACATAGTCATTATTGCAACTTATCACAAATAGCTTGGCTTATCAAACAACACAAGTTCAATTTTCTTATAATTTAAATACCTGATTAACTGGCAAAACTCGGGTGAAAGGTTAAGTGCATTTTTATGATTATTAAAAACACTGACAAGAGTAAAATTGTATGCTAAAAATGCTACATGCAACATTTTATTAACACTTCAAACTTCAAAGCAGACAGTATATTATGAATTCTTATTTTCTGCATAACTGGAAAAATAACTCATCATTAAGAGCTTAAAACTACTCGTTGATATAAGCATTATGGTATAGTGGTGGATATACACAGTCTGTTATCTCATCGAAATTCACGTCTGCACTTATAACAGTACAAAGTTAATCCCAAATGAAGTGGTTTGACTGACACACTAGTTAGCTTTGCTTTGTAATGTGGTTGCAAAGACAGCCAGTTGCTTCCCTTCTTGCTGATATAATATAATATGAAATTCTGATTGTGTGCCATCATCAGCATATTCATCATTATCAGAATATAATTATGAAGTGTAGTAACTGGAGGAAAAAACATCACTGGTGATGACTGACAATGAGTAATAATACACACGCTGTTCAATTACACATTAATTCATAATATACATACTATCCCTGAACACTAAGAGCGTGTCTTTATGAGAACAGAACACTACTTGTGAACTGTGTGTGCTCATTTAACCTTGATTCAAAAACACAAGTTTGTATCACGGATATCTACAAGTTGTCTTTTCATGAGGTTTTTGCCATTTTGCAGACCCATTTTTCATTTCATAAAGTGACAAGAAGTGATGAGATATAATATTATACTATAATATTTTATAAATGACATCATTCCTAACAGAAACCAAGATAAACCACAAAAGGAAATTATCAGAATTACAAAAGAGAGATAGCGCACTAAAATTCCATTTTTCTGTGTTCCCTGAACTGTGTGTTTCTGGTAAACCAACACCAGTCATTAAAAATTAGTTAGCTATATGAGCATGTATTGGCACTCCAGTGGAGATTAGTTAGTTCTTGTGCGGTTGTCGAAAGCATTCAAGTAGAACGCTCTTTCCACCTACTACATTATTGCCATTGCATAGGCCCAAGAGCCAAATAATTTATTTGCCAATCCCTCATTCATAAAGTGTAAGAAATCAGACATCATTTAGACACACCCATATTATTCAAATGCAGTTGTTCAAATCACAATAGCTTGCATATTTTGGAAAATAGTTTAATCAGATTTTTGCATTTTGATTAAATCTGCAGATTTGACAGAGGTGATAAAAATGGACCGTAACGGCAATTCCCCAACTCCGCCAAGAATCACCGAGGAAGAGATCAATGAGATTCATGAAGTCTTCAAAGAAATAGACACGGATGGAAGTGGCTACATAGAGGCTAGTGAGTTGAAGAATGCTTTAGACCGAGTTGGTCTGAAATTGCCGGGATGGCAGATTCGACAAATCATGCAAGAATTTGATAGTGATGACAAGGCGCATCGTAACAAGTTGTCCATTGACGAGTTTGAACGGCTATGCACGAGCATGAAAATGGAGGACGTGGCAAAAGGCTTCAAGCAGGTAGTTTCTAAAAAGGAGAATTTGAAAACTATTGGAGGACTTTCACAAGCATCCAGTGAAGGTACAACGCACACAGTTCGAGTGGAAGAGCAGTTGGCATTTTCGCACTGGATCAATGAGCATCTTGGTCACGATGCTGATCTGAAGCATTTGCTCCCTATTGACCCCGAGGGAAAAGGCTTGTACGACAAAGTCAAGGATGGAATATTATTATGCAAAATCATCAACCACTCCTGTCCTGACACAATAGATGAGCGTGCCATAAACATCAAAAACTTGACTTTGTACCGTAAGCATGAGAACCTCACACTTGCTCTAAACTCGGCTCAAGCAATTGGCTGCAACATTATCAACATTGACGGAAACGACCTAATGCTCGGAAAGCCTCATTTGGTCCTGGGTTTATTATGGCAGATAATTCGAATTGGATTATTTAATCAAATCAATTTGGAACATTGCCCGGGCCTGGCCCATTTATTACAAGATGGGGAGAAGATTGAAGACTTGATACGTCTCCCACCCGAAGCCATCCTTCTCAGATGGGTGAACTATCATTTGCAACAAGCTGGTGTCAGCAGGGTCTGCACCAACTTCCATTCAGATATCACCGATTCTGAGATTTACTCACACCTTCTTTACCAAATTGCTCCCAAGGAGGCTGGTGTCAACATGAATGCGATGATGGAAGGAGACCTAATTCAGAGGGCTGAGGTAATGCTACAACAAGCTGAGAAGCTGGGTTGTCGCTCATTTGTCACTGCGCAAGATGTGGCGAGAGGAGTGCATAAACTGAATTTGGCATTCGTTGCCAACCTTTTCAACAACCATCCTGGTCTTGACAAGCCAGTGGACGGAGTTGAACTCACAATTGAGGAAACAAGAGAAGAGAAAACATACAGAAACTGGATGAACAGTCTTGGCGTGAACCCGCACGTGAACTGGCTCTATGCTGATCTTACAGACGGGTTGGTTATTTTCCAAATTTATGACATCATCAAGCCGGGTATTGTAGATTGGAACCGTGTTCACAAAAAATTTTCAAAACTACGAAAATTCATGGAAGTTTTGGAGAATTGCAATTACGCGGTAGAGCTGGGAAAAAAATTGAAGTTTTCGCTGGTTGGAATCGCTGGTCAGGACATTAGTGAGGGCAACCCAACCTTGACGCTTGCTTTGATTTGGCAATTGATGAGAGCTTACACGCTGTCCATCCTCACACAGCTCACTGGTAATGGGAATGCACCTATTACCGAAAAGGAGATTGTGCAGTGGGTGAATGACAAATTGGCATCAACTGGAAAAACAACGAGCATTCGCAACTTCCAAGATCCCTGTATTCAAGATGCCAAGGTAGTTTTGGATTTGATTGACTCTATCAAACCCGGAATCATTGATTACAGCTTGGTGAAAGATACGGGGTCCCCTGATGACAACTTAGCAAATGCCAAGTACGCTGTTTCAATGGCTAGAAGGGCAGGAGCCAGAGTTTATGCTTTGCCAGAAGATATATCCGAGGTTAAGCAGAAAATGGTTATGACAGTTTTTGCTTGTTTGATGGCTCTGTCCGTAAAACTAGAAGCTGTAGCTGCATAAATGATTTATTAAGTTATTCGCGTACGCTTTTGTGTGGGTGCGAAATTACTATCTATACCATAACGCACTTACCACCAAAAAATCGTGTTTAAATGTACTTTTTGCATTTTCTCACGTGATGATATGATGATAGCTTTCAAAAAATTGTCTTTCTTTATTGACGTTGTTCCAACTTGGAACTTCCAACTTTACAAGCCAACAACTTATTCATGTTTGTCTTTTATAACATGTTAAGTGCACTGTTATACAAAGTCTTCTTTACCAAAATATATTTATATTATACTATGTTCACTTGGATAAAAATATGTACGTCTGTTGATAAAGAAATGTATATTTGACATTGTATTAATTGTATTTATGCTTACAAAACTTTTAACAATGTGATTCTTGGTATACTCTACAAACATACTTTACCTTTTAAAATATTTAGTAAATATTTAATTACCGCTTGTATTTCTCCTGTCAACGATGGTGATACCTCTAGTATGTAAGTATAATTTAAAATATTATTGTCTGTAGTACTCTTGTACTTAATTTCTTTGAGAATTATTTTAATGAAAGTGAAAACGTATAAATGGAATGCATCATTACTGAAAATGTATTCAAATATTATTTTTACGTATTACAATATGCCTTCAAACCTACAAGTTTAAGCAGTTGGTAAAAGTGAATTACCTATGTATTTGAACCACTAAAATTCGTACTGAGCCATGCTTAATGCTTTAGAGCCAATGTTATTGTGCCGTTAATAATGTATTGAATAAATAAAGACAAGAAAAAGTATAACATATATGCATCATTCATGTAAAATTATACGGCATTGTACTGAAGACGGCCAGATCATCTAATCTACTGATTACACATATACTGTCTATGCATATACCGCTTGGGAGTTTGTCATTTTTAGCAAATTGTTTGTGCAAGCACAAAACTTGAGCCAAGTTCAAAGCTCGTTTCTAAATTGGCAAACTTTAGCTAAAGTGGCACACCATATTCAAAAGAGATATTATTGTCTCGTCTAGTACAAACTTTTGAGGCATACAGAAGGTGTAAAATTTACAACATAGTACACGGCACCTGTTTAATTATAGATTTCTAGACTTTTCATCACGAGCAAATTCATATAACTGCGTGTGTGGACAAACCTGAGCTGAGTCATAATGAACGAAAACGTGTACTCTTATTTACGGCATTTTTGTTAGATAATCTTTCTCATTTTTACATTTATGCACTCTTTATTGGGAGCTCGTCAATTTGAGATCATCTAAGATGAATTTATGACTTGTTCTATTTATTATGTTCTAAAAATATTTCTAAAACATTGCATGTCACCTTGATTTCCGAAAGCTGTTCGACGGGCAACACTTTCTTTAAAATGTGGAAAATATCATAGTCTGCAATTTAGCATGATGTCGGTTATGTGTCAAGTGAAATGTTTTACGGTGTGCAAAAAGCATAATCGCCCAAAGATCATAAAGTTTATATACACAAGGAAATGTTATGAAAGGAATATGATCCATAATACGAAAAATACATATTAGCAACATTATAAAATGAAGGTTTTCCGTTCTCATATGCGTTTAGTTTTCGGTATTTTGAGTTTCTTTGCGTCACCAACAGTTCCATATGCTTTCCATAATATCATTTTACTTAGAAGTTTTATGTAATATGCAACGAATTTTGCACAAATGAATGGCGGTATACAGAACGTCGAAATGAATAAGGAACTGCTACTGGATCGAGCATCGCTCTGTTGAAATTTGTATTATTCCGTCGTAGCCATCATCCTTTCCTCCGTTTTTAAAAGTATTGTCACATCATATTTTCAAAAAAATCTTCTTTTCTTAAATTTTCCTTGCAATTTTGTCTGTTAAAACCCTAGTCGCAAGCATTAGAATAAACAATAATACTCTGGATTTAGTGCAAAATACAGTTATAAGTTACGTTTCTACACATTCGTAAAAGTACCTTCTTCGCGGAACGTGCACAAGTACCCATCTGAAGACTTTAAATTGAATTGAAGTGCAACCATGAACATGGAATCAATATACTGGAGAGACAAAGAAGCTGTTCGTTATGTAGCTGCCATTGACACTGTAAGTGATGCCGCGGATGAATTTGCAAAATCACTGGTCTCATGCAGGCTTGTCCTACATTTCTTTTTAAAAAATCGTTTATGTTCATCTGTTGAATTTGCAGATTTTAGCTATATTCTTGTTCGGCTTCTACTTGATTGGGGGTGTTTTTCTAAATACTATCATTATTGATATCCAAAAGGAGTTGCTTTCAAAGTTTGCACGTGAGAAAGAGTAAAAATTATTTCATTGCTCACACCGTTTACAATACTTTCAAATATTTTGTTTTTCCATTAATTGTTTAGTCATCCTGTCCTCGGCCCTTGTCTGGATTGGTGTTTTTTTCATTACGTTCCATCAAATGCGCACTTCCTATAACTTATTCATTGTTACATATCAGGTATCATTCTGAAACAATTTTTTTCAATGACAGCTAAAAACAGGAATGTAGCATAAAGAGTTTGTTTTATTTTCAGGATGCTTTAGGTCCTCAAGTAACCATTAAAAAAGCTCAAAAATGGATGCGAGTGTCCCTCATTGTGTTGATGTTTATACTCGTGAAAATAGTGTATTTGTCTACTGGAAAGTCTAACGTTCTGACTTTCGTTTGGGTGGTTTGTGGAATAGAAATCCTCATCCAGATTATTGGTTTATATTTTGTAAGAGAGTCCATCGATGACCTCAAACAGGAAATGTTTATTTTAAGGAAAGCTACTGCTTCCTCTACGAAATCTCTTGTTCCCGAAATAGTGGTTAAAGTAAAAGATCCACCAGCCGAGGCGGAGGAGGTATGAATCACGAATAATGATCATTCGATTACAATCTTAATCTCATGTTCCTGTTATGCTGTAGACAAAGGTCTGACGATTTAGTCAAGGATCCAAATCCTTGGATTTATTTAAGTAGGTATCCCCACATTATTTAGACACGAAATACGATTTTAATTCGATGTAAAACGGAAGGTAAGGTAATATAGCATACATGGTAATCAAGACTTAAATAGAGCCAATATTCAAACTACAGTATTAGCAATTGTATTAACGATAGATAAAAGCTTAACTCTGGCTGTACCCTTGAGAAGGAGTGGATAATGTTATAAGCACTTTCTGCGTATTAGAATTATTCCTAATACAGGAAAATACCGCAAAATAATGGAACTCTATAGTTCCTACGAAATTGACACATGTGTTCATTATAATGGTTTAGTGAACTGTTGATTTTTACAATATAGTGATAATGATACCTAGACACAGTAGGAAATACCCATGAATCTGCATCTTTTGGTAAAATAACAACTGCAACTGGAAGTAAATCCGTTCACACGTTTGCAAAAGAAACTTACCTATACATCATGTTGTAAAGCTTTAATAGATCTTGAACGGTAAAATCAAATAAACAGTTTGCAATGAACTGATACGAGGATGATCCAAGCTTAGCTGAATAATATTGAGGCAGGTTATTTATGAATACTTGGTTGGATGACGATTGTCAGTGTAGTAAAGCTGAAAGAAAATAATCATAAACTGCTAAAACTGTATTTTATATTGGATAACAAATTTGTACAAAAAATATACGATCTTCCACAAACTTTCAGAGATCTCTCTTGACTTGGCTTTTACAATGTAGAATAATGTGGCTTGCTTGCTGGAATAGGGTATATTTACAAAGCAAAGAGAAGCAAAATATTTCACTTCATTTCTTTCGAGTCAGTCATTAACGACATGGAAAGTACGTTATTTGAATAAGAGAATGCCACATGCTCACATTCTTTAATTGTAGATTTCCAAGATAATATCAGCTATGTAACTTGAAATTGCACTTATGATTTTGTGTGGTCAAAAATAAATCTTCTAAGCTCCGGTGCTAACAAAGATTAAATAAACGTCAAGAGATCCTTGACAAGGCCAAAATCAGTTTACGGTCTCAGTTAAGAAATTTGTAAGTATTATGTAGTTAATAGTGTAGCAGATATTTTTATATTAGCATAGAAGTATGCGTTTCCCCAAATGAGATTTGTAATTAGTTGGATGTATCCTTTCTCCGAAAGCTAAAAAGTATGCTAACTTGTTTGCAAGCCATTATGTGCAATTGTCAGTGTAACTGCTTTATTTTGGTATTTTAATTGAAAATAAAGTCGGAATTCTTTAATCGAAGGAATTTGAAGTTTTCATGAAAAATTATTTATTTTTACGCATGTGATTTGTTGATGCTATATTTTATCATCACATTTTCCGTAGCTAATTCCTCACCTAATATACCTACCTATACACGATATTCTTGATCGGATGCAAAATTGGAATAGTACACATTCTGAGGGCGTTCAAAAGCAATTACTAGATGATGTATCTGATGCGTTCCCGATTCGATGTCAAAAAGCGAAGAAGCGGGACATTAATCTACAATCTTCTAAACGATAAATGAAACTTGTAAAGAAAACATAATTAGATGCTACGATAATGTCGACAATACAAGAAGATAGTCAAACCTTCTTTGCCTCGCATCGTTGGCGCAGAAAGTGAATTTGCAATGCTTTTGAGTTTACATGATCCACCCGTGTTTATTGTAAAGTAGCGTTACGAGCAAATAAAATTGATGATGATTACACGGTATGAAAATGCCTGTGTTACACTTTTCAGCAGCTTGTGACACAACAACAACAAAATCGAAAAGCTTTTTATTGTATTATTGTGTGAAGATGACAATTGTCTAACAGCCAAATTGTTTCGTCTGTCCATAGTTCCTCATTCGTCTAAAAATAAGACCTCTTATGATGTGTATAATTCTAATCTTCAATCTTTCTGCTACAAAAAGTTTCCCAACAACAGTCTTGCACGTTCGTTCGTACTCATATCAACTACCACCACCGTGAAGTACCTAATATGTCGAGCATAAAAAAGCGTCGTACATATTATTATGTTGTGATACTTTGTGTCTCGCTTAAGAATAATGCAAAGATTACACATTTCTCAGATCATGTTACACTGTGTTCAGTCGCAGAATGCATTTTATGTAATTTTGAAAGAGGAACAAGGTAGAATATTATGTCATGCAAGTCGTCGTCGTGTATGAACTCCGTGTAAAACACGGAGACAATCATTTCAACGAAACCGATACGGAAATGAGAATGTGTACGTTTTGAATGTTATAGGTAGGTACGCAAAAATGCACGGAGATGAAATAAAATTCGGAGACACTCAACAAGAGAAACTTGGATTTGAAACCGGCCCAACTCCGGTATAGGAAGGTTTTAGTTTTAATAATATTTGTTTCAGAGAGATGAGCACATTATGTTAGATTTTTATGTCTTCGTTGTGTGGCATGCAAAAGGCAAACCAAGGAAAAAGTCTTCCTGAATTTCATTCACAGCATTACAATGCATTATAGAATAACAACTTACAGTTTGAAATCTCACTCTTTCGGTCCATTTTTCCCCTCAAAGTAATTGGCCACTGTCGACTGACATAAATATATCGTTATTTGTGGTGGTGCACATACCATTAGTTGTGCGCTAATCGCGAGTGACAAGCGTGGCTGTGAATTTACTGGGTTTATGTTATCTTAAGTGTAAAAATTGTGTTATAATTCACAAGTGATAAAAATGGCAGGTGGTGACCCGTGGAGGAACAGAAAGACAGTACGTATTTGTGCAGGAATGGATTTGGTAAGAACGAAACAGAACTTTTGACTATAATATTGATTTCAGGGAAATTATTACTTCGAAATGCATTGTACCATGTATTATTGTATTCATGCAATTATGTGAGGATCAAAAACATTATAAAGCACTTAACTAAGCGTTCAGCTAGATGCAATTTCACGTAATTCAATCAAGCTTAAATCGTTGAAAAGCGTTTAGGTACATTCTTTTGTCTATAGGTTATGCAAACTTTAGTCAGAGATTGCTTCTTAAATTGATTTCTGGCTATTTATTATCTGCACTTTCTCTTTGCATCTCATTCTTGCAACTAATACTGAACCCTTCTTCTTGTGTTAGATATTCCCACTTGTTATAATGTCAATGTACATGTATCGGCTAATGAATGAACGAACTCCATACGGACACGGGCGAACAACGAATGGATTTTTCACTCCAAGAGAAAGTACGCCTTAAGAATAGTTTTATTGCGTTTATTTTGGTCTATGTTTCATTTGATTCATGAGTACACGACATTGGAAAATTCATTCTTTTACAGAGCAGGCTGTATCCGTCTTCCTATGGGGTGGAGCATTCATACTTAATATTATTCAGCTCATTCTTACATACTACCTGTTTGCATCGGTAAAACTGGTAAGACAAACGACTCTATTCCAGGCTAATCAAAGTTCAATATCGTACTGATTTGATGTTTTATATTTTAGAGTGCCAGAGATGTTGAAGTGTCAATTCGTACATCCAAAATGTGGTTAATATTTTCAAATGGATTGTTTGTTCTTCTGTTGTCCGAATTTATTTTCTTTCTGTTTTTTGACAAGGGATATTATGGGAGTAGAAAAACCGTGTCAACTTTGATATGCGCTGCAGAACTGGTGTTTAAGCCCATTGGAATGTACTTTGTAAAAGATTTCATAGATGATTTAAAAGCGGTTTACTCTCCCCCGCCAGCAAAAGTACAATTTTTAACGTTCATTAATAACGTTAGAAAACCGCAAACACAACAAGAGGCTGAAATTATTTAAATACTGAGGTTATTTAAAGACATTGTTATCGATATAAAAGATATTTTATTGCTCCAAAACTAGGTCATGAAAGGATTATCTTTTCTACAACTATTACCTTATTGTATGAGAAAATAATCAATACACTGCTGGAATTTGCACTTTTAACTAAATTATAGTTTTTAAACATGTACGAAATAAAATGTATAAATGGAGTATAACAAAATCTTCAAGGGAGGTTAAGATGAAAGATAGATTATAATTTCTCTTGATTTTTATTTACCTTCACAATAGGAATAAAAATACAATCAATGCATTTTATTGGAATACTTTAAAAGCCTCTGCCTGATTTGCGACATGCGAAGTGAGCTCCCAGTAGGACTACGGGGAACCTTTGGTGAGAATATGGAACTGTTGAATACACTAGCTACCGGCGCAGCGTAGTCGAGTCCATATATCGAGATCATAAAATTGTAAGTAACGGGAAATGAAGATAATGGAAAGCAAATAGTTTTACAAACATCGCTGCTCGGTGCATTGGAATTTTCAGTAGGATTAATCACAGGCTGATTCATAGCAGTCATTTCCCCCTGCATTCTCCCGTCCCCATCAATAACTTTTGCCTCTTCTGAAGTCGCAATAACTTCATTAGATTCCACATTAGCAGCACTACCGTTTATAGCCAAAACAGGTTGCATTTGTGCCACCACTGTTGAAGTACTTTTATCGTCATTATTATCACTTACACCAGTGACCACGTCTGAACATTTTGATGTAGCTAAGCTCTCAAACTTCTGAATGCTAGCTAGGCTGCGTGGTCGTTTCTTCCATGGAAAGTAACTTCCATTTGGATCTGTTCTCCACAACTCGTCGATATCTTCTGTGTCAATGAATTCCTTTTTTAATCCAATCGAAATCGACCAACGTGAATACTGAGGGACAATCATTGGTTTCACAATTTCCGCATTCATAAGTCGTAATAATGAACTACGGCAGCGTGACTTGAGTTCATCCAAGTCGAATTGCCTGCAAGAAAACAATAAATAAATAAACTCCTAAGAAAGGGATCGGAGAAAGTAATCAATCATCTGCGACAAAAAAACAATTACTCTCCATTCATTTACTTACTCGTTTTCTTCATCATCCACATTTCTAAGAACTTCTAATGACCCATTTGTTCGAAATACAAACCGCTGCACCACATGAAGCGCTTTATTCTTTTCGATCATTACATGCATGGCAGCCCCTTCACATGTACTTCTATTCATAAACGTGACCATCTTTCTAGAGACTTCCTTCACATACTCCAAAGATGACGGATGAAGAAATGACTGAAAATACAATAAAAAACATTTTAAATCCAGCACAAACTTCAAAAACTATTTAATTGAGACTCTCAATTTGAGAGATACAATGCATGCACTCTTAAATTAAATCTTCTGTCATCTCATCTAGGTAACTCCTAGCTGCCGATTCACTTACGGGAACACTGATTCCAAACGCATGGATCTCCTGAAAGGCCTGGCTTGGGCATAGATTTTTTGCTTTAATGACAATCGTGAAAGCACACACAAAGAACTGCCTCAAAATTTTGTTAAGTCCGGAGCGTAGCTCCTCTTCAGACATTAACGTCCTGCATATCTGTTTCTTAACTTCGCCCGTTTGACCCTTTTTGGATTTCTGGGCCCTCGCTCTTCTGATTTCATCCGCAAACGACTGAAATGAGGGGATTACTATTCCCTTTCCTCTACTTTCTGTCTTTTCACCTTGCTGACCGTCATCTCCAACTTTACTCTCGGAATTTACTTTCCCGTCAGCGTCTCCGTCAACGCTCATTTTGACAAACTGAATGAATGTAACCTGAACACTGACTTGAAAGTAAACCTTATTACTAAGCACACAGGAAATGGTACTTGGACTTGTGCTTTTTAAAGTTGACTTTTTACTTTAATGATTCACTGGTCACAACAACAAACCCTATGCATATCGGTGTCTAGAATGGTGGCATCTCTGAGCTTGTAGACAATAATATCTATAACCTGTTGACATATGAAGCCAAGCCGTGTAAAAGTAGTGATTTGTAGTGCACACTGCATATATCGGGTTTTAAGACAAATATATTATAAAAGCTTTTAAAATGTGTTTAATATTCCACAGTGGAATTTCCACTTAAAAGTTATTAAAACATGTTCAAAGATCCAGCCTAGAATAGTTCCACTCTTTCAATCTCATTGTTCAGCATCTGTGCATAAAATTTAAAGCCCTTTACCGCCGTCACAAGTCAAAATAAATATCAAATACCAACATCAAGCTGAAAACGTTGCTCTCTGAAGTAAGAAAATGAATAGGATTAGGATGATCACTACAGATAGAACTAAACTCATGCATTTTCGTACAAATAGCGTACCATACCAATACCTTGATACTCGCATAAATATGGTTCATTGTACATTCATTCGTGTTGTTCCGACTTCAAAGTAGTGTACGCAATATGGTACCAGATGTCCACAATGTACGCAATTCCAGGCTGCTCTAGAGAAGAAATTATTTTAGGTAGAGCAATTTATTGTTATGTCCAAAAGCTTGTAAAAATTGTTTTTGAAATTTTGAATAATTTGTGGAGCAGCCATTCATCTGCTACGTCAACTGCTCGATTAAAAAATTTTAAACAGTTCACAGAACAATGCAATAATGCCGTCTTCATAAGCTGTCAAACACTGAAAAATGTTCTGTACACCAATTTTAATGCTCGGTGGAACACGTTTAATACAAATTCGGGTTTGTATTTTCGTCCCGTTGTTATATTGTATATGAACGATGCAACTAACTACGACCCTTGTTGTAGTCCAGCGTCCAGCCGACCGAAGGCAGTTACAGTTATAAATAAATAAATAATATTCTGAATCACAATCAAATTATCTGGAGATGGATATCGTATGTATAGGAAAGTTCCAAGGCTGAGGTACGTGTAACATTTAAATTAACTATGATTCAGATAATCCAAGTTTTTATAAAATAAGCATCAAAATTTTTAAATATTGCATCATAAAAATCAAATACGAATCCTATATTTATGCAACGGCTTCATTTTATTTGCTCAATCATGTACCACTGATAAAACCATGACCTATCACTAAATCATCACTTTAATGAGCTTTGAAACAAGCATAAATATTTTAAGTTACAATTTGTAACTGCAAAACAAGCAAGCTGATTGGTGTGTTTGATTGAGCATGAGCATAGAAAGTAAAGATGATCAATATGATCATAAAAACATCATGATACGGTTTTCCTCTTTCTTTACATTCACACCCTCGTAAAATATGAAAACTTAATGAATTTTGGTGTAAGTACTAGTATGATGATAACGTGCTCTTACTATTTAACAATTTTATGTTAGTATGTTGTGTGTTTGTGTTGGTAAATTCGTATATAGGCTAATTTTGGGTACAGTTTTTCGCTGGCATGTTCAATCTTCTGTTCGACTTAAGTCGACGACAAAATATCTTTTGTACTGCTTACTACTGCTGTAGTAATGTCTGTAGTTGGAAATAGATTGGCTACATACAAAAGTACAAACACAAGATCTCTATTCAGCAGTTCAAACCAACAAACTTTGAAACTGTTGGTAAAACGGTGTAAGAAATTACATGGATTCACGGAGCTCAATACCGCCTTACCAGAATTTTCGGTACAATACATTCATGATATATTTAAATCTTATTTGCCAACTCAGTTAATTAAATAAGAGGCAGATACTACACAGAATCCTTGTATTCCAAGTAGAAAGTATTCCAGTCTATCGAGTTGGGAGGTTAAAAATTGCACAGAGTGTAAAAATGTAGCTTGCTTAAAATGATGTGCGTGACCGAGTTTAAGTTGGATGTACATGAACTTTAAGACTATCAAAAACCTACCTAAACCTGGATTTACCTAACTGCCCATTAAAAATGCATGTCGTGCCAGATTTCGTAACTATGATAGATTAGATATCCCTAGTCTAGTTCTAGTTTCTTTTGGGCGTCTCGGCACTTGGCTGTATATGTATGTACCAAAAGCTCTCATTTAGTTATATTTATGTGTTTGTACGGAAATTATCTTTAATTCATATTATGTATTTTAATAGTTGATCGGACGAAACAGACGGACAGACGGTTGACACAAATATAAGAATTAACTCGAATTGGTGCTACGCGCATATTAAGAGTCCCTACACCTCAGTGCTTGTCCTCTGGTAAAATACACATGCGGAAATTGTAAAGAAAGGTGCCTCACTATACTAACACTACTAACTAACCATATACTTCTACTGCTACTCGTAAATACGTGTCTGTGTTAGATGTATGTATATTTGGTCTATCTTTTTTTGTTACTACTACACAATTCTGTGAATCCATCAAAAGTCTCTTGTTCCCCGTTCCCCAAAAGAAAAAGTTTATTTTTCCAAGTCGCAAATTCCCTTCACACCTCTCCTTGTTATCCTAAAAAAGCGGTCACTAGTCGTCCATGGTGGGTCAAGTGCTATTGTACAGTAAATATTTTCCTGCACAGACATGCACAAACTGATTTAACAACAAACTGAAAAGGCATGTAGTTCCGGAAAAAACATGAAGCCGACCAGAAATAACTGAACCCTGTTCACCCGAGAAAGATTTTCTAAAGTCCTGCTGCTATTTTAAAGCTAAACTGTTTACGTTTTTAATTAATTAAGACGCGACATCATTACTGCCCGCTTCAAATCCACTTGACTGTTGACAGACTAATTTTATGTCGCAGTAACTGGGAACTTTTGACTGTGACGTTCAGCTGCCACTTTCTAAGCTTATCATTGATGTGGCGTTAGTGTAAGATTTACATAAGTATCAAGTAATTATTTGACTAATTATTAACCAAATTAGCTGTATACTAAATGCCTTAGAGTGTGCAAATGTGCAACTCTAAAAACCAATTACCTCCAAAGTATTATTGTCTGTTAGGACGGAAATGCTAATAAAGCAGTACCTGGTTCGGTTAAAATAAAGCAGTAGTTCGGGTTTCCACTTTCCACCTTGTTTAAAGGTGTTACTAGTCTTAACGTTTATGGCGAAATGTGAGAGGTTTCCATTTGCGGATCAACTTATGTCTATTTTGTACCTGAACGTTATCTGATCTGAAGAAAATGGAAAAATTGTGTACATTTTTTTAAATACAATAATAACTCATGTTAACAAAAACCGGTGTTGATGGTGAAGGTGATACGGATGATAAGATGAAATTTTACAATTTCTAAGATCAATTTTTACGTATTAGCCTATTAGATTGAAACTATTGTGTGCCAGGACAGTTGAATTTAATAGTGTAGTAGTATGGTGCAATCGTTTTCGTAAGGTAGCCGTTAATCATGCTTGACGGAGGAGCAATTGTCAAGTGTCGGAACAAGCAAGTTAGTGCGATATTTATTGCTATCAGTTAGGAGACAACCGAGTAAAATACATATCATAAGCGAAGCAGAACAAGGACCATTACGCATTTATGTGAACGAGAGCGGCAGGTGAGCCAGCTGTAGCTGAGTGACAACATATGACATTTACAGTATAAACTGCCTGGACACGTGTGTGCGTCAACCAGTTCAGTTATGTAATGTGTTTAAATGATTAATTAATACAATGTTGTTGTATGCATGATTATAGCGGTTTTGTGACCTTATCCTGATCGTATCATAATCATGGCTCCTGCAAAAAGCAGCAAATCTACAGATATTAATCCATGGGGGTGGGTGTCCCAAGTGAAGCCGGAGGAAGTTACAGTTGCTGATATTCTTGCAGCTTATCGAATTACTGGATTTCAGCCATGTTTGGACGGGCGGTATGTGATGCACATTTTACATTGAAATTACATTCATATGCTTAGTTGTAAATGCTTTGTTAGTTCTGTTTCAAGAGTAATAATATTTATTATTCCGATTCTAAAATTTCAGTCGAAACTGTAAACGTAACCCGTATTGTCTCTGGGGGCTTGGAGAAAAAAAGTGGAAAGAAGACAACGAAGGAGACGATGATGACGAAGGTGCGGCATTTCGCTGTGAAGGAGAGTATGCTGGACTGCAGAACCTGGGCGCTACGTGCTACGTTAATTCGCTTTTGCAACTCTGGTTCCACAACCCTATTTTCAGGTATTAACTTTAGCTACTGTTTTGTGTGTTATCTAAATAAATGAGCGGGTATACTAAGTATCAAATTGGGATTTTAGACCTGCTATTCTAAAATGGACACCAAATTTCAGTCATGACGTTAATGATTCCGTGTACAAACCCGCCTGTCCTTTAGCACAACTTCAAGCCATTTTTGCCAGAATGAAAATTTCAAAGAGGAGGTAAGAAATCTCAAATCTAGAATCAAATATTCAAATATACGTTTGCTTGCTAAGAAATTGCACTGATGCTAATATCGAAAAACGAAAGACAGTTTCAGTAATGTCATTTTTAAACGTTGCAGCAAAATTGATCCCTCCGATTTTATTGGATCGCTGCTATTAAATACTGGGGAACAACAAGATGCACAAGAATTTGCCAAGCTGTTTATGGATTACATAGTGAAGTTACTGTCGGACTATGGAGATGACCAAATCAGGAAGTTGATAGCACAGTCGTGCAATGGGCAGTTACAATATGAAACTGAATGCTTAGGATGCAAGAACAAAACACGGAGATCTGAGGGTTTTACGGAACTTAATTTAGGTGTAAAGAAAAATTTAAACGAATCTCTGGATGAATTGCTGGCAGATGAAACATTGTCCGATGAATATATGTGCTCTAATTGCCATAAAAAGACCACTGCAAAACGTAGGATGCAACTTCTTACACTTCCTCCTGTGTTAAACTTACAGCTCCTTCGGTTTGTTTATGATAGGTCAGTCACTTTTAAGGTTACTAATGTTGGTATTACATAAAAGCGCTCTTTGTTATAAATAATTGTGAATACTTTGTTTCAAAATAGGGAGGCCCAACGAAGAAAGAAAGTGACGCAAAATATATCGTTTCCCGAGGTCTTGGAAATGCAGCCACGCATTCACAAAAGAAATTCGGAAGATGCCAATTCTTCGCATTACAAGTACCATTTGACTGCGGTTTTAATTCATAACGGACAAAGTGCTTCCTCCGGGCACTATGTTGGTAAGTCAGGTGTCTTTTTTCGTTTCAGGCAACCTGAAATCGTAAAAGGTAAAGGTTGGTAATTGTAATCTCAAACTTTATCATTTGTTTTTATGTGCAATGTAGCCCAAATTAAGGATTTGAGAAACGGCGAATGGTTGAAATTTAACGATGAGTTTGTGGACCCAGTACACAAGGGAAAGAATCAAAAAACAAAGGAAGATGAATCAGGTAACCGGAATATTTCCTACTCGGTTTCAAACCTAATATAAATGACTTTATAAATAACCCAAATATTTTTTTTTCAATTTGCAGAAGATTCCGAAAAGAAGTCAAAGCCGAAGAAAGCTAAAAACTCTCCAAGTCTTACGTCTTCGGGGGCGTATATGCTTGTATACACTCTGGATAAATATATTAAAAACCCTGAACCTGACCCAGAGCTACACCAATATTTAGTTGATCTGGTGAAGCGTGAAGATGCTTCTTTTGAAGAGGAAGTGAACAAAAATAAAAATGAGAAGGTGAGTTCTCAAAGAATACAATATGTACATTTTAAACTGCAAATGCATAATGATTACAATAATATATTATTGTTACAGGATTTTGAGACTTCTGTAAAGCTGAGACGAAGAAAGGAAGTAGAATGGCTGTATGAATTCAAGAAAAGTGCTTCCTCCTCAAATGGTAAACGTGAATCTGACGCATCCGACGCCGAAAACATCGAAGAACCAAAGCCAAAAATGGCCCGTTACGATGAGGAATGCATTAGTCATAAAAATTCTAAAGATGTGCATGACGAATCGACCAAAAATGGGGACTCTAAAATTAACGGAAACTCGGGCCTAGATCTGCCCCCAAGGAAGCAGTCTTACGAGCTAGATGAGATTGATTTTGTGTCATATGATTGGATAACTCAGTGGTTAGATCCAGGAAACCCAGTACCTCCCGTGGAGAACGGGATGCTAACATGTGAACATAAAAAGTTGGCTCCCCCATCCCCGAGTTCTAACCAATGTCTTTATAGAATTGTCCCTACCGCTTTGGTAATCATTTAATCATCGTAAAATGATTCAAAATAATTTATATTGAGATAAGTGACTTGTAACTGGATGATTTAATTATAGGCTTCTGCTTGGTTTGACGTATACCAAGGCGCTCCAAGATTGAGAGCAGAAGATTTGTGTGAACAGTGTGTAAGGACTCAGTGCAAAAGAATAAGGACTCTTGCAGAACTTGATGAAGATCACAAGCGAGTTTTGGAATTAGTAAAGAAATGCGATGCAGAGTACACTTCGCTTGCAAAAGTCGGTGAATCGGTACCAGAGGTTTTTCTTCTGGACAAAAGCTGGATAAGTAAAGACTGCTACAAAAATTGGAAAAAAATGGCAAGGCAAATTATCGTGGGTTCCTCAGGCAGTAAATCAGAGAAAAATAATCTCAGTAAGGTAGAAGATACTCAAAGTGACGAAACGAGCGCCGACACTGGAGATTGTGAAAGTCCCTTCAATGCGGATTTGTTTTGCGAACATGGTACATGTCATGTTAAAAAATTGATTTGTCCATTGGAATGCGTATAACGTTGAACATTGCTGTTTATGTTGTATTTTGTAAATTTTTAAACAGGGAACTTGTGCCAAGACGTAAACGCTAGGAAAATTATCCCCAACATTGCATGGACAATCATTGAGAAATATTTCAAGGATCCTATTACAATACAAGCTACCGTTCCTTCCTCATGCGATGAATGCCGAGTAATAATTATAAACTTATTTATTTCTTCATTGAAAACACTGCCTTTGTCTAACGTGAAAGAAATCAAGTGAATGAAATTATCTAACTTACTTTCATTTTCATCTAGACTGCCGAACGTCGTAACACTGAAGCGATTCAATATAGTAAGGAAATGGCAGCCAATCAGAAGGCCGGTTTGCCTGATCTGTATGCGAACAAAAATCGACCTGACACAGATAAGTTGGGGGAACTGTACATTGTTTCTACTGCATTTGTTGCTGAGTGGAGGCGGTTTGCCAAGTAAGACGTACTGTAGTAAATAATGCTTATAAAGAATCGCCGACGAAAACCAAAGCAAGATTAATAAATTCAAATTTGACTTTCCTTTCTTTTATACATACAGAGAACCGAATCGATATGATCCTGTGCTAGATATTAACAACAAAACCCTCATTTGTCAGCATGATAAGTTTATGTATCCTCTTCAATTTGTGTCTGAATTCTTAAACGGGGCAGAGGATACGGATGAAAGGTAAGATTTTAAAACTACAATGATGATAAACGAAAGATTACATTACGGGCTGTGACAATTGTAGTATAAGTTTCGGTTAAAGTTGACATTTATTGCGTTCCTATTCTCATAGAATTTGCATGTTATATCTATTTATAGGGTGTGCTTACTAACGCCTGAAGAATGGAGATTCATCGATGAAAATTTTGAATGTGACGTAGAAATTAAATTGAATGTTATCGACCTCGAAAATAAGGATAAAATAGTTTATGAACCTGGTCAGTAAAAACTTAATTATGTTACCTTTAATATTAGTAATGAACGATTCAATTGAGTTTGATATTTGTCTCACTTTACATAGACATATGCCACGAATGTGCTGAACTGTGGTTAGTAGGAGCATTTAACAAACAGTTTCAGTACCATGATTCTCCTCTTTATGTAATCAAAAGAGAGAAAGGGGAGACTATAGAAAGTGAAGAGGAAGCGGAGCCCGTGAAAGAACCAGTAAGAAAAAACCTGAGAATATAAACTTTATTACTTTTAAGTGTATCCATGAATTTTTAAAGTGGAATTCAGTTTGTTCGTTTCATTATTTCGAAATACTATATCCTTTTCAGGTTATCGTCACAGGGAAACGAGAGGTAAAACCCGTAAATCCAGATGCTTGGATGTCGGGATTTAGCTCTACAGTTCGACGGAGTGCACGACCACGAAATGCTAAAGGAGAGAAAACTTACAGAGTGTCATCTACTTTAACCATCAAAGAACTCAAAGCTAAGGTAAAAAGCTCCAATATTTATGAAGGTTTTATTTATTGATATTGTTTGAATAAAGTTTTATATTACATATTTTTGTAGATTTGTTCGGACTTTAAAGCCATGCTAAGTGATCAGCATCTGTTTTTTGACGGAAAAGAATTAAATGATTTGACAAAAACGCTAGCTGAATGTCATATTCCGGCAAAGGCAAAGTTGTATTTAGAAGTAAGTAATGTCGTATTTTTGCCAACTTATGCAAATTTTGCAGCAGATTTTAACTTTATAAGGGTTTTATCCAGATCGATACTGCTGATAATGGAAAAGTTGACGAACCTGTGTCCGCAGTGGAAACTGGCTTTCAAGGTAAAGTGCAATTTAATCATATATGTTTGTGTTTCACTTAACTTTTGGTAGTCACACAAGCCAGCTAATTATTGTTATCATCATTGTAGGAACGTTATTAATTGGCGGGAACCCGTTCGGTGATACTCGATCTCCAGTACAAAATCCTTAATGGAATAACTGTTAATGAATATCTTCGTACTATCATTAAAATCAATTGTACTACATGTATTCGAAATGCACACGTTTTATTATCTTGAAAGCATAAAAACGATTTTCTAATTGTAAGAGACGCAAAACAGATGTATAGATCGGCAGCGGCTGTGCCGATTATAGAAAATGATTATTTATTTAAACTTATCGTTAACCGTATTGATAAACTAACTAGGCATTTCAAACAATACGCAATGAATTTCAAAGTACATGTATAATGTTAATGAATTTTGGTTATACAAAGTTATTAGAAGCAAATAAAATATTATATTATTCACAGACATGATTTCGTATTTGTGGAACATATTTGCGTACTATTTATGATTTTGCGATACAAAACGTAATTATGATCATGAATTCATGAAGTCCAGTTCTTGGCATCTACATCTTTATCCACATAAACTAACAAGTAAGGGAGCTTTAAACGCCAAGATAGCACACTCTTTGACAGCAGATTCTTTTTATTGGCGTTCAGTGTTTTCGGAAGCAATATCCGATAACCCGCTGTTATCACTACGCACTACATGATGTATGACATTGGACATTAAATTGAAACATCATAATATGTTTGTAATCCTTACGACATGATTTTTAGCTATTTAGCCAACCATACAATTAAGCATAATATTAGTTGATTATAAGCATGAACTTCATTACTATAAAGGCATTCGTTAAAATTCATATTTCTTAAAATCATATTAGGTAGAACTTCTACCGTAGAAGTGACGACCACCAAAATTCATTTTTCTGTTAACAAACACTCATCCCTGGATCATCGTCTACAACATAGCTCCATAGCTGCTTGTGCTTGCAGAACAGAGAACAGCATACTTGTATCAAGTAACCCCATAACTTTATCTGCTAACAACGTCAAAGTCAAGTCTTTTTGTATTCTGTGCATTACGATGTTTGCACATTTTAATGCATGTTATTGTCATATTTGCTCGGGAATTAGTGGATTCTACCATTTTGCAATAAAAGATAATTCTTTAATTGCCCTTAAACCTTTCTTTCATACTTTTTTATCAAGTTTTCAACATTTAGGGAGATTTTGCTTTTGATTTTGCATTTCGAAGGGTTTTTGGTTTTTCAAGTTGTGCTACCTATTTTATAGTTTAAAACCAAATTCACTTTACTAACTAATAGTTAGTAACTATTATGTTTTTACAAGATTCATTGCTCACACTCACACAGCACCCTCATTTAGAAAAATACGAAAATGTCTCAACTCGGGGCAATGAAAGACATCTTGCTGATGAATCCTAGATGCTTGAAATCACTAAAAATCTGAAAGTTTCTCCTTTTGATAGAACAATATGAAACTGACGTGTATAATCCTCACAATTATAAGTACAAATATCACATATTATTATACTCATATTTGTGGATAATATCTATCCATATTATGGGTCCATGTTTGTTGACTTCCTTGGAACAATAAAAAGATTGGTTCATCACAGGTTCAAAACAAAATGTCAAATTCGTTTTTCTATCAACTTTGTTTGCAACTATGTATTCATAAAAAAGATCAAAAAAATCGGCAGAGTTATTTGCGAAAAAAGTATAAAAAACTTAAAACGCATGCCAACTGAGTCAAGTACATTCACTGTACTCATACTGTCACAAAATGGTATTACAATGGTTAGTATGTTTCTGTTTGGTTTAAATTTTTTGCTATAACATCCTACTTTTCTTCTAAACATGCGTTTGAATGACTGCAATAAAACAGTTGCACTTAGGCGGTTTGTTTACTCCCATAAAAAACAAAGATTTCTTACATGCATAGTATATTGGCAATGAACTCAAAGGTCTTCCATTTTTTCTGGAATTGAAAATCATTTTTTACTGTTAACTAAACATTCTTATAATTCCTTGTTTCTGTACGGCACTGTCGGCATTCATTTTTCATAATTTCATTTGGCAGCTTCAATTTCATTTCCTTCATTAAATTTGAGAATTAATACAGATAAATGATGAATTCGCACTCAACGTGAAATACTCAACTTTATTAGATAAATAAAAATAGAGCTTTTGTAACTATTGAAAAGGGATATTCGCACAATGCCCCAGTTCGCTCGCGTCGGCTAGCAAAGCTATATTTACTTTGCAAACAAAGTGAAAATGTCATGTTTTAAGTATGTCTGATATGCCTCAAGTACTGCGCTTGATTCAGAAAACATATACCTAAGCAAAAACGAAATATTTTAGTCATATACTATTACATTTATGTAATATTATTGATATTATTTTTAAACGTTAAAACATTCATTACGGAAATGACAATTGCATAGCACTAAAAGTATTTAACCATGCGAATTAGTAAAAATTATTGCTTAGTGTTAATAAATATGCTGATTACAGTAAACAAAAGTAACACAGCCGTATGTGTTAGATCTGTAATTTCTTTTCATAACTGAATATAATCATCAAAAATAAATATTGTTCCTGAGAACTTTTTTTAAAAATTAATATGAAACCGGAAAGAGTCCAAAAGAGTTATAACCCTTCGAAACACTAATCATGTCGACGTGCAAATGGACTAAGTAGACACACAACCGTCGCTCAATGTTCATTTGTAAGGAGATGCTGTAAGTATCAGTATTAATCAGTAATATCGAAACTGAAGATTTACAATGTAATTTTACATGCGTCGGAATGATTTTATCGCACCGAAAACTATATCAAACCAACATGCGGTAACTAGTTTAGTAAACTAATCAGAGGTATGTGGTAGGTTGGTACAACAGCACAACAAGTATTTCTTTGCGTATATGTTTTCATCTTATTTGCCTACCGCTGCTTAACTCAGTTATTTCTCGTTTTTCTTCTGATGTGAATGTCCATGTTCCTTCCTAGCATCTTTTACAAAGAGTTATGTTGCATACGCACATAGAAAATATCAGTACATGCAATGTGAACAGAAATCAAACTGCTACTAACTATCCAAAACCGCTCTACGTGTGATGCCATGTTAGCGTTTGTTGAAGTGGTCGGAGCAGACTCATCTTTTCTGTAACACCGACCAGCAGCTACTATTTCTTCTACTTGTTTTGTACTTTGTACGGACTCCCAGCGAAAAACGATTTCATGAGAATTCTTGTGAGAAGCCAGTTAGAAAAAGAAAATATAACCAGAAGAATACATTGTGTAAAGGAGGCAAAGCTTGATGTATAGCTTTTTCTCCCCCTGTTTCCTTCGTCTTTTCCACCACTTCACTCTCTCTCCCTTTCTGCTAAAGAAATCATCCCAAGAAAAGCAACCACGTGCATCTTGAAACACTGTGTGTTTGTGCGAAGAGCAGCAGAGTATCATTATCATCTCAACTGGCATCTCTTTTTACCCATCATCATATCTCGGCTTTGTATGATGACTTTTCGTAGTAGTAACCTTTGGATCACTTCGAACAGCGAAGGCATGAAAGTTTTTAAGTAGCTTTTTATATCGTAGAACCATCATCAGAGACACATCAAATGTTCATAAGATCCAATTGCATGCACACAAATTTATCCACGAACTGTGCAACAAACTACTAGCAAAACCATAATACATCATTTAGTATTTTGGGAAAGTTGTGTGCGATCAGCTAAAAGTGCAACGTTTCTTCACATCCCCCGAAACTCAAAGTTTTGTGTTCAAACCAAGATCATCATCGTCATCATGATCTTTGAGTAGTAGCAAAAGCAACAACACCATCATCAAAATACATTTACCATCCGACAGTTGGAGTGAAGAGGAAAAAAATTGAGTGAGGATAAAAAAACTGTAACACATTAATCGGCTTTTTTACTCCTTCACTCTTTCAACGAACACTTGTCCATTTCGGGAGGCAAATGTTTTTTGTAGTTGTAAATAAGATCAAATGGAGGAGTTTGGTTCTTGCAATGCTCTGTGCAGCTAAATTAGTGACATGTATATTTGTTTATGATGACTAAGTTAAGACAGAAGCGGAGAAAGAACATGATGAGCAAGTGATCAAGTGTAAAGAAACGTTTTCACGTATTACATTAAAAGTCGCTCTAAAAATAGGCTCACAACTATTTCCCACGGCTCTTCCACGAGAAAATTAGCGCTTATACGTACAGTGCAGTAAATACTCATAGTAAAAATGAACTTGTACCCAAACTTTCCAAATGAGTTAATGATGTGCATATACATTGTCTGTTGTGAGATATCAGAAAGGTATCGTATTTGAACTGTATGCATCACTAAACTGCAAAGTGGTAAACAACAAAGGAGTTTTATAGCGTTTTGAAAAAGTGAAACAAATTATTTTCCCACTGTGACAAAACGAATTTGATATACTTGTTTATAGCACAAAAATACGATATAAGCATTTGTTTCTTATGTGTCATGTTGAAGAAAATCTTAACACCATATGTATACATCAAGTCTGTGTATTTGATTTACTCCTGTGAACTGGAATTGTGGATTCTGGGTGCGTCAATTTGCAACTCAGTCAGACATTTGTAGATCAGAGAGAAATATTCAGTAAAATGACATCCATCGTGTCATCGTGTATGAACCCTTAAATCCTCAATATTATTATTGGCATCATGGAAAGTTTAAAGGTACAAAAGCAATGTGCTGCACTAGTGTTGTGAAAGGAAGTAGGAAAAAAGGGAAAAGTCAGTTTGGTAAAAGTTGCTTTCTTTCTTTCTGTGGGCACGTGAACTTTCTCTTCATGTGAAGTTGAAAGTCAACGTGGTTCTAAATTCCCGAGATTCTTTCAGTCTTGGCAGTACTCGTTGGAAAAACAGCTGTCACGTCTTTTGGCTAAAAACGCCGGTATATGCCTTATCATCAGCCAATGCGTCCTTTCTTCGACGTTCTGACATCATGAAACCACGCCACGAAGGCATGCAGCGGTACGTGCCACGTGCCTATTAATAAAAGTGCTAGTTGTTGGATCTGAATGTGCGTATGCAAAATTTTCTCTTCATGCACAATTCTCCCTTTTGACTATATATGCATTTCTGATCAACATAACATGTTTTTTGACAATGAAGTGAGAAAATACTTGTGAAGTTCTTAGTGCAAGTATAAAAGTAATATTGTTATCAGAACTGCAGAAACTTTTTTCAACAGGTTGTAAAATTACAAATTATCTATGCTACAAATTAATGCGGAATTACAAATTTTGTACTATTAAATCTGTCAATCTGAATTTCAGAGAGAAACATAACCAAACATTATTGAAAATGCATGAAACGTACTAGTGTGGATTGAGTTGTTGTTTTGACGCAAAAACGAAGAATTCCTTACTCTTTCGAGGAAGGTGAATATTTTATCGCTACCACTTAATGTATTATTGCAGCCATTAAAAAATTTTCACCACTTGATATACGTAATTTGATGGTTGAAATGCGTAAAACCCGAAGATGACGATAATGTCGTTCGGTACATCAAAAAATATTCACTTGTATGTCCATATTTGGTGCTCATATGTTTCGCATTTGTTACTACATATCTGATTTTCTAATACGTGCAGTGAAAAAACTTGTTTAGTGCATATATTGGACTTGTGGGAAGCAAAGGGAGATATATTTGAAAAGGGAGATTTGAAGTTGTCGTAGACGAGAACTTATTTGAGGCAAATACTTTTTTGATGACTACCCATCATAATTTATTATACGAATGCATTGTAAAATGGTAATATGCAAAGAACTCAAGATTTATATAGTCAACTGCGAAACGAACAAAATTGCTTTCAAATGTCTTCACTAATCGACTGTCATTATCGGTGAGGTTGTTTCAAGTCACTGAATCATAAAATTGCAAAGGGTTACACAATTACAGTTCGACTAATTACCTCTCGCTGTACTATACACTAAGTGAATGTGAATGGCACCGTGTCGATACGGAACTATAAAGGTAATTGTGATGACAATAAAAGGTGCGAAATGTAAATTTTACTCGATCTCACGGTCATTACTGATCATGGTTCTTTAGTTCCCAATTGAGTTGAACAGAAAGATTCAATAAAGTAATCGTATTTTTTCACCACAAAGACCTCTCCAATAATCTTAATCATTTACCCATGTCCAAAAAAGAAAATTGAATTAGACAGATAAGTCAACTTCTAGAAAATCGCAAACACGGAACAACTCAGCGACCAGGAACAGCAGAGCAGTTGGCTGTCCTCTGCTCCTCCACCTGCACCTTTCACTCTGACAGAAATGTATCCGTGGATAAGGGACGCTGCTGCTGCGGCAGCGGCGGCCGTCAGTTTTGCCGGTTCTCATCATCATCCGCATCATCACCATCAAATAAACACCTCTGGAATGATTCAAGGTCCGGGAGGCATGCCGTTGAATGGGAATGTCAAAGCAGAAAACGGATTTACTTCCTCACACAACAATTCAGGAAATGATTGCATGCTTGCTATAGATTATGCCCACAACAAGGTTAGATTTTACAGATTTTACGACTAAATGTTGATTTGCATCCACTCAGCTAAGGCTTATCAAAATTATTTTATCATTTTACAAAGAGTGTTTTCTTGCAAACTACTCCAAAGCTTGAAATCAAGTCTGTTGAAAGCAAAAATTCATACAGATATGTATTTGGGATAACATATACTCATACTAGTAATTTTGTACAAACTTTCCGCAATATCGTAAATATGGATTTCATCACGTGTGCAAGTTTCATAGCTCTTTCCATTTCAGATCAAACCATAAAAACAAGGGAAAAAGTAAAAAAAATTGAAGACACGTACGCACGAGTTTATTACAAGATTCAAAGTTTTGTACGCTGGGGCTGACTGCAAAATCATAAACTATTCGCTAATCACGGATTACAAAGCATTGTGATGTCTCATATTTTGAATGAATAAGATAGAAAAGTAAACAAAAATTAACAAATAATGATTATCGACTGCCAGCAATAATGAGACCCGAATGAGATTTGTCGTAAATCCTAAAACATTTTAATGAACAATATAAAACGGACAACGGAAGGACACGGGCATTATAATAAAACAAAACAATAACAAAAGACGATACAAGTAAAGATTGTACAAAAAGGTACAAGATTTGTTTACAAACGAACATAGGTAATTGTTGCTGTTTTAAACTGGTCCATTTTATAGTATGCAGAGATATAATCTCAGTCTAAAATATGTTGACTACCCTTGTTTGATGAAGAGACAGGAAAATTGTTTTTATGCGGTCTGAGGGATTACGTGAGGATATGTGTATAAGCGGAGGTTTTGATGCTATATATACACAAAATACCATTCTGGAGCAAATGCAATATATTCAATCTGATAACTTTGAAAGAAAATTCCTACTTGACGGAAAACAAAGTATAAGTAGATACACTTTCGGTGATAAAATTGTGATTTTTATTGTATTGCTTATTTCTGTCCGGTTGAGTTGGCAAGATCGTTTTCTTTATTTTAGCTTAAAATGCGTAGAAAGCACAAGTCATTTTCTACGTATTGCATTATATAAGCATTATTCACGCCTATGATATAGCTGAAATGTTCACTTTAAACTTTACTGCATGCAGCGACCGTGTACTGTTAGTTTACTTTAAAATATAGTTAAGCTTAAATATTAATGACATGAAATGTTGGAGGAACACAATAAATTTATGCGCTCAGTGAAATTTTAGTTTTTCACAATACGGCGAATCGTTGTCTTCAGTACATACGTATCTTCTTACATATATATCTTCAATTATTTTTAATTACGATATAACACATGGCCTTCAGTTTTTAGACACAGGAAAAACAAACATATTTCATCACGTTCCAGGTAAACAATAAAAATAATGAATAAATATGCACTTTTTCCGTAACGCTGGACAATAATTAGTTTTTAGGGATTTGAAAGGACATTTCTCTAGTGTCCCTAAATTAAAAAGTTTAAGTAAACCGTGGAAATGCATTGGGCTAGTCGCTGGTTACTAGCTAGTTGCATATTATTATAGGAGTTTTAGCAGGCCAAGTTTTATGATTCACCGGTATTAAAATGTCGGGATGCAATGTTAAAAATATACGAAAAATGGTATTGCCATAAATAAAGTATTAATACAACGAGAATCTTTATTTTATTTCAAATTATAAACAAGAGCATAAAAAAGCCTTGTTGCATCTTTGACGGCATTCGACAAGTAGTCATAAAGCTTTTTGCAAACCCAACGTTGTTATATTCCTTTTACTCTTGACTTTGATAATTGAACGTTGAAAAGCACAAGCTAAAAGTAATACGAACAAGGCAAATAGAATATTCTACTAGCCAATGTTGATGACGATGGGCATACAACATGTATGCTAAGAATGCTAATTGCAGACTTCCCTTGGTTTTTATTATCTTGCTTTATGAACTATTGCACCTTTTCGTTTCTTGTTGCATCAAAATTTTGTACATTTGTGTAAATGCTTTTGCATGGTTCATGTTTCCCTAGATCAGCAAGAACAAGTACAAACTACTTTGGAACTTTTTAGAATCAAATTCGCTGACTTTGATCCTTTAATAGCACTTGAACCAGGTTTTCTTTTGCCCGCGATGATGATGGTCACATCACAATTCACTCTCAGGCTTTAGCCGATGAGTGTATTAGAAGAAGCAAGAGGCATAAAAAATAATATGTACCTTTGTTAAAATTGCTTTCAACATAAAAATTGATGCGGTGATAGGTAATGTGATGGTAGTAGTGATGATGCGAAGTTTAATAAACTGTAATTATCTCCATTGCACGAGTAAATATTAAAGGTTGTAAGTAAAAATATGATAAGTTGTTACCAGATGATTATGATGATAATGACTTATGTGTAAGTAACATGAGATGGAAAAACACAATAAAGGTCCGCTAAGCACAAGACTTATTGCTCGAAAAATGAATGAACACTCAGGCTTTGTTGTATGGCAGTCGTTTCACAAGTTTTTGTGAGAATCAATTTCGAATTTGCAGGAATTAATCGTAATTTTTGGTCAAAGTTTAAAAAAGAGTTGAGATGGCTGGTTGAGGAGGAGAAAAATCTAGAGCATTTTTAAATGGCCTTTGAAAAAACTCAAATAAAAAGGATTAGCAAGTATAATATCATAGTCATGGGTATACCTCAGCATTAAGGTAGTTCTCATAATAAGATTATTCCAAAAGTTGAGCCTAGAGAAGAAAGTACAAAAGCATGAGACGATGATGAAGAGGATGCAAGTACGGATAGCATGGACTGGGCTTGCTCGTTGCTTTTCTAAGTTAGTTGTAGTGATAATCGGGGCAACGTGATACAAGACAAAACTTTAATACTGACGCCTTTTCTTCTAATGGCAATGGTTTTATAGCTAACCGGATGGACTTTTATAGAATCATATTTTTTATTTAATAAACAGTCCAAAAGTCGTGATGCTATGCACCACGACATGAACAAAGACTAACATGTGCATGCATGCATTGTATGCTTTTAAATGACGAACGTTTCCGACCTGTCAAATAAGTAAAGCAAATTCCAAGTTGCTTTGTGATGAGCATCGCATCACGATGTAAATAGGCGCATATTATATGCTCCATTGCATGTACGTGTACAGTGTACATGTATGGATACAATATAGGTAAGCTGACTGACGCTCATGGCTCATATTATAAAAAAATTATAAATATTTTTACGAGCTTGTCTTGTCCATACTAGTTCATTACTTTTTGCATTTCTCGTAAAAAATATCGCTAGTTCTCAACGGAAAATGATTTACGAGAGAAGAAATAGGTGATTCCTAACAATAATGACAACATGTAACTATAGTTGCAGATGATGTGGACACGGTACTATTTAAGCGTACAGGGATGCAGATAAACGCTTTTGAAATTATCTTTTTTCAAAAGAGTTATACTTGTTCAACTTGAACTTTTCTTGGACGCTTTGTCAGTTGGTGTGATACATTCTAAATGCATGTACGCCTTATAGATTAGAGATTTTTATATGATTTGTCATTATCCCAAACAAACAGCAAAGGGAAATTGATGAAACTTATACCATTTTCTCGTGCTGAAAAAATAATAATAAAATTATGGGTGTAGAATTGACATCGTGAATCTTTCAAAGTTGTCTGTTTGAAACAATAAAATGTAAACAATCACAAAATAACAATAATTATGAATTGTAATCTTTGTTCGGTTCACAATATTTACATTTATTATTATTACCACTCATGTTATTACGGAGCATTTTTTTCAGAGTGACTGAAAACTAAACTCTTGTTTATAATTACCCCCGCTAATTACATGGGATTTACGAGAAAAGCATTCAAAACAGGATATTTATGGTTTCATACTCTTGTGCCCTTTGTTAAAAAAGAAATAATAAGAACTTGGTATTGACTATTAACTATATGCGTATGTGTATTTAATTTCCGTTTCAACCTAAGTTATTTGCTTACGCTAACAAAACCGCATAATGTTATCTTACTTATCGATCTACAGTTTAGTTGATTGCATCAAATATCATGCATTTAGAATTTAAACGGCAAGTACAAAGATTAGGAGAGGATAGCTGCTGAAACTGTAGAGATGGTGGTAGATAATCTTTAAGATATAGTAAATTATACACAGTGCCCATCGTCAAACGCGTAGTCACTCATATAGATGCAATTAGGTCTAGTGGAAGAGCTTCACACAGTCACCTCATAACTTGTACAGCTGTTTCCTTTTTGTTAGAGACGAAAAATACAAAGATATAACACTGCTTTCAGTAGTAGCAACATTTCTTGTATTTTCATGATTGGTGCTTACAATAAATCAACTGTCTCAAAAGCATTAAAAGCGCACTCGAAGCATGATGCATTGTTTTTGAAAGACACTGATGACCCCTGAACTAAAAGAGAACTGTTCATGTTGAGGTGAAAATGACAAAGTATCTGCAAAGTCGGTACCAGCAATCTCCCGTCTTTTCATTTATCTATTGTCCATTCCAATGTCCTGTCAAGTAAAAAGCACTAGGGAGAATCTTTTACCATTTCCAGAAGCAGGTAGCCATTTTCTCTCTATATGTTGTATGTATGGCTGATGGGTGAAAGTTTCATCTGCCAGATAGCACGATATATAGCTCAGGATTGGGATTATCTATTAAAAAGGTACTACTTGCAAGAGTGAAAGTAGCATGACGGTGGTAGACTAAAAAGTGGGCTGAAAGAAGGGAGGACGAGGAAAACTTAATGCAGTGACAGAGAAGATGACCATTCGGGCGATGAGACATTAGCAAGTCATCGATCTTCGGAGATCCATCATTAAGTAATCTATATGTGTATGAGATAGCTCACATACTTAACACAGCAAAATAACCCTGCACACAAATTCTACTGAAAAATTCAAAATATATATCTTCAAAAAAAGCTTTATAAATTTACGCATTGCAAGCGTGTGTTTACACACTGTTGTTTTCTGCTTCTCAATCTCTGTAAAGGTTAATTTGGTTCGCATGCTTGTTATCCATCGGATATTACCCTTTGCCTCCACAATTAACGCTTAAAAGTGCATCCAAATTGAGTTGCATACTAGTTATTGTTATGTAAGTGTCATTGAAATATTTTTATTTGAAATACCTTGAACTGGGCTTAGAAGAATGCAAAAGTCTATGTAATTTGTGAAAATAAGATCTGCTAAAATTCTGATCCAGATCCAGTCATGTTTATATCAAGACTACAACAAAAATTTAGTACATTCACATTTTTGAGTTTACAGGAAGTAAATGCAAAAGTCAAAACATAAAAAATGCATTCCTTTTATAATGACATGTCAAGGAAGGGACGATTGTCTTTAGAGAATACATGAAAAAAAGAGCTCACTTGAGAGAAATGTCCAACCAAATTCTTTACCACTTTCCCTTGTTGATGACTCTTTCATTTTTCGATTTTATTTTGTCAGAGAGTTTGAACCGTCACTGTAACAGGAGCAAATATGTTGAACTACGGATATATAAGAATGCTCTCAACTCAATACCAGTTTTCTATTCAAACTCAGTCTTACACAAAACTAATCATACATCCTTTCCTCTTGTCGTTACCGTCCGTATAAAGATGCATTCTTCAAAGGACTTCTGGCAACAACAACGAAGATGACATTCGCATCTCACACACTATCAATGGCTTGATTAATTGATCTTGTCCCAAATGTATCTCGTGTATGTCCCCTCCTTTTTCCACTCGCTGGTTTTTTCTCTTTGGTCGTCAGCATGGAATTCCATAAGTTAAATCTTTTTGGAATAAACTTGGAAATTTCTACATACTTACGTGCATCGACCCGAAGCATTAAGTTTACGAGCATTGGTAAATATGTGTACGTGCATAAGAATGTATGTATACGACAAACACCACTTTATTGAATTCTATAAGGATGCATAGGTAACGTGTGTATATAAGGCATTTACTTACTAACGGAGTACGTAGTGAGCAATCTTGTCGTTGAAAGAACTGCAGATGATTGGAGATTCTTGTTCCAATACAGTCAATACAGAAAGGCATTAAATCATTCTCTTGCTCCTTTCCCTTGAGGACATACGTCATGCTCAAATTAGTTTGGTCTGTTTATCCTAACCCAACTGAAGTCTACCCACAAAACATGGAGGTTTTTGAAAAGAAAGCATGAAAATGAAAAGGAATTTGCCAAAATGTTCACATCTAACAAACTTACTTATAAATAGATATAAAAAGCTTTCAAACTCTTTTAAGTTTGTGCGTATTCCAAGTTTACTAACAATAATTGTCAACATTTTTTAATTGTAAAATGATACTATGATTAATTCTTTAAAACCTTTAATGTACTAATCATATAAATATACACTACAATCAGTATGCTTGTGCTCTGCTGAGAAGCTACAATCACCTTAAGTATTCAGAGTCAATGATGGTTGGTGGAGATTAAGCGAGGGTGATATTTTTAATTCGCGATGCAAACGTTCTCTCTGATGACTTGATGAAGTACGTAGGTACGAAAACGTATTTTCTTGGTATGTAAAAACGCGCGAGCATGTAAGCACGTTGCTGATCTGAGATCCGGATTTTCGGATAACTCATTTCGACAGTCTGGCGCCTTCGTTTTTATTCTTGGGTTCCTTTCCTTCATGCTTCTTGCATCAGCTCATCTACCCGACCCTCTTTCTCCGGCAGATTTCTACCATCCTTATAACAAAACAAAGCTAGTACTCTGCACAGTATAATTTAATATATTATGCTACGCACTGTAAAAGCACATATTATTTTATATGCACTCTTGAAGTTGTTCCCTGTGAAAAGAACTCAACTCCACTTTGCCTTCTTCCCTTGATTCTTTAGATTTTCTCATCGTCTCCGGGAAAGATTCTCATGAAAGAAGAGTACGTAGTAGTATGTGTCAGGCAGCACAAAACATCAGTTTTGGATGAACAAGATGGGGAAAAGGTTCCCTTGTTTCGTACTTAAGATTTTGAAGATGGAGGGAAAATCTAGACAGAGAAAGAGAAAAAGGCAGCGTTTTTAGTTTGCTTGTTTCAAGCATCGTGTGTCTTCTTTTCCTTTTCTTTGCCTTCCGCTCGTCCGTCCGTTCCGGACTACCCGCCTATCTCTGCATGAATCTTTCTCTTTTTCTCCCAGAACAGATCTGGTTTAACTCTGGAGCAGACTGGTTGTTGCTGTGTGCTTGTACTGCACTTTTCCATGCACCATAATGTATCTATACTACCACTACTGCTACCACAGAGCTTCTTCACCCCGTCCTGTCCATAGACTACTTGTCATTCCGTTACTCATTTTTGTCCAGCTCAGTTCACTTCATGAAACGTTACATTTCTGCTTTTGGCACCCCAAAACGAAACTACACGTTCACATATAAAAGCGGACATGGTACGTATTAGAGAAAGCAATAAGAAAATTGCAGGTCCCTGTGAAAGAACGGGAAAAAAGAGACACTTTCTTCTGTCGGGGAAAGGACTAACATCGCCAGCCAGATATGCAAGATTAATTACTCTCACTGAAAATGAAATTAGTCTGAGGACCATTTCGAAAAAATACTGGCGACGCATTTCATAGCATTAATAATAATGCTGCTTCTACATTTAGATGCACACACTGCTTAAAATTTGCTCGTCGGGTAAATTACTGCTGTATAACTTGCGTAATGTATTGGTTTGCTTTTACTTATTGTCTTCACCCACTACTACGACTACAATCACCAGAAACGCTTTTGCTGGTTGTCTAGATAAAAAACATGGTAGCTATATATATATAGCCATAGCATGTTCATATGTCTCTTCTTTTACATAGGCTGCTGCTTGAATAACAACATGAAAATCTTCATTTTCTCGAACATCCTTTTCATTCACATTCTGATGATATGGAAGAATTATTGCAGAGCAATTTTTCATTTTTTTGGCAAATTACAGCCTTTCATGAATAAACACAAGACAGCAAAAGACTCTGAAAAAGAAAGAACGAGAGAGAATATTAATTAATTATTCATACAGCTTTCAAAGAATGTGTAGAAACACTTGTAGTGTAAAATGTAATTGCTCACTCTTCCAATCACAACATTGATACCCATAAAATCACTCATTGTCCTACGCTACTGTATCTTGCGTGTATATCATTATCATTTTTTACTCATACTTGTTTGTAGTAGTACTGAAACTTGCTCGATGAACCTAAGAAGTCCGAAAATGTCTTCAACGTGGCATTTTAAGCATGATACACACAAGCTACAAGATGAGCATGAATTATAGTGTCAGATAATACTAAAAACTCGAGAACATTTGATGATACTCCAAAGTATAAAGCCTCCAGCTCTGCAAAGCTTTAGTTTTCTTCGCAACACCATATCCTGATCGCATAACGTTTTCCTTGTTTGTATATCTTGGAGTAATAATGATAAAATAAAAATAACATTATTGATGTTGTCTTGATGTGCAATATATAATTTACATTGAAATGCCTTTACATGCACAGTGGAGTATTATACTACTGGTTGCATCAAAATGTTCCAGAAAAGCATGTAATCGTTACAAAATAATAACAACAGCACAACAATAAAAGAGTGGTGGTTTTACAGCAAAAGATACTCTTTGGCCCAGAAACAGCATTAAATATTTTCAAACCATTAGGCTCGACTGCATGTGGTGGTGGTTGCTGGATGATGGTGGGCTGAGAATTATCTTCACCAAAAGCGATGTACATTTTGGAGAATGGATGATGATGGTTGTGATGACTCGAATATGTAAGTGGTGATATGATGGCAGTATAACACTGTACAAGGTAGGAGATATACTATGAGAGAAAATGCTACTGTTGAACAGACATTAGTTATTCCTGCCCCCCCCCACAAAAAAGAAGGATGAAGACGTCTTCTTGTTGACTTACATCTCCTTCCAGAAAACCCGTCCCCCTTTTGTGTTTGAGTAAACTTGAATACGAAAAAATGATAAATGTGTTAGAGAAATTGTTAAGATATCCATTGCTTTTACTCTAGTTTGCTTACATCATGTTCCGTGCTTCAACAAAAATTAGGAGATGCATGAATTTCGTTGTTTGCTCAACCAAATAACGTAGCTTTGGTAGAGCCATAACTTTAATGCTCGTTTTGACTTTTTCTGAAAGGAAGGAAGAAGAAAAATGTAATAATATTTTACTTTCCTGAGTGCACAGCAACTACGGCTAGCTTACTAAAATCTGTAGAAGCAAATAAAAATGATCATGCATTGTAAAACTGCTTTCCTTTACACTTTACCAACTCATTGCCGTTTGATACAATTTTTCGTGTTGTAAATGTACCTCTCTGAGACTGAGACATAACCGTAGCTTACTTAACGGGTCAGGAAAGGAGTTTAAAAGTGAAGCAGTTCTTATAGCTAGCCAGCTACAAGTTAGATCTTGGTAGAACAAAGGGGTTGATCTTTCAAACCACAGGTTCAATTGCTTTGCTCATTCATGTGAATTTACGGAAGCGGTATACTCCCTTACAGTTTTTCCCGACACGATAAATAGCATTTGACATGCGATTTTGTCAAATTGTGTTGATGATTTGCGGACAATTTAGAGATTCTTGGTCTTGTATTGATGCATAGTTAGTTAGCATGATCATTCTCACCAGAAGGGTTTAACTCTATTTTGTTCGTGCGTGAAACCTAGCCAAAACAACTCAAATTCATGAAACCAACAATGTACACATATTATGATGATTATTTATTATCATTTCTAAAATTCAATGCCCTAGAATGCTAGTGAGACCAAACCAAAATGACATATTTCCGGTCATCACGTGCCCACACTTTTCCCCGCTTCGGTGGTTTTTGCATCATTGTCGTCGTCATTGTGTACTCAAAACATTGGTAATGATATATTATATTTCTTTGATAATCTCCCTTTCTGTATACCATAAACATGATCAAAACCGCTTCACATGTAGCGCCATCATTATTGTCCTCCTCCTCCTCAAATACGGAGGTACACTTTATGCCGTGATTTCGGTGTCCCCTCTCTCTTTACTTTACTATAGAAAAGAGTAATGAAGGAAAAAGATGATGACAATGATTATTATCTTGATTATCATTATAGAGCACACACATATTCACATTTTCTTTAAAATCCAAGCTTATTCACGAGCTTCTTTCTCAAATCATTCATGTTGATGACAAAGGAGTCTCTTTGTTGCAGACTTTACGGCATTTCTTTAATGTTGTGCCGGTAATTTTATTTATCGTTCTTATAAGTTTGTCGCTCTTTTAAACTGCAGTGTTGTTGTTTTTTATACTTTTCCCTACCTCCACCACCACTGCTGTTCTGAGGGCAGACTTGACTGACTGACTGAGAATCAAGTCAAGCAAGCGAGCAGCATCACAGCAAAATACTTAGAGCTGTGATTTATTTTAAATACAAGAAGCCGAACTTCCCTGTAGAGCCGTGCTATAAGTTTCCCAAAGGATAAGTACGCCTTCAAGCTACATTTTTTTTCAACAAATACTGTGCAGCCTGTATCATTAAGTAAAAACAAGAACATGTTCATGCTCCGAAAATAGGTAGAAACATATATTCGGCCACACGAAAGCCTTTTTGTATATACTCATATTCATGTGTGATGAGCCGCAACACATTTTTTATCTCCTAGACCGAACTTATTGCTCTTTTCACCATGCTCTCAATCCATCGCTTCAATACTCATAAAACTTATTCACTTTTACACTTTGCATGTAGCAATATCTCTTTGATGGGGGTAGCAAGTAAAGAGAAGAGAGAGAGAATAGTGAGTGAAACGCAAAATTGAGAGCGGCATGCTAGCGGCGTAATAGGATTTATTTAGGATCTCTCTGATTTCATCTTATAAATATTCGTCATCATTTTCAGCCTCTCTTCTTGTTGTGGCTCATTTCGAAAGGATATCGACAAAGAATACAAAACTCACATGCAGAGTTTTTGTTTTCCCCTTTCTTAATAAACATGCTTGCTGATGTCCTCACATTATTAAGCGTTGCCTTCGTCATAAATAGACGAAATATAGGTACATGTACTTGAAACATTTTGTAAATTGTTCTTTCATTCATAGTGCTACACAATTTATCTTGTTTTGATATAAGGAACAACCGCATTTCTAAACTGTAAATGTTGTATGAGAATCATGTGGACAAACGTAGGCAAAGATTTTCTTGAGAGAAAAAACTGTTTACACACAGACTTGACTGGTAAAATCCAAACCGAAAATGTAAGCGCCAACTCTTAAATGTGCCTTTTTGACGGGAACTGCATTTAAAATCTGCCTTTCTAGATTAAAAATGATTGCTACTACGCTGACGATGTGATCTCAAAAATCGTTTTGCAGTGATGTAGGTGCGAGACAAACTTGATGTGAGAGACTTTCCTTTTAAAATGTAATGTGTCTTCTTCTTGGCTTTTCCTTGTCTAATGTGTGCTCAGCAGCAGCATTCTCACGTCATTCCATGTCACAAGCACATTATGTTGCTGAACCAATTTCAGGGGCTACTTTTCTCCTAAAAATCAGGTCTTTAAAAGTTATATTAACATCATACAAATTGTGTACTACAACAAGAGGACAAGACAAGATTGTTGCTAAATACACGGCCATTTGTGCTCTACTGCTGATGAGTTGGCAAAAATTCTTTCTCCTCACGCAAACTTTTTCTTGTCATGTTTCCATATTTTGTCGTCTAAAAAATTGAAAAATTTTCTCAGCAATTTAATTCTCATAATTTTTCTTCGTGAATTTTTATTCTTTTCACCTAAAACCGTGCAATTCGACGGTGGGATGTCGTTCAAACATGATAATAATGTGTAGAAGCGTTCTACGATTGTCAGCCAGTTGAGTTCATTAAACGCACTTTATTCCTGTGTAGTAGCCTCCTGAGTCTGATGTATGTGGTGATAAGTGCGATAAGGGATCTATATATACATACACCATCGCCTACAACTTGTAACAACCTATTCGTCAAAATGTGAAGATGCACTATCTTACAACCATCTGTGCGTATTGAGCCATTACTCACTCTCTTTCTGTCAGACTCCATGTCCCGGGTACGATACAGTGTAGCTTTAACACGCTACATCAGGCAAGCTTGTCTCTGCTGCTTTTTGCCAACCTGGTACAAATTTAATAAAATGATGCTGCTTTGAAACTAAGACCGTGGGAAAGCTGACGATCGCTTATAATATTAATCATATTTTTACACCAAGTCAAGTAAAAAACGGACTCAGTCTGTAAGCAAAAGAGTGATATTACCAAGCCAAAAGCTATCAGCAATGTCGGTACTAAATATAAAGAAACCGTAGCTGTGTAAATTGAATTTATATCCTTTTTTCTTTTAATTTATCAGCGAAGTATTATACTAAATTCTAATTTGATGATGGTAATGATGAGCAAACAAAAAAATGTGCATAAGCTTACCACATTTATTTCTGGTCTTCTTCTACCGTTGGAAATATGAAGTAATACGATTAAAGTAGCATTGCAAAGCATTTCAAATATTTTTTGCGCATTTTGTTTAATTTTTTGGGATGCATGCAATTCTGTGGTTAAGGCGTAACGTTAAGTGAGAACGTAAAGGAAAAAATCAAATTGTTTGAGGAGGATTCAAAATTAATGTGATGACGTATTAAGCTGAGTGATATGCCTCGAATGTACGCACTACTAGAGAGCGTGGAATGGATTTAAAGATGGGATTAATGGAGCTGATGATAGATTTATCCTCCAATAACCATTACACACGTCGGCAGTCAATAGAAAGTGCTTGACGTGTTTACTGTTCCAGCACTCTTGACATTATGTACTTTTTAAGCGTTCATATAAAATACAATATTGCATGTTTTCAAGAAAGAAGGACTGTGTATTTGTAGAACAGGTCACTTATTTACATTCACGGTCGTAAGAGAGTACGTCTTCTCTGATGATAACAAAGACTAGAATTGGTTTGCACGTGAAGGCGTGAAAGAGTAAATTAAGTACTGCAGTTTTTATTTTTAAAATGTCACAGGAAAATGTGCAAAAGAAAATATGGTGAAACGCCTGTAAATTTTATCCAAATGGAATCAAATGATTGACACAAAGATGTTTTCATGTTTTATTTTGGTTTCCCTTTGTACGATTGGGTTTAAGCAAAATAATAAAACCATGCATTCGTGACCCAGATACTGTTATGTTTGTGTGATGGAGTTAAAATCGGGAGTCCTTCCTTAAAA
>CM056168.1:28797773-28925638 GCA_029691765.1 Entomobrya proxima
AAAGGAGATAGATTGGGAAATCGGCCCGGCCCGACAAGCAATATTTTGGCTTGCATCAATTTCTCTTTCTTCATTCTTTTCAACTTGACTTTATAACATGACGTTAGGTGAAAACAACAAATAAATTATGTACTCTCATGTCTGCAAAGTTTTACTTCTTCATTGAGCAGTAGGACAGCCCATCAGATGTGTTTTAGGCGGAAACGCTTCAGGCCGCACATCGCCTTCCCCAGGACGCAGCAAAAAGTCGCCTTCTCCAGGCCGCATTTTCAGGACGCACTTTACAGGCCGCATTTTCAGGACGCACTTTACAGGCCGCATTTTCAGGACGCACTCTCTAGGCCGCATTTTCAGGACGCACTCTCTAGGCCGCATTTTCAGGACGCACTTTACAGGCCGCATTTTTAGGACGCACTCCCCAGGCCGCATTTTCAGGACGCAATTTCAAATATCTCCAGAACCCTTTGAGCTAGACATATGAAACTCAATACAGTAATGTAACGGTATACGCTCATTAATATTTTTGCATTAGTTTCTGTCCAAGGCCAATCTGATCCCTCAGGGGCAGCTTCCCACTAAATTTAAATTAAACCATAACACTTTAAACTTAAACTGTTAAACTTTACCTTAAGAAAACTCAGTTGGAGAAATAAAAATTATAACCAGAACCCCGGATTAGCATTACCTTCCTCTTTCCATTTAGGGTTAAACAAGTTAGTCAAATAGCCAAACAAAACCATGCAATAAGCCAAGAAGCCGGAATTTTGACTTGGGGTTTAATCTGACGGGAATTTTGACTTCGGTTTTGATCTGACGGGAATTTTGACTTCGGTTTTGATCTGACGGGAATTTTGACTTCGGTTTTGATCTGACGGGAATTTTGACTTCGGTTTTGATCTGACGGGAATTTTGACTTCGGTTTTGATCTGACGGGAATTTTGACTTCGGTTTTGATCTGACGGGAATTTTGACTTCGGTTTTGATCTGACGGGAATTTTGACTTCGGTTTTGATCTGACGGGAATTTTGACTTGTGTTTCAATTTTCGGGAATTTTGACTTTGGTTTTGATTGTTGGGATTTTGACTTGGGTTTTGATTGTTGGGATTTTGACTTGGGTTTTGATTGTTGGGATTTTGACTTGGGTTTTGATTGTTGGGATTTTGACTTGGGTTTTGAATGTTGGGGATTTTGACTTGGGTTTTGATTGGAGATTATGACTTGATTTGGGGTTTAATTGACGGGGATTTTGACTTGGGTTTTGATTGTTGGGAATTTTTACTTGGGTTTTGATTGATGGGGATTTTGACTTGTGTTTTGATTGTTGGGGATTTTGACTTGGGTTTTGATCGTTGGGGATTTTGACTTGGGTTTTGATTGTTGGGGATTTTGACTTGGGTTTTGATCTGACGGGAATTTTGACTTGTGTTTCAATTTTCGGGAATTTTGACTTGGGTTTTGATTGTTGGGGATTTTGACTTGGGTTTTGAATGTTGGGGATTTTGACTTGGGTTTTGATTGGAGATTATGACTTGATTTGGGGTTTAATTGACGGGGATTTTGACTTGGGTTTTTGATTGTTGGGGATTTTGACTTGGGTTTTGATTGTTGGGGATTTTGACTTGGGTTTTGATTGTTGGGGATTTTGACTTGGGTTTTGAATGTTGGGGATTTTGACTTGGGTTTTGATTGGAGATTATGACTTGATTCGGGGTTTAATTGACGGGAATTTTGACTTCGGTTTTGATCTGACGGGGAATTTTGACTTGTGTTTCAATTTTCGGGAATTTTGACTTTGGTTTTGATTGTGGGGGATTTTGACTTGGGTTTTGATTGTTGGGGATTTTGACTTGGGTTTTGATTGTTGGGGATTTTGACTTGGGTTTTGAATGTTGGGGATTTTGACTTGGGTTTTGAATGTTGGGGATTTTGACTTGGGTTTTGATTGGAGATTATGACTTGATTATGGGGGTTTTAATTGACGGGGATTTTGACTTGGGTTTTGATTGTTGGGAATTTTTACTTGGGTTTTGATTGATGGGGATTTTGACTTGTGTTTTGATTGTTGGGGATTTTGACTTGGGTTTTGATCGTTGGGGATTTTGACTTGGGTTTTGATTGTTGGGGATTTTGACTTGGGTTTTGATCTGACGGGAATTTTGACTTGTGTTTTCAATTTTCGGGAATTTTGACTTGGGTTTTGATTGTTGGGGATTTTGACTTGGGTTTTGAATGTTGGGGATTTTTACTTGGGTTTTGATTGGAGATTATGACTTGATTTGGGGTTTAATTGACGGGGATTTTGACTTGGGTTTTGATTGTTGGGGATTTTGACTTGGGTTTTGATTGTTGGGGATTTTGACTTGGGTTTTGATTGTTGGGGATTTTGACTTGGGTTTTGAATGTTGGGGATTTTGACTTGGGTTTTGATTGGAGATTATGACTTGATTCGGGGTTTAATTGACGGGAATTTTGACTTCGGTTTTGATCTGACGGGAATTTTGACTTCGGTTTTGATCTGACGGGAATTTTGACTTCGGTTTTGATCTGACGGGAATTTTGACTTCGGTTTTGATCTGACGGGAATTTTGACTTCGGTTTTGATCTGACGGGAATTTTGACTTGTGTTTCAATTTTCGGGAATTTTGACTTTGGTTTTGATTGTGGGGGATTTTGACTTGGGTTTTGATTGTTGGGGATTTTGACTTGGGTTTTGATTGTTGGGGATTTTGACTTGGGTTTTGAATGTTGGGGATTTTGACTTGGGTTTTGAATGTTGGGGATTTTGACTTGGGTTTTGATTGGAGATTATGACTTGATTTGGGGTTTAATTGACGGGGATTTTGACTTGGGTTTTGATTGTTGGGAATTTTTACTTGGGTTTTGATTGATGGGGATTTTGACTTGTGTTTTGATTGTTGGGGATTTTGACTTGGGTTTTGATCGTTGGGGATTTTGACTTGGGTTTTGATTGTTGGGGATTTTGACTTGGGTTTTGATCTGACGGGAATTTTGACTTGTGTTTCAATTTTCGGGAATTTTGACTTGGGTTTTGATTGTTGGGGATTTTGACTTGGGTTTTGAATGTTGGGGATTTTGACTTGGGTTTTGATTGGAGATTATGACTTGATTTGGGGTTTAATTGACGGGGATTTTGACTTGGGTTTTGATTGTTGGGGATTTTGACTTGGGTTTTGATTGTTGGGGATTTTGACTTGGGTTTTGATTGTTGGGGATTTTGACTTGGGTTTTGAATGTTGGGGATTTTGACTTGGGTTTTGATTGGAGATTATGACTTGATTCGGGGTTTAATTGACGGGAATTTTGACTTCGGTTTTGATCTGACGGGAATTTTGACTTGTGTTTCAATTTTCGGGAATTTTGACTTTGGTTTTGATTGTGGGGGATTTTGACTTGGGTTTTGATTGTTGGGGATTTTGACTTGGGTTTTGATTGTTGGGGATTTTGACTTGGGTTTTGAATGTTGGGGATTTTGACTTGGGTTTTGAATGTTGGGGATTTTGACTTGGGTTTTGATTGGAGATTATGACTTGATTTGGGGTTTAATTGACGGGGATTTTGACTTGGGTTTTGATTGTTGGGAATTTTTACTTGGGTTTTGATTGATGGGGATTTTGACTTGTGTTTTGATTGTTGGGGATTTTGACTTGGGTTTTGATCGTTGGGGATTTTGACTTGGGTTTTGATTGTTGGGGATTTTGACTTGGGTTTTGATCTGACGGGAATTTTGACTTGTGTTTCAATTTTCGGGAATTTTGACTTGGGTTTTGATTGTTGGGGATTTTGACTTGGGTTTTGAATGTTGGGGATTTTTACTTGGGTTTTGATTGGAGATTATGACTTGATTTGGGGTTTAATTGACGGGGATTTTGACTTGGGTTTTGATTGTTGGGGATTTTGACTTGGGTTTTGATTGTTGGGGATTTTGACTTGGGTTTTGATTGTTGGGGATTTTGACTTGGGTTTTGAATGTTGGGGATTTTGACTTGGGTTTTGATTGGAGATTATGACTTGATTCGGGGTTTAATTGACGGGAATTTTGACTTCGGTTTTGATCTGACGGGAATTTTGACTTGTGTTTCAATTTTCGGGAATTTTGACTTTGGTTTTGATTGTGGGGGATTTTGACTTGGGTTTTGATTGTTGGGGATTTTGACTTGGGTTTTGATTGTTGGGGATTTTGACTTGGGTTTTGAATGTTGGGGATTTTGACTTGGGTTTTGAATGTTGGGGATTTTGACTTGGGTTTTGATTGGAGATTATGACTTGATTTGGGGTTTAATTGACGGGGATTTTGACTTGGGTTTTGATTGTTGGGAATTTTTACTTGGGTTTTGATTGATGGGGATTTTGACTTGTGTTTTGATTGTTGGGGATTTTGACTTGGGTTTTGATTGATGGGGATTTTGACTTGTGTTTTGATTGTTGGGGATTTTGACTTGGGTTTTGATCTGACGGGAATTTTGACTTGTGTTTCAATTTTCGGGAATTTTGACTTGGGTTTTGATTGTTGGGGATTTTGACTTGGGTTTTGAATGTTGGGGATTTTTACTTGGGTTTTGATTGGAGATTATGACTTGATTTGGGGTTTAATTGACGGGGATTTTGACTTGGGTTTTGATTGTTGGGGATTTTGACTTGGGTTTTGATTGTTGGGGATTTTGACTTGGGTTTTGATTGTTGGGGATTTTGACTTGGGTTTTGAATGTTGGGGATTTTGACTTGGGTTTTGATTGGAGATTATGACTTGATTCGGGGTTTAATTGACGGGGATTTTGACTTGGGTTTTGATCTACGAAAATTTAGACGTAGGAATTTTTTATTAGATTTTTTAATATTAGGATATTCTAGCACTATTGCAATATTTTAGTAAGGTCTTTTTAGGTTAGGTAAATAAAAAAGACAAGTGTTTTTAGCAAATCGCTTATCTAACCAAACTATAACCTAACCAAAAATCAACCGAAATTCCACACAAAAACTTTAAACTGACTGAAAATTGTCGGAAATCTGATATATCAAACTTATCCCAACGACCAACTAAAAATTGAATCTACTACATGCACAGGAGGAAGGACAGACTAGAGTCTGTTCTTCTGATTCTGGAATTCACTTAATCAGGAAATTATCTTCTCATATTTCCCCAGTGGGATGATAAATTGAGCTTGTAATAAATCTTTAGTTGAGGTGTAAAATTACGCTCAGTGAAAGATTATTGCCGCAAATTTTAGCAAAAAACAAATTCCTCACTCTTTAGTTGGTCTACACACTAAATTTATGCTCAATCCGTGCAAAAAAGGAAAAGCTACCTCTGGTGGATGAGCCCTTTCCCCAGGAGAAATTGTTTTATCTTGTGAAATTTCCTACACCTCAATTGGTCTTCATACCAGAATTCAGCTCAATCCGAGCAAAATTGCAAAACAATACCCCTGAGGGATTAGATTGGCCTTGGACAGAAACTAATACAAAAATATTAATGAGCGTATACCGTTACATTACTGTATTGAGTTTCATATGTCTAGCTCAAAGGTTTCTGGAGATATTTGAAATTGCGTCCTGAAAATGCGGCCTGGGGAGTGCGTCCTAAAAATGCGACCTGTAAAGTGCGTCCTGAAAATGCGGCCTGGAGAGTGCGTCCTGAAAATGCGGCCTGTAAAGTGCGTCCTGAAAATGCGGCCTGTAAAGTGCGTCCTGAAAATGCGGCCTGGGGAGTGCGACATTTGAAATGCGGCCTGGGGAGTGCGACATTTGAAATGCGGCCTGGGGAGTGCGACATTTGAAATGCGGCCTGGGGAGTGCGACATTTGAAATGCGGCCTGGGGAGTGCGACATTTGAAATGCGGCCTGGAGAAGGCGACTTTTTGCTGCGTCCTGGGGAAGGCGATGTGCGGCCTGGAGAAGGGCCACCTGTGTTTTATATGTTTGACTGCCAAAGGTACTTGAAAAGGACATGCTTGCTTCTTAAGATTATTATTATTATTGAGATCATAAAGTATAATGATAATAATGCTGATTTCTTAAGCTTAGAGTAGAAGATCATCACAGGTGAATTTGTTGGTTTTCGTGCATTTTACTCAGTAATTATCTTAAAAGCGATACATTATTGCTCCGCATGATTACAACTACTGCCAACCAAGTCGACCCAGAGCACTTTTCATCTGCTCAGCTTCATGAAGGAATGCAGAAACTATTCATTATCAAATAAGATGTCGAAATGCCGTAAGTAGTAAGTGCAATTCAAGTACTGTATAAATGTAAAACATCACTATATATTCCACTTCAAATTGAAACCGGGTATATCATTCCCATCAACATTGTCTGCTAACCTTCTACTTCCACTTCTCCAATGTATATGCATATTTACACAGCCCATGCAATAATGCATTATTATTCTATTACAATGTACAAGGCAAATTGCTGATAGCTCTGTTGGAGTGGTACAATCCACCAAAAACAATACAAAACAACATGAGTTTCACAATGTTTTCATTTTGGTTTCTAATGATCCTTGGGAATAAAGTTTTTATAACAAAAATTAGACGAAATGTATACTCCACAATTCTACTTCTTCCACGTTGTGCATACGACGTTTTTTATCCACTTTTGCACAAGAGAATTCTATCAGAGAAAATTCGTCATGGTACGTGAGCCACCAACCCAAATAAAAATATGGAATGACTTAATCCAACACCCTAAACAATGCAATAATGTCTCTTGAACATGCTAAACCATCATTAGTAAGATCCATAACACTTATCGCTAGCACAAAACATACAACTAGTGCTTGTAGTAAGTACTCTTTATGATCGCACATATTTCTGTAGGAATTAACACAATGTTCTTATATGCCATTCATCTATTCTCTCAGGCAGTGAATTAGATTTCTTGAGAAGAACGGCAAAGCTTATAGCATATAAAAAGCACAGTAGTCCAGTATATGTCAGTCAGTTTTGTATTGTAGGAAATAAAGATAATGCACGACACATTTTTGGCAGCTGCTTGCCACTGTAAATATGTTTGATGCATTGATCTTCTTAGGGATTACTCAAGAAGACCACCAACACGAAACACACGAATATACGACTCTTTAATTGTTCTGTGTGGTTATAAACATGTCGTCACAAATTTTTGTGCCAATTCATGAAAATGCAAGCTTTGGGTTTGTGAATTACAATGGATTTTGAGGCGATTCCTTTAAATTCTTAAACCAAAATATTCACAACAAGTTTTAAAACAAGCATTTGTATTTATTTGTACTGGTGAAAGTAAGCATCTTCATACCAAAAGTTATATCATATAAGGAAATTTACTTACTGTGGGGCAACTTGAGACTGTAATTCGAGGAGCAAAGCAAAGGCTTTTAGTGAAATAATTAGGCAAAATGATGGAAACATTGTCTTGATAAATCAGTCAAATCATCAGCCAAAGAGAAGAACGCATGTATATTACACTTTTTATGGCAAAATGCAATACTGCAGCATATTAATCATCGGTTTCTTTCCTCAACACTCTAGTTTTTAAACTCTCTCCATCTCTCTTTAGCTCACTTTTGCAGGTATTTAATTCAAATTTTGAATTTGCTATCTCAACCTACGGTGTACATTTTCTACCATTTGCAACCTAAATCCTGCCGTCTATATTGCAAAAAATACCTTATAAAAATTGGAGGGATCTGAAATTTCTGATAAAGTTTTCTAGCTAGTTGTACATACGTTCATACTACATACAAAAACCCGAAATAAGTCTGTCAAAATCGTGTATCTACATTTGGCAAACATCCAAAATGGTTTTACCATACAGACAACTTACTTTTCAGTTAATGTATCTTTTTCTCTTTACTTGGTTTACCCTGTTTTGTAATCAATGATATCGAAACAAATTCCATTTAGGCGAAAAAAGAACTGATGTTTTCGTATGTTTGCACTTAATACTTTGTCGTGAAAAAGTAAAACACTGAGCAAAACCTCCTTCATTCCGTACCGACTTTTAATCAAATATGCACACAAAAATAAATATTTATATACATACAATACATGCATTATATATTACAAAACAGCTTTTATCCCCCATACTCATGATTCACGTATTGAGTTCTCAAAGTCGCGACAATCTATATTAATACAGATGCTAAATACCCAGAAGATGTCTCGATACGAAAGAAACCATGATGTAATTGCTCTACATTATAAAATATTTACTAAAATACATTCATACATTCAAAACATATCAATGAAATGAAACGTAACTCTCACAAATGAACAAGAACATGGTAAAATTATGTATGTAGTGTATTATAGCTATCAGTCAGTCAGTCAGTGTGATAAAGTGAAAAGCGGAATATTTACATCAAAATAACAATTCTTTGATAATCAAAAGCTCAGGATAGTATATTATTATCAGTGTTAGACTTGTAAGCAATTATTGAAATTCAATATCTATTGAAATTCATGTTTAATTATCTAGTTATAAATGAGTACAAGACAACAGAGTTCAGTATGTCATCCATCGGAGGACAATCAGTACTGATCAACCATAGTTTTAGTTTATATGCCACCATAATTTATTTTAATTTCAAAAGCTGAATTATTTGTACTTCATTAGAAAACAAGAGTAACTCTTCAATAAATTCTCATATAGAAATATAGAATCCGTTTTCGATCCTTCCATATCTTCTTATTGTCCAGAATAGCATTTCTGCTGTATAAATTAATATTAATACCCAATGTCTGCAAAAAATAAACCCAGTTACTTACTTGGTAGATGCATAAGATACCTTTGGTTGGGATCGCAGTAATAAAATGATGCGCGTTGAATTTAGCATTCCAACTTCTGGCAATGGAAAAAAATAAAGAAATGTCGATATGGGAAGAGAAAAAGAATGTGGTGTTTCATTCGCAACAACAAAGTCAAGTGCTATTAGGGAAGCATCATCATCATCCAAGAATCAGTGGAAAGAGAGGAGAGAGAGAGAGAGAGAGAAAGAAGAGTGTGATCTTCCGAAGTATCCCTAAGTATGAAAAAGAAAAGAGCAAAGATTAGGCGGAGCCCCTAGCATCTATCTATCTTCGTCAGCTGCAACGCTACATCTATTCTGCTCATCTTTCCGTCCATCCTCATCCAAAAAAGATTTACTAGAGTTGATATTAACGGAAATTTCAGTAGCTACTTGCCATTCGCTGCTGCTTCTCGCTTATATGTTGGCATATAATATTCCTTTCTCTTTTATTGCGATAGTTTAAGCAATTCTCTAGTATGGGCGGAATGTGAAGAAAAATACTTGCAAAGTGTGGCCTATTATTTGTCCATTTTCAAATGATACAATCAAATGATGTACTAGCCGACTTTTTCCATTACCCAACAAGGTACATGAGAGAAACGATAAAGATATAATGTTACGTTGCAAGTAATTAGATGCACAGACCTTTCTTTGTTATTAGAGCTAGGTATGTTTTCAATCCATCCAACAACATTACATCAGTAGATGAAGCTTCTTATTTCCCTTGAGAATTGGACTCTTGGTATCGGCCTAGCCAAATTGCCCCGTGCACTCGTACATGATACTAATTAATTAGGTTTTGGCCAATTAACCTCAGGATGACAAGTGTCAGGCCTGTGCTACATTTATGATAGTGATTATGGACTTTTTCCAACTTCATTAATTATGTAAGTATGTTTGTACAATGAGTTGTAAGTAGACGAACACGTCCCATTCCAATTTCTCTATTAGCTACTCCCACTCGAGGTCATTTGAGGATCCCTACTCATTAGCAGTAGTACATGATTTTGACAATTAACGGAGAGTTAGTTCCCGACTTTGAAATTCTTGATTAAATTTAATATGAACTTTGCTGTTTAATTCATTAAGACAATGCAGTTGTAAAATTCATTACAATGAATTTTTAAAAAACACCTAATACATAACGTCCCAAGCTCTCTCCCTTGTTACAAGCGAATTGAATGCTATTCTTTCTTATAAGACTCCATTATAGTTTATGACTTGTTAAAATACTGGAACTAATATGTTTCTGAATTTAAGAAAGGAAAAATTTTAAGCCTGCTGTTTCAGGATATAATTTTTGGCTCATTGCAAAATCATTTAATCTTACTAATCTCATTTGTTTATTTACTTTTTGTATCTCCAGTCAGACATTGAAAATATGATTACTCATTTATTACTATTCATAAAGGAAGACGTGTACTGTTTATCAATCAAGCCGATTTCTTAATTATGACATCTCTGAAAAACATGTCATTCCTAGTGATATTCAATCAAGAAATACACAGAGTCAAAAGGCCACGGTCACTCTGAAATGTTTCGTTTAATGAATCTTACCATTAAACATGTACACATTGTACAAAAGGAAGAAGTGCCTCAACACACTCAACGTAATAAAAGCATTATGGGATATAGCAAGAGAAATTAAACAAGTAATTATTTTGCAATAATATTCCTTCACATTTTAATGCAACTTAATTTGACGGATTACACTCGGAACGAGTCCAACATAAATATAAATCACATCACGTGGGAACTCATGTTTGAATCATGTATCATTGTATCATGTTTGAATTCTGCAAAATGCTTCTAACATTTTTTGCGACGTTTTGTTTGCCTCTTTATTTAATTCTCAACAATTTACTTACCTTCAAATTTTATACATTTTATACTTGCCAGACTAAGCTTTGTTCATTGCATTATAGGTATGCTAGAAAAATGTTTATGAATTACAAATGAATATGCTTCATTGTCAATGTAGCCATCTTGCAACCATCTACGCTTGCTACACACTCTCTTGGATATTACTAGCACGCTAAGTTTGGAAACAAATTGCTGATCATCCTAAATTGAATCATTTTGTAAAGTTTTGAAATCTTTTACACTATTTCAAGGAGAACTAAGAAGTGAGATACGAAATAAATTATTTGTCAATGCCAAAAAGCATGCGTATACTTGTAAAACTGTGCAACTTGGAAAAACTACATGGTAAAAGAAGTAAATGTTTAATCCATTAAGTGCGATAAAATTCATGACAGACAATAGATGAGGTATAGATAATAAATGCGAAAATTGTATTTCTCAACAATAATGTCAAATATAAAAATCCACATGTAAGAGACAGAAAATGTTGATCATAATGTTAATGGTTTTGTATTAAGTTTTAATGTTCCGCAGAATAATGTGAACAGAGACCAAGAGATGATTGATCATGTTGGCAGATAAAGGCCATACCGCTTATTATATTTTTTAACCTGTTCTTTTATTGGATAAACTGTAATTATTAAACTTTCTTTACACAGTGCATCTTCTGGTTTTTTCTGTATAAAATGTGTGTAGTGTGTACCGTAAATGTGGTCAGAATTAATAATTAATTTAAATTGAAGCGAGAGAAATACCCATCACCAGAGTAGTTATCACTTATCGCCATTAAGACACTTAAATATAAAGATGGTGGGCTTAATGTAGGAAATGAGCTGGTTTAATCTAAAAATTTAATCCATAATGGAATAGCATAATTACGACTCACGATGTCGTTATTATTGCGATCTTTTGTAACCTTGAACATGTCTCACTAAGAACGTCAAAATTGAATCAGTTTTGACACACGGAACAAAAAGAGCAATCATTGTGGTGTTGACGATCAAAAAATGTATTAGCAGCAACAATATTAGAACAATGGGTCTTGAGTTGTATCGACAAAAAATCAGGAAACGTTATATAGTGCTTGTTACTGCAACGTTTTATTGGAAAATAAGGTTGAAATGCGAAACGGGGGTGAGATTGATTGTAGTAGTATACAAGTGTTGCGCACTACAAGATTTCATCAAGCGTGATCTTTTCTGTAATTTCTCTGTTTATAGTCAATCCTCCAAAATTAGCATAAGAATATTAAATATTAGCAATTATTTATAGTAGTATAATATCTTTTATAGGAATGAACCGGACATGCAAAATCTACGAAATAGTTTAGTAGAGCTGCTGAGACTGTGAGAGGTAATTATCACAACCGCGTCGTATGGCATAAAACTTCTAAAATTACTTGTTCATTTATTTATCAGAGATTTGTTAATGGAGTTGAGACTTGAATTTATAGAGATATAGGTTGGCATGCATTGAATTGTACGAGAGAAAGAATGACGGTAAATTTGTCAAGAGAACTCTAAAGTCCTGCTCGGTTAATTAGACATGTTTTATATTCACAAATAATGGCCTTTTTATAACGAATAGATTGGAATTCAAAAAGAAAAGGAGAGAGTAAGTATCTTTGTCTATGTCTCCTGCAGAGAAACTGACGACTAGTAAAGAAAAGATGCATAACGAATGTTGATGCATTTACACAGATCACGGTCCTAGCAAACATAATACACTGGCAACTTGACATATTATGACCAGCTCTTCATCGGAATATATAGATGAGCATTCTGTTCCACAAAGCCGTAGATCATATTTGACTCCAACACTTCAAGGAAGTTTTAATGAGTTTTACCTCATCATCAGCTTCATATATCTTCTTCTATCTTTAAACACGCTGGAGGCTCGTAATCTTAAGCCGGTAACAGCTGAGACGCTCTGCATGAAACATCATACATTTTGGTCAATGCTGCATTTTTTCTGGTTGTTTTTTGAAAGTTACTCTGCTCAGCCTTTTATTAGACACTGTTTCAACAATAAGATCAGACAAGTAAAGAACAAGAGTGCGGGAGCTCCCTTTTGGTACATCCCCCGACCTCCCTCACTCGCATCCTCAATAGCAACTCACACGTACATTTTGCGTCTTGTGAATTCTCATAAAGTCAGTTTTTCATGTACGAGAGGGTAAACTGGTGTTTTGTCTTTGATGGATTGCGTTTGAAATAAAGAACTGGACAAGAATGAGTAACCGCATCTGCCGAGCTTTTAGATTGGAAGCAAGAGGTCATGCATGTACATTCGGTATTAAAGTTTTTAAGAAACAACACATCCTCGGCGAAGTACAGGGAAAAGTGATTTGATGGTCATGATGAATACTTTTTCCTTTCCACAAAGACTACGTAATAGACATCGAGCGGAAAGGTAATTTTTTAAAACTTTAAAAAGTGCATTTCATGTCCGCTCCACGCATTTAGTTCTACAGACAGTTGAAATTAAGTTTGATTTTTCAAAAATCACTTTATTTTATTAACTTGCATCTCTTTCGCGCTTTGTTTGAACCTCAGATTATATAAAGCTGAACTATATTACAAGTATCATTTTCTTGGACCGACTTTCCTACATTCGGAATAGAGTGGCGATTCTTTCAAAAGTTTTTACGCGGCATGCAAGAGCAATTTTGAAAGCTCAAACAATGCTCTATCTGTGGTTGTCATGATGGCTTTGTAACTAGTTGACAATAGCAAATGCCAACTAAAGTAATCGTTAAATCCTATTCGACAAAAACGGTCTTGATTATACAAAATCACACATAACTTTTTTTAGAAATCGAAATTCGCAAAAATGAAAAAACACATTTTAGTACATTTTATTAGGATCATTTTAACACCTTGTTGCACAATATTGGACTACTAAGTGACGAGTGATGAATGACGAAATAATGCAATCTCGACCAATTCTCAAAATTTACGATTTTTTCAAGTTCTGCGTTATGGCCTTAATTTTCCGTTATAGGCTGCTAGCATTCACCAGTTGATAAAACATATAAACATTTTTTGTTTTATGGGCCAATATCGCAAAAATAGAACTGTTTATAAAAATTGCAAATTTTGAGAATTGGTCGAGATTGCATTATTTCGTCATTCATCACTCGTCACTTAGTAGTCCAATATTGTGCAACAAGGTGTTAAAATGATCCTAATAAAATGTACTAAAATGTGTTTTTTCATTTTTGCGAATTTCGATTTCTAAAAAAAGTTATGTGTGATTTTGTATAATCAAGACCGTTTTTGTCGAATAGGATTTAACGATTACTTTAGTTGGCATTTGCTATTGTCAACTAGTTACAAAGCCATCATGACAACCACAGATAGAGCATTGTTTGAGCTTTCAAAATTGCTCTTGCATGCCGCGTAAAAACTTTTGAAAGAATCGCCACTCTATTCCGAATGTAGGAAAGTCGGTCCAAGAAAATGTGTTGTTTTACAGTTTTATGCATAGCTTCCATGTTACCAAATATTTTTGACAACGGTTTTCTGCGGTAGATAGAGCATTAAAAACTGTCGGTGGTCAACCTTTTTGCAAGTTCCAGAACCCAAAAACAATGTATATTGAAACAAATCGTTGATGTCCAGTCATGTCTAGAAATTGCGCAGCACATGGATACTGCTTACTACGAATATCTATGAGAACATGTAGAAGACATGTACACTCTGAGCGTTTAAAAATCTTGGACATGTCTCCATTTTATATTAGAGAATTTTAGTCGTATTATGTGGGCATACGTTTGTCTCAGCTTTCCCTTAGAATTGAAAGAAATCGTCGTACCTACACACGCATCAAATCATCTATGTTGATGCCATCAGAAGCAATTGCGTGAGCAATTGTAAATGAAGGGAAATTTAGAAATATGCCAACATCAAGTATAACGAAATTAGCACCATTGGTTTTGATGAATCCCAGTTTAAAAGATATTTTATACACAAAAATCAATGGCGACGACAAACAGAGTGTTCATCGTAGTCAGCGATTAGCATTAGTGTTCGTAATAAGCTGTCACTCACTGTGAAATGTGAAGTAACAATTTAATGTGATATACAAATGTAATCTTTCTAATGTTTTAATATTTATGGAGCCGCATAGTGTAGACATGCACTGCGTTTCTTGCTTCTAGTTTCTGACAATGAGCCTGGAACTATAGGTACTTCTGTGTAGTCATTTTTCTCACATTTCTGTTATGTGATTAAGTAAAATGTTTTCAATGTTAGCTGGAATGATTCATTGTACAATTATTGTAATTATTAATATTATCACGTTGCTATTGATGATACATATATTGCAAACGAAACAGCAAAAAACTTATACTCTCACCCCAATGACGTTTGAGGGACTGTGAAAAAAGACAGTATTGTTGAAACTTGGATAAAAAAATACAAGGGTGAAAAAATGGAAAGGCAAAATACAACAAGGCACTTAAGCTTGCATTTACGCACAGAGTTTAAAACAACTAATATATGAAATGGTTCCAGACAATTAGCAGTCAAGAAATGTTGTTAAAGCAAAAAAGAACATCTTTAAAGGACATAAGAGAGTCGTGTATTAAGGCTAATTGCACAATAGCCACCAACCATCATCATCAGCGCACCCCAGATGCAATTCTATTCTATTACTTATGTACAACCCACACCGCCATCAGCGAGGAAAGAGATTTTCTTATTATTAAAAATTTTAAGCAGATGTTGATGAATATAATAATGATGATGTCCAATAATACCTGTCTTTGTTAAGTGCTTGTGTCTGCAAGAAAAAAGCAAAACCACACAACAGGTACTCTGGTAAATATATAAATTTTAGTAAACGTGTACTACGTTCGTAAATTTCACTTTTATATAGTACGACAGTCTCTGCTTACTCTGCTAGCAGTTGAATTGAGCTACGGAAAAATTGAATTCAATACCGCAGCATGGCAGAGACCTTAGCCCCGACAGCAATATCTCTTAAGACTCAACGTGTGTGTTGGTCCTTTTCAATAAAGAAAAGAGGCATAATTTCTATTTCGTATAAGTGTTTTGTATAAATAATGCTATGCGTACAACTTGACCGAGCAATGAGCACCGTTCTTACGGAATTTGAACATACCTATTTTCTTGTTGCACGGTGTGTAGTTTTGTTCTAATGTAGCATTTTAACCGAATTGAATAGAAAAGTGTTATGCAAAAATGCTCATCAATAACAATGTACTAGAAACATTGTAAGTAGTTTGGCTACAATGTTCGGCTGAATGCTCCTCCAGGAAATTCCCATTTGTTGTGGATTTTAATAAAAGAGCAAACGAGCTAATTAAATATGTAAGTCATGTGCTCAACGTTTTTAGCATCTCAGCTAACAATCAGGCTGATAGACAGACTGATCGAGGCTCTAAACTACTCTTTAGCATTGAATGAGTACCCCAACTCTCCCCAGCAGCTTTCAACCAGCGGGGCTATTTGGATCATATGTATGATGTTATACTAAGTTTCATAAAACGACAAATGAGTTATTGAAACAGCAGGCTATAAAGTTCACAGCTATTAACAAATCGACAATTATTTACGTGTCGTGCAAGAGTTTATTTCACATGTTATTTTGATATGTTTGAATGGAAGGTTCAAATTATTACAATTTTAGGAACTGCAAAATTTGCGAGCTAAAAAAATCTTTCAAACAAACAATAATACAAACTAGAATACTTTAACCATTTATCATCAATAGCTTAAATGTATATTGAAATATAAAGTAAAATTTCAACTTTTAGCTTTGCTCTAGCGACTGTGCTATCATGATTTCACGGGAGTAGTGGGGAATGCCAAGAAAGAACATAATAATCGCAGCACGTAAGTACTTCTAATATTGGCGCACATAAATGCAGAGAGATAGTACAGAAACATATTGTCAAGAAGTACTTTCATGATGAAACATTTTTTCTTCATTTCTTGAAAAGTAGTCAGCTAAGATTTTGAGACTTTTAATTGGGTAACCTTGACATGCTCATTTTTAAAATACTACAGACATAACAAGATTGCTGATGTAGACAAGTGATTTTTTGACCTTCCCAACCTTCACAGGAAAAAAATGGTTTGGATTGGAATGAATTCACGTATATGCCTCAAATGCTTCCCTTCTTGTCTGTCTGACTGTCTTCCTTTGACTGTGAAAAAGTGCAATACTCAGTTTGTTGTGAGTGATGCTTGTCGTGTTTTTGTATGAACTCTACAAAATGAAGATGTTCAACAGATAATGCAACATCAGACACCAGTACATGTGTATAGATTACTTCTACTGGTGATTGGATTTCGAATGATAGCGATACTAAAGTTAAAATGTCAGGTTGACCATTTTATATAGCATTATATACTTCTACTTATGTCCATAGAAAAGAAAAGATGTATTTTGTGCATTATTTGTTCTTTTCACAGTCAACGATGTAAGTTTTCAGTTCAGATTACATTGATTTTAATCTTTTTGACGTGACGCATAGCGTCTCCATCCTGTCTGTAATGCGTACACGCGTACTACAATGAAATTATACAAGTTCACCAACTAGTAACTAGTCATATATTTAGAATTCAGTTTTTCTCATTTGTTTTACAGCATCGTAAAAAATCTTTTTAAAAACACCACACCACGACTAGGAGAAACATTGCCGTGTTTTCTAGGAACATTACTATTATTACAATTCTGTTGCTCTGATATGAAAATGATATTTTTTTATCGTAAACATTAAAACTTGTTTGAAATTTATACGTACCCACACAAGTCATAATTCTTGAAATGGCGTAATGAAGTCAGATAGTAAGTTTGTTAGTGTGTGTGGTACTTAAAGTTGCACCTACTTGAGTTCTGGATAATAGCTTTGGGCAATGTGATATCCACTCGGTTGGCAGATATTGAGATTGTAAATACATACTTTTGAAAGTACAAAACGTAAGCGTACATTTAACATTTAATACTTCTATTATATGTTTGTTATTAATCCGATTTGTGCATATTTAAATCTGGCAATACATGAGCTCTTCAGAGTATAAAATGGTAACTGGTGAGCTAGAAGGTGTGTCATGATCATTATCACCCGCCTAATAAAGATTAAACGCTGATATTCAAGCTCAAGATTTTGAACCAGTTACTTAAATCATCAGGACGGTTTTTTTCTTCCCAGCTTGTAAAACATCAATGGGATGCACGCAGGTATACAACGTTGACTTTTTACAAGGTGATCCTATCACAGAACAATCACTTATTCATTTCTTTGCTCCTAATGGCTTCCAGCTATGCAAGCTGCATTCAGACAAGACAACGAGGAAGGTAATAATAAATACCACTATCAAAACATATACTTATTACTTACCTAATATACTTTTTGATTGCACTGCCTTTGAATAAAAAACCCGTATACACGAGTGCAATCTGTTCTAAAAACACATGTATCTCCGTTTATGTTCACACGAAGAAAGCACTTTTTCTCGTTCTCAGATTTTATCATGTCTATATATGTATAGTTTTTGCGATATAAATATGGCTGGCACAACTCTTAGTTTCTATTAAAGCATACGCAATACGCATAACGCAATATTCTCTTTTCGTTGACTACAGCTTTTCTCGTGATCTGTGAAAAATATGAGGATTTTATTGACTTTTTATGCAATTTAATATAGTCCACTAACTTCACTTTACAGACTAACTTTTTGTGTTTTTATTTATTTTATTATCTTTACAACATTGGCTTGTTAAATAAAACAAAGTTACAGATAAAATTTACTCGAACTATGTTTCTTGTCAATGCTTTTTGTGGCTTACGATGCATAATTTATAGAATGGCAGATTAAGAGCCACAAACTAAGTGCCTACATTTCATTTTAGAGCAGAAATGTGATATGGCAGAAATAACAGAAACTCAAGAAATCGTATGGATACAGTACGTTTGTACATTTTGTATGATTCTTTGACAACCATTGGAGATTGTGTGTAACAATTTGCTGGTTTGACTTATACGGATTTTAATTTCTTGCGAAGGACTATGGCTAGTTTTATTTCATAAACTGAGAATCTGATGCATTATTATTTATGAGTGTTTTTATTATGTAGGGTTAATAATCTCCTTAAACTCGTAAACAAAATCCTTCCATGTGGCAACACTTGTTTATATTTTGATGCATCAGCATCATCGTCGTCATCACAACAGATTATGGCAATAAAGTATGCTTTCGTGAGCTCAGAAGAAAAGAGGAAGAAGCTCTCTACTAGAGAGTCTCTAGGGTTATAAAAAGAGGGAATTAACTTCCACACAGTGAACATTATTTTGAGGGATCATCAATGCACATCGTTTGGAACGTCTCTTTGGATAATCTTTGGATAATCAATCTGCAAAAATGTTTTTGAACATGTGTCGGTCACTTCTGCTTGCGGAAGGCAGAATTTTATGTTTTTGTGGACAAACCCGTCTACAAGTGTGGTATACTAAGTTATCGCATTCCCATTCTTATAATAAGAGCCAATACACATGTCTGTTAACAATTGGCAGCGCTGCGCTGAATCTTCCTTAAAATAATCCAAACTTGAATTGAACATCTTTGTAGCATATCCTTAGGTGTCTTAAATGGTTCAGTGATATTAGCGGATGGCGGCTCTAACACTTCCGGAAAATGTAATAATAAAATATCTGGAATTCATATAAATAGCATTGGAAACAAGCTTGGTTTACTGATGTGCTTAGATGTAATATTGACGTGCAAATGTTAATACTATTCGAACAGTATAACACAATGAGACACAAGCAAATCGTAAAATCTTGGGAGAAACATCAACTGAAAAAGTAGTATCGTGGAAATAGGAGCACAACCTATATAGTAAAGTTGTGTCCGTTAGGGAATAGTGTGAGTATCACATGTATAACTCTGCCGCACAAACAAGCGAATGGAAAAACAAAGAGAAAAGATGAGAGATACAAAAAACTTCTCTTCCCTTGCAGGAGCAAGCTTTAGCTTTTGTATGACTGAAGCGGAAAAATCAAGAAAGCAGGGGAAAAGAATATCAGAAGAATGATGACACATTAAAGCACATTGTATCAAAGTATCAACACTATAATAACGTTTACGCGAAGAAAGAGTTTTATGACTTTTGCATAGTTTCACGGCTCCTCGCTATCCAGACTGGGAGGTTCTTCTTGGCTCCGTTTCCAATTTACTTACTCTCACTCTTCAACATTCGAGTCATTTATGTTGCCTTTCCTACTGGTGTTCCTATGAATTTTACGTTGCATACACACTAATTCACGTTATCGTGTAAATAAATGCATAATATGGATAGTGGTGATAGTGTGGCGGTGGTGGTTGTTGTTGGTAAATAGTTGAAGAAGGAAGCTTAAGATGAAGATCAATGTGTTCAGATCCTCTCCGACACTAGCAGCAAAACCAATATTTTAAACCACAATCGTAGAAAAGCAACAGTACTACAATAAAAAATATCACTTGAGCATTGCTTTCAACAGCTACCAAAATCATCAGCCTTGTTACAGTGCAGTCAACAAATATACAATTTTACCGTTTTAGCAAAAGAACATAGCAACATCTCCAGCAGAATCTTTTTCTCTGCATTAATATTTTACTGCATAATACCATGTGGAAGTGTATTACGACATGATGTAGAGACAGATGATAATCATCATGTTCATACATCGTAAAACATGGAAATGGTACCTTTTGATGAAAATGGAAATAAATTGTAGAAACTAGAAAGGGTTTATGACATGATATGTATATTGGAAAGTTAACAAAACAGACTATTTACCATAGACGGGTCATTTCCCTTCAACTGGAACTAAATTCCAAATTGTCGCTCGTAAAGATATCTTAATTTTTATCTTTTTGCAAAATGATAGATACTCATTTTTAATAAATGGATACCAATAGAGGAACGGCGTTTGCAACACATCCTTTCATGCTTTGTACTTTTTTAATCATTTTTCTCATTGTTAAAAAATGAATTCACATTGAATTAATGTCTGGACAGAAAACAGCGGTAGTACTACTAAAACTTACATTGTTGACGGCAATAGGTATGAAGTACATAAAGATCAGTCTAACTTTGATCTCATATATCATGTTGTACGTTAAAATGTGTATGCATTAGTACGCGTACGTTCCGTATTAATAGGAATGAAAATCATGCTTCTTTTCCTAGACATGGAGAAGAAATTCAACAAGCGAAAAATAAGGGTAGTAAAAGTTTTTGACCTCCTTTATTTGTACTTTACAAAATAGGTATAGTAAGATATGAGATTTTGAGAAGTTTCAAGTGAACTCAACCTTGAAATAACTAAGAATAGAGACACTAATGGGAGATTTTATTGATTTTTAATTACAATGTTTGCACCTGTGATATGGTTGAAGAGGAAACAGTAGCAAGCACGCATCCATGTACTTATCAGCGCATATTGTTTCAGTTCTCTTTTTTTGTTCTCTCATATTGTTAAAAATATTACCTACTTTAATTATGTTTTTATTTTTTAGTTCCATCCCACTTGAAGTGTCCCTGGCTGCAGTTAAATCTATCCTGAGTTGGTCCCTCTGGATAGAGAGACAATTGTCCTATAGTTAGTGCGTGTAGATTCCGTTCATAGAACATTAGCATTTTGAACTTTTTTGAAGTGAACAATAAAAGACGTGAAAAAGCTACTTGAATTTTTGCCCCATGTAGTTGCCATCATAAATGTAAACTTTCTTGCTGCGAGCATACTTTAGCTTATGGTTCTTGAAACATAAAACCCCGTCACTTTTGGGCAATGTTTTTCAGCCAAGTGTATATATTGTGTGGCGTGTGGAGAAAACAGTAGCACTAGAAAAATAAGTGAATAACTGTAGTAGAAATAAAAGACTTCAGCACCTTGCCGAGTGGCAACTCGAACAGGCAGATTATAGAGGGCAAGTAAGAAACTACTCATTACTGCTTCTTTTGGATTAGCAATAATTCAAACTGGTGCCCGTGTGTGGTGTGTGAAGAAGAAAAGAAATGCTAGCGGAATTTGTTTAGAGTGTTTTTTACTCAAGACACCAGCCATCAAAAGACATAGGCATACACACCCTATGCCCAAGAGACGTAGTTTGACTAAATACGTCATTATAAATCAAGTAGATTTATCGTCAGTTTACCGGAATCGACATGCACTTGGTGATGCACTTTTCTTTTACTCGAAATATATATTGATACGAAGCAAATCGCAAAAATTCAAAGTTTCAATACTTCTAACGAATTCAACCGGTGCTTTGATTTTTAAGGAAACTTTTATTAACCAGTAATAGATATGTTTATTATAACAACATTGCAAAGCATGTTTACTGGCAACAACATATGGAAATCTCACAAGTCTAGACTGTAACGATAATATACAAGTAACGCAGATATGTAACTACAGATATGTTGAGTCGTGATCTTTGTACCTGTGCTTCTAGTTTAGAACGGAAACGGATGCAGTAAATGTTAATATTAAAATTAAAACTATTTTGTTTGCTGAAGTTACTCATAAAACATGATTAAAAGAAATGTAATAATTGGACTTAATATTTCATTCACTACGGAAAACTATAAAACAAATATTATAAGTTACACATTTATTGAAATACACGAACATAAAACACCTACAGAGAAAATATTCAAGTTTTAACTGAGCATAAACTCTTGATGTTATATACCTAAGACAATGCTCTTAACTACATACAATTTTCCCCTTTTATTGGAGAAGCAGTAGTTAGTGACTTGAGATCATCTTAACTTATTCTTAGTAGTTTTAGATTGAAGGTATATTTTCTCTGCTTTTCCGTAAAGTATGTAATTAAATGTGAACCTTGGGTCAAACCAGTCAAAGCACAGAATGAGTGTAGACGTGGTAACTGGCCCTATAAAATATGAGGCATCTTGTAAACTGTCATGTTTCTCATTTAACCATGATAATATTTCCAGGATGGCAACATTTACAGGAGGTATGAATTTATTATGCCAATGTCTATTGCTGTTTCTACCTTTCTGCATGCCCGATGAAACAATTCACAAACTCAATAGAAAAGCAGGTTTTAAGGCATTACCACCATAAGCTATAATATTATTTCTTCAAGCAGAAAACAGCAGCTGCTAAAATCGCTTTACGTTTTCGTGCTTTCAACTTTACATAATTTACATGCTTACATTTCAAGAAATTTAATCCGCTGCAAAAAGCTCATTTGTGTATCAATGTTTGTGCAATATAATAGCATCCGTCATCCTTTGTGTATGCCTATCACTAGCTCAGTATGTAGTCTAAATGTAAGCAATCAAAACTAGCTCATTGTAAACTTATAGTTTTAGACTGGTATTGTTGACAACTCAAAATAGGTAGGTATAATTTTACTTCGGCCTTGAAAGATCCAACAAGAGGAAACTTTCGTTTTCATATCTCTCACTTTACCTCCACGATATCAATTAAATGTTCAAAATATTAAAATTATATTTTTCGAAAAATGATTATCATAAATCATATGTATTTGTAAATATGACTTCTGGTTTTGACTTTGGTTACACTGTATCATGTATATGCATACATCTCAAATAAGAACAATTAAATACGTACCGCTGCGGTACTACCGCATATTCGTATCCTGATTGGCAGCTTTTTTACTTTTATTTATAATTCACCTTAACGAAGGAGGAACGAATAATTTGAAGTATAACAACTTAATTTATATTTGTCCTCTGCAATATACAGCTTAACAGCTATATGGTTCCATTGTTGTAATTTTTTAGATTTATATTCTTGTATCGCACCTGAATAAACGTAACTCTTTGTATAGATATCTCTTCTTAAGAAGGCGGACGTGAGAATATGATTTACCATCTTCGGGAATGCAGTACCAAAGGGGAATTTACTACAGGCTCATAAGTATATATTACCGCAAACATACAAGGTGTGCCAATAGCGTTTATAATCACGTTACTGGTTTAAAGTATCTTGTACTTGTCTATTATTTGGAAAAAGACGTTATATAAACAGAACCAAGCCATTGAAGGGAGCAGGAGTTGTTACTTCGTTATACTTAGGTAATTCAAAATAGAAGCATATGAACCAAATACTTGAAACCGCTTCCTAACAACAATTTGACAAGCAAATAAAAATGCATTTATACAGTATGAATCGTACTTGTGCAGAAACAGTTTTCTCTAATAAAGGAAACCAAAAGTAGTCTCAGAAATCTCTTTTTCTTCTAAATTACGAGAAATTGTAAGAAACTTCTATAATACTACATCTATAACCAGCAGTCAATATACTGTTGGTGCCTATCTGTTTGAGAAATCACACTTTTTCAAAAATACACTCCAAAGTCACTGTGAAAAGTCAATTGTGATAAACATGTGGTAGTCCAAACGATCTATTTGTTTTCATGGGATGACTACAATTACTTCACGCTTTCTTGCTGTTTATGTTGCTGCTAAATAATCATAATTAAATTCAACCCATAAATATTTATTATAGGTCTAGGGTAAAAGTAGATATTAAATTTGTTTTTTCAAGCAGTATCTAGCAATCAAGTTTTATAATTAGTTTGCAAATGAATCGTCCATTAAAGTTCATTTGAATTACTCAAAGTTTACGTATTACGGAACGTTTATTTTGATGGTGAGGGATCACAATGTAAAACTATGAGTAAATTCAGCATACAGATACTTGATAATCTGGTGCAAGTAAATCAAGACTAATTAGACAAGAAAGAGCAAATTAAACCAGGAAAATCTAATTATCTCTCACAAACCTGTAAGGAAAAGGTGGAGTTACATTATTCAACCAAGTTATACTTCACTTTTATCATTTTCTCCAGCTTTCTATATACATATTGTATACAGTAAATTGACACATGTATATTATACATAATGTTAAACCATACAATACAATCCATTTTAGAACACGCATTCAAGTTTAATAAAAATGAAAATGCAATGAATGGAATTTATTTTTATAATCTCAAGCAAATTAGTTACAAGTTTACAAATTAAAACGCACCCCAGAGATAATAAAAATCAGGTATTCTTTCCAAAAATAAATTGAGAAACCGGAAATAAGATTTTTATTATGAAAGTGAACCTCTAACTGTAGGGAAATTCACTAAACGAGTTACCTTTTAACCATAGTCGTCACCAGTAACATTAGTACGGATTTAATGCACAACACATTTTATGCACTCTATTCTCATGCATAATACCCTAATAAGTGGCTACTGATTAACAAACATATCATCTTACCATTTCTATTATTTTACGCAAGGTAACATGTCATCTTATTGGTACCTAGTTTTAAAAGTTAATTTTTTATAATGTGCAGTGTAAAAAAGTGACTACAGTTGAACAACTTTAAAAAAGAACCATATTGACCAATATGGCTTGGTTATAGGTCCTACTACTCCTATGGGTCTCAAGCCCTAAAACAAATACCTTAGGATGTGCTTATGAGCAAAAGTTGGACCGTTTGCATAAAAATGCGGCCAAGCAAGTTCACGTTACGCTTTCCTTTATACTTGAATACCAAATCAAAACGTAATTTGTACCCATATGTATTGGCACTTGCACAAAAAAAGTTCATTCATTCATTCGCAACGCATAAGATAGGAAACTTTTTCCCGGTATGTTTTTTTCTCTAATTCTGAAATATTTCCTCTCTTCTAGTGGTGAAGACCCATTTATAAAAAATCAAAACATTTTTGTGTCAACTCATTCGGCAATTTTCGAAGCTTGTCCGTGGTTCTACGATCAAAGCACTTCAAATGAACCTTGTGGACATGGTAGAGCATTGAGCGTACCGCTGCTGCAAATTCACTCCTGTTTCCTTCCAACCCTTACGTGCTTCCTACATGCATGTAACACTCACGTTCCCTGTTTGTTCCTGTTGTCTGGCTGTTGTGGTAGTACAATGCAGTCCAACTTTCCTTTGCAATAAAACATTGCATAACAACAACGCATTTCCCTATGCAGTTGCCGTAAACATATATGCCTCCAAAAATGTTCCTACTGTGTGCTAGAAACTAAATCCAAATTCTATTATTACTCAAGCTATCTAGCTTCTGCTACTTTGGATGAACGTGAAAATTAGACAACCATATTCTGACAATGATAGTGGGTGAGTCATAGAAAACACCACGCTTCTACAGCGGAACATAGCGAGAATCTATTGAATATTGAATACTCAAAAGCGTCTTTTGTCACTTCGCGCTGCCATCATCTTCTGCTACTACAAACCCAACAGGATTTGTGTAGGCACCAAACTAAACTTTAGATTTATAATTTCATTGAATCTTGGCTACATTCTTATATTCATTACCACAAAACATATACATTATATTTAATAGATTACTGACTTGCTAAAATGTAAAATGTAAACTCTATATATGAGGAAGAGAAGCGAAAGTCAGTTTACTGGAGAAACTATCCCTCAACACTTTTTCCGTATGCGTGGAAGCATTGCAATGCATATCCCACCAAACAAACCCAGCCATGAGCTTTTAAAGATGTAAGATGCAAAGGGAAAAGCATTGGAAAAGCTAGAGGAGAGTGAGAATGTCTCTTTCTGCTGTATAATATGCTAGTGTGTTTTATTTATATGACTGGCGCAGAAAGGAATGAACACAAGCAACATAAGAGTATCTTGTACAAGCATCTTTCTCTCTCTTCCTAGATGAAGGTCAATCGAGCTCCTTTTTCAGAGAGGGTATTTTTTCATTCTCTTTCTCTTGACTACAAGCACCGCCATATCATTTCTACCACCACTCTCCTGCTCTTTTTACAAACAGTAATATCACCGCGTACATATTATAAACACACTCGCAGTATAAAATACTTAGTTCCTTTTTTCCCTCTGAGTTTTTTTCCTCATTCCTCGTGCAAAAAGTAAAGTAAAAGTTGGGAACATACAAAGAGAATGAGAGAGAGAGAGAGTTCACTTGTTTTCTCCCGGCTGACATTGGGTTCCTCACCACACCACCATCACCACATGTACAGAAAAAAATTGTGATGGTATAAAAAATACATATCCATGTTATAAAAGAATATTGCTTTCAGTGAACTAGGGAAAAAATCCAGAGAATACCTTATACCTATACACCAAAAGATATTCAGAGTATACTGCAAAGTCGTGTTCACTTATAAGAGAGACTCTCCGGATTCCGTTTGTTATTTTTGGTGTTGGCTGCCTTGCTGTACCCGTTGCACTCATCGCGTTATACACGATAGAAATTTTTTTTCTCTCTCTTACACACACTTTCTCACACACTCAAACTGATTCTTTCTGATCATCGTGAAAGCTGTTGTCAGCATTCTTATGATCATATTAGTATTATTTTTACACTCGGGCTTTTCAAACTACTGCTCATTTGTAAGCTCGTATATGAATATTAGTGTGAAATGACAGTGAGTGTGTCCCTGGCAGTTGGTTTAAGTCATATAGCGGTATAAATTGTGGAGAAAAACTTTTCGTGGATAAAAAACTGACAATTCTTAAATAGTGGTGTGTATACACTTGGTGGATTGCCAATGTTTTGCAATCATGTAATAAATCTTTTGTCGCGTGGCACAGGTTGTGCTTTATGACATATTTGGTGAAAGTTGTGAAAGCCCTGTGGCTCGCGCTTTTCCCCGGAAAATGTGTATATTTCTGTGAATGGATACTTTAAGCAGATGGACTAGTGCTATTTATTGCATTTTTGTGAACTATGATCGAAGTCATATGTTTCATTTTCAGCTATCCTAAGTGAAAAGAGTATTTTGCATTGTTTCACGCGAAAGTTTTTGCTGCATCTACTCAAAGTACTAACACATTTTTACATCAAATCCAGTAAAAGAGACCCAAAGAAACTCGTACATCATAGTTGACAGCTGTAATCACGTGTTGTGCTAAATTTACTAGTTTTTAAGTGCTTGGCTAAGCCAGAGAAAGCTTTAAAAAGTAGAGTGATTTAGGTGCCATTTTATTCGATGATATTCCTAAGGCTGGTGGTAAGAATTTAACAATTTACTTAAAATTACTTATTATGCAAAGTTCTCTGCCATTTGGTAGAGCATTCTGCAGATTTTTCCATATTCAATCGACTAATAAGGACGTGACATGTCTGACTTTACTAACAAATTGACATATAAACGACATGTAATCTTACCCGATTTCTTTGATTTACCTCTACCTGCGTGCATATTAAAAGTAATTCAACAAACATTATTATTTTAAATTGCATACTACTAGAGCATTTAAACAGTAGGCACATTTTACTTATTACGGGAAATGCTCAAACTACTTTTATCAAAGCGCTTTGCTGTCTGCCTTAAAATCAAACTAAACTTGATTATTCGAGCAATTTAAATACAATGCACACAAAATCACAGGAATACAATCGATGTATGAACCCTAAAAGCTGTACAATCAAGCATTTATTTGGTTATTATGGTGCATCTGAATAGAAGGAATAGATAATAGATCATCATTGTACACTAGACTACATGTGAAAAATGACAGCAAAAGCTTTTCTACAGTTCTTCTGTACAGAGAGCGAGAATGTGAAAAATACGAACGAACGACACAAATAGAAAGCAGTATGGATAAAAGGGATAAAATAATAGTTTCTCTCAGTAGAGTTCTCGTTTAAGTGAGCACAATGCTGTGAGAACGCAAAGAACTGTGTGGCGCCAGGAGTCTGTGATGAAGACTGAGATGATGACACATTACATGGAAAAGTGGTGTAGTGGCAAGCCAACAGCAAGAAAATGTAGTACTGAAACCTAGTTCAGTTCTTACAGTCTCAAAGTTGTCTCCAGCATTTGTGTACTTTAAACCTATCTCTGCGGCATCTCTGAGCTTTTCCTTTGTATTAATTTAACTGGACATAAAGATGAAAGCGTTGGATTGAGATTTTACTGAAGTGAGCTCATAGTAAAAGTGAATGAGCGTAATTCGGCAAGATAAAGATGTTGAGAGTTGAGACAGGGGCAACGACAAACAACTGCATATATTTTATACTGTGGTCTTAGTGCATATTATGCACATGGGTTTCATTCCAAAAAACTTATAATTATTTATATTCGGTGATTTAATCAGCTTGCAACTGAGCATGCTACAAAGCTTGATATGGGCCAACAACTAAGCTAGAACGTTGCCGAATATTGTGTTATTGGCACAAAAAATTTTATTGACTTTGATTTACTGTTGTTTAAAATTGCGTGCCATTATTTTTCAGTGAAAATCCTTCTTGTTTGATACCTTTTGTCTATAAGTTTACATATAATCTTTACTTGAGCTTTTTTGGATTTTGAAATTGAAGTAAAAGAATAATTACTGGCATATTTATATGCACATAATAAACAAAATCTAATACCTCAATAGAATTTCATATTCATTTTTTTCCAAAATTCTTTGATTTTATACGCTCGATGCTAAACTTTGAAACCTTTCTTCTTGTCCAGGATCTGATACGCTTCTGATTTTTTAGCTGTGTCAATTAATTGGCCAGTACATTATATACGCACAAAAACATGATATAAATTATGGGTACTTCCTGTACAATATGAAATGCTAAATTATATACTATGGCAAGGGTCAGATGAGTTTCCAGAGACGCTCAATTTTTTACCCATGCTGCTGGATATAGAAATTCTACGTTTCATCGTAAACGTCGTAAGTTGCACAAGTGAAATGGCTACTTCTTTTCATTGTCTGTACGTAATGTATATTCTTAAGCTTGGAATATGCTCAAGAAGAACTCATTCCACCCGGTACAGCAAAAAAGAGTAGTTGTGGAAGTGGATGCCTTTTACTAAAAAAGTACAGCAGTGATCAAAATCCGGAACAAAGGGAGAGGACACCTAGAGCGAAGAGCTCCCATAAATCATGACTATGAGATTGACACAGATGCAGACATTCATTGTAAAGGAATGTCATGGGGCTGGTGATGTATGTTTCTTTAGGATATTTTTCTTGCCGCTTCCCTCGTTTCCACTGGCTCGTTCAGCTTGACTCGTCACATTTCTGCCAGCGTGGCTAAAAATGCTTTATTAGAGACTCTTGTCGTTTTCGGTGGTGAACCAAATTATTGTTGGTTCCTTCAAAAACCGAAATCTTATGTGCATCATGGACCATGGATAAAAACACTGTTTTGAACAGGGAACGATATTTTCTCTGATATTTGTAGTGATAGTTTTCTGGTCCAATATTTCTATTTTCATTGAATTTTTGTCTTGAACGCTGAGAAAGAGAAAATACTAATATTAAAAGCGGTCCATTTTGGTGCACACTCACACAACATTGATGAGTAAGGTAAAACAAGAGACTGTGACCATTATTGCTCTTTTTCCGGCAACGTTTTTTGTCACAGTACTCGGTTACACATTTTTTATCTGTTGGTGATTTATTGGAACTTTCAGGCTGTTGTGCATCACAATGGGATCGTGTAATAAGTCAGCTTGCTCTTATTTGAAAGAATGATACACAGCTTTGAAGCTTTATATCAAGCAAGATAAATGAATTCACCGACTGTGTGTGCTTGCTTTACACTCAACTCTATCAACTGAACAATAAGTGTGTGCTAAAAATGTATTCATATCTGACCATTGTAGTGAGTATATCACCTGACAATTTTGTAGAAACGGTTGTGAGGAGTGGTTGTACAATATGGTTGCACATGCAGTAGTATCGACAAGTTTGACAGATCGGTGCTATTTATTCAGAGAAACTCATTTTAAAAATTACACAAGAACATATTATATTGAATTAAAGCAACTTTTGATTTACATTTTTTGGGAAGTAGTGGGATGCCAACGGGTAATTTGACCAAAAGTTCATTCGTTAGTGATATTGCAATTAAAGTTATTATCAATGATATCTGCAGCAAATTTGCCGTGTTACAGAATGAGCAGCAATATTATTGTGTCTGAGCAGCGGACGTTCAATGATTATTTTTTCTATCTTTCTATTTGATTTGCAAATTGAGAAATGTTTTTATTGCAAACCTTTGCTAGTTCCCTGTCGGTTGCATATATACTGGTTTAGGCATGTTTCAATGACGTCTTCATTTTTTTGCCAAGAATTATGGGACTGCATGTACTGAAATATTTCATGAAATGTCAAGAAAAAGTGCAAACTATGAACCTATCCATCATTAAATCAGACTGAAAAAGTCACTAAGCATTTTTATCCGTTAAAACTGGATTATTGACAATTATGCTAAATAATACATGAAGACAGAATGCTCGCACAATTTTCCTTTTGTTTGTACGGAACAAGAAAAGAAATTGTCTACCTACATTGGGAACGTGAATAAATAATAAAAATGCCATGTTTTAAAATCTCAAATGTAAAGTACAATGTAATGCGTCAACGATTATGTGTATGTCCTTGCATCTCAATTAGTTTTCTACCCTGATAGTTTGATTTGATGATATTAACTCATCCATTGGTTCATACTGACTGTATTTGTAAACATTCATGTGAAGTTTTTTTGCATAATTTATGGCCCACTTGGTTTCAGTCTCCAAGTCAATTTATTTATGGTTCAGAGGAATAAGCCATAGCTTTAATGGTATTACAACGAGTAGTAAAAAGTAGCTTAGGAAAAAACTACGAGTCGCCAGTGTGTGTGACAACGGATCAAATTAAATCTACTTTATGTATTTAATGCCATAACTTACAAATGCTGTTAAAAAGCAGCAGTAACAAATAGCTAAAAATATTTTAGAACAATGATTTAGCTGGGTTTGTAAAACAAATATGCTACCCAACACGTGCATTACAAAAAATGAAACGCATTATTGAAATTATTATGTATTACTGATTAAAGATCACTGTTCTTGCTACTTTCTTTGGTAAATGTGTTCTGTTTCAATGAAATATTTAAGGAAAAATGTACGATTTTATTAGGGCTGTAGTCATAATGATAATCACGAATCATGTAATGAGCTTCAGATGCTTGAAAACGGGTAACATAAACCATAATAAAGAGAGGAATAAACTGACTACCTTTTTTTGTTTGTGCATTAGAACATTGAGAAAATGTTACGCGAGCGCAATAAATATTAGTATAAGGCATTTCTGCCGCCGCCACAAAAGCACAAGAACAACACAACAGCATATTATCTTGCCTTATTTTAATCGAAGAACTGGCGAATAGCATTTCTATCAAATAAAAATATTCATATCTATGTATCTCCCTAAAGCGTGCACTCATAGTTTTTTTCAGGTTTTGAAAGGATAGAACAAGCTTATAGTAAAAAAAGTGAAAGATTTCTATCATTTTTATGACTTAATACGGGAATAGTCATATGCAGAGCTTTTTGCTGAGGGTGTTTTTGTCTTCTCATGTTTTTTTACCTCACCAAGTAGTCCTATTTTTCATCTTTGCTTGGTTCTGAAATACGCACATCGTAACGTGCCATTCTGCAAGTTATGACTATGATGGCATTGAGGAGTAGCGGTGATGATGATTATGATGATGATGATATAGGTTTAGGCAGTGAGGTAATTGTGGTAGCTGCTTTTCGGACCAAGCACATTAAAGTGTATATTGTATTATTATGATCGATCACCGGGAAATATACATACGCATATATATGCATTAGATGGAAAACCCACGACTACATATATATTCATATTTAGCTTATTTAGCTTCTGCAAAACTAGTTGAGTTGAGTTGGGTAGGCGGTAATAATGTTCCTGTGTGTTTGATTTTCAAGAAAACTTGTTTCTTCACTGGAGTTAGTGATTAGGCAAAGAGGAGCAATAAATGCAATAATAATAACGACTTGAGGAGAGTCAAGACTGGTTTTTACTGTCTTTAAAACATATTTGCCGACAACATCCTTCCTTCTCCATGTACATAAATATTCTGCTGAAACAATAGGCAAGGACTTACTTCTTTGACGATTTTTACGTGGATATTTCCGTCACCAGAGCTATCTTAATTTTTTTCACATTTGCAGTACATTTTGCAATATGCACACTAGCCAAGACTTTCAAATAAAAATTAAACAGTGGCAATATCTAATGAAAGTGTTTCTATGTGCACCGTACATACAGTAGCTCAGTTTTTTTCTTTTTTGTAATTTTGTTGAATCTTTGTCCGTCAATGTTTGGTCACCACAGTGCAAATGATGATGCTTTTGAGCACTTATCATTGCCACTGGACCTAGTAAGTTGTAGTAAGTTTATGCTGTAAGTTGGAGGTAAAAGTAGCTAGAAGCCTCCGGTTTTGCTTTGGTGAACCAGAAATTCAACATGCCTTCAGCACACAGAGTCAAGTTCGGTTGGTATATTACAAAGTTTTAGTAAGCTTTTATTCACGATGTACGACCACCGTTATATATCATTGCTGAAAGGCTTCTCAGACAGAGTTTTATTCCCTCGTAATGGGAATTTAATAGTCCATGGGCATTAAGTGGAATTTCATTAGGTACACAACACAGCACACACCACACACGGCTTTTTCACAACACAAGTCTCAAGACGAAAAAAATGAATATATATTGTTTATTTGAGTCCGTTCCACCAGAACAGTGCTGTTATTGTTTTATTTTCATGTCTAAATTTAAGGCTTTCTAGATACAAAAGCGTTTCGAATGCGGCGTCGGCGGCGGCACTTGCTCTATCATTTATACAATTTTCAAAAGTCGTATTGTAAGTATGATCGCAACAATGCTTGAATTTATAGCTTTATTGAATTCGTAGCGCAACATTACGCAGAGATTAAAATTTGAAGTAGAAGGCGCATCTTAAGAAATTATTATTATAAAAATAGCAATAAAGCTTTATGTTTGAGCAGTATAACTTAAATAAAAAACTTACACTACAAATCTTACTAGTCCTTATTTCTTTTCTTTTTTTACAAAGTATGCGTAACTACGAAAGCATAATTCTTAGTAGACTTGTTAAATAATTCTTGATTGAGACACCAGTTATGTGATTGTTCTGCTCAACATACATACTAATGCATCTGTTCATAAGACATCTTTGTAAAAATCATGCAAGTATACCTATGTATATACTATACATGCAATCTTAAGATGCCTTCAAGTTTCGAAAAGATGTCTCAATAGAATATCTACATAAGTATATTCCACAAATAACGAAATTGGTACAAACCATTATGCTGCTTTTATTTTTCCGGAAATGCATATAAAATCCAATCAAGTAAAATGCGCTTATTATCCGAATGAAACATTCATGTAAGCAATGAACAACAGAAAACCAAAACGAGCAAAGTTTTCCTTCATTGAAGAGAAGAAGCGAGAGCAAAGCGCTCTTTTACATTGACTTGAGCAACAGAAATAGTATACTTTCTTATGCACCTTATATAAAGATAAGAGTAACGACAAGTCTATCAGTAAGTGTACTATTCCAAGATTCCACTAGAGAGTTGGCTTTGCTTGGAAAAGTGCCAAAAAGTCCTTAAGAATAGTCACATTCATCAACCATATTGAGATGAAGTTTCTTGGAATTGCATAAAGCAAGTAAAAAAGAAGTTGACGATACGCTCCAGCATTAACGAATATTGTTACCAGTAGTGTAGCACTATGCGAAAACAGTTTGTATCCTTGCAATAAAAAATTTGGTGTTATATCGGTAACATGGAATGTTTCAATATTTTAAGTAAAAAAGTGGTAGTTTGCAGACCATTGTGAATTAAGCTCATCTTTTGGTCCATGCAATTTTAATCAACTTGAGTTACTAAAATCAAAAATTCATCATCAAGGTACTCCGTGAAATATGCAACGAAAGCAAAACATAATTCTGACTAGTTTACAGTTTACGGCAACCTGCCTATCTCTAGATGATCAAAACTGCCAAAAATATTAGCTAAGCTACGCAATTTTATGATTTGACATTGCTTTCAGAGAAATTTAAAGCATGCAATTGTCAGTGCAACATCAAGTACAATGCGACGACTGAATGACTTACATGATAAAAGTTATGTTGTGTCTAACGTTTAAATCCAAATGAACAAATAGTGTCGAGCTTATTACTCTTGGAATATCAAGTTATTGTCAACTATTGAAATTTAACTTTTTATGTATTTTAGGCTGCATGGAATAAATTCGTTCTTAAAGATTACTATGTATATACTATTGACAATCAAAAAAAGGAATTTAGAACAAATGAGGAGTATGTAGTGAAGAAGGTGCTAACTTTACATTTTTACAACCCCTAAAATGTTCATGTACATGCACCAAAATAATGTGATGCATGTAGGCATTGCTTTAAGATGTGGATATTCCCAATCAAATAAGTGTAAAAATGCAAATAGCTTACTACTAGATTACGTTGAACTATGCCTTATGTATCAATTTGTAAAGGGCTTTAGCCATATATTATGTAGTTGCAGCACGTCTCCTACTTTTGACAGAATCACAGAATACTGTTGCTCTAAAATATCATGCATGTAAAAAGTTGGTTCCAAATAGTTACTCCTTAAAATTCATTGAGATGTTAACATAAATCCTAAAGCGTACACACAGGCGAGGATCAAAAGTGATGAGATGCAAGTCAACTTATTAAGAGTTGGATTATTCATAAACTGATGTACATATTCCTGAGTATTTACAGAATTTTGATTTCAAAGCATGTCGTCTTTAATTGATTCGGAAGTTGGAATGAGATATATTCTTAAGAAAACGGTATTCTAGCAGACATTGACAAGCTTTTTACCGTTTGATAATGAAATAATATTAATAATGAAACCATTGGATTGTACGAGCGCGCTCTTTTTGTAAATGTTTTATGGATTTACTTTCTCTGTATTGACTCAGTCTCTAGCTTCTATGGCCTAGAGAGATTTTCTTAACAAGGGAAGCCCATACTAAGTAGGTGATGCCTTTATATTAGGAAAGTTACAACAATATTTCATTTTTCCTTCATGTTTTACTAAATAAAAGCTGCCTCTCAAACATCTGTCATTATGTATGGCTTTTTCATAATATATACAAATTCTATAGTTCCTAATGCTCAAAATACACCTGTTGAAAGAAAATGCATACAGTGCAGTCTTAGGCTTTTTAGCCCATGATCTGAATTGCATGTGTTACGAACAAAAACAATAATACACATAAAATCAATACGCAAAATGGATTAATTCATTTTCATTAAAAGTACTGCAAATTGCACACGGACTCATCAGTCTTATATATTCATCAAGGGTTTTAAGTAAATCATACTTAGACACGATAAGGTTTCTTTAGTAGTGGTGAAGGATTCCGACCAAAAGAGAAAGTGTATAGGACAACATATTAACCACTTATATGTATCTTAATTCTAAAGATGTTATCCAGTTACTTCTTTCAACCAACTTTCCAGCAATGCGTTCCTTGGTTGCTAATAAAGTGCATAGTATGAAACTATAATTCTAACTTTAATATAGGAAGTAACTCGGAAAATAACCCTGGAACGGATTTACTCAGGCTTTAAAACGTGCACGATATATTATAACCTCTTACGATCATTCTACAATTGGGATTGTTAGTATGGCTGATATACTTGTAGATCATCACATGTTGCTCAAGAAAGTAACATGTCATATTTTTAAAAGAAAAATGGGAAATGGTGCAGTCCGGTACACCATGAAGCCTGCATGGTCGGTGTGTGTACATCATCTTGAGATTAAAAGGGAACGACTGAAGACAAAAATGTTTTTCTCCATGCATGTACACAACAAGTTTTAGACGTGTATTTTTAGTGACTGACTGATGCTAGCATTCGTTTTTATCTCGTTGCATTGTCCTTCACATCACCGTCATCTCAAGCATGCAGTCACCTCCATAACACAGTTTTCATCATGCACTCCAAACACAAAAAAGACAACGGGAGAAGAGTATAAAGCTCAATGTGATGCTTTTCTTGTTTTATGGTTATCTGACAATAGTTGCTTGCAGGAATCGAAGTGGTAGTGATAGTATAAAGCATTACATTTCTAATGATTGTCATTATATGGCTTCTTTACACGTTTACGTTTTACTTGAGAAAAGATTCAGCCTCAGTTGTCGAAGGTGAGGAGGAAAGGAGAGAATAAGTGCGCATACCAAAGTTGTTTGCCAAAATTATCTAATGTAACAACATTTTATCGTTTAAACCAAGTCGGTATGCACAAATATGTGCATACAAAGCGTAAGTTTAAATAGAATGCATTGCATCTATTTGACCTGGTTAAAAAATCTCGAATTTGTAGAATTTTATAAATCTGGTGAACATCAAAACACTATGGTGGTCGCTGCACTATTAGAAAATCATTTTTACATATTACATTACGTTTAGATAGCAGGGTGCTTTTTCTTGAAAGACTTGCACTTCTGGTATAAACGGTTGGTGCATGCATGTCATTTAGAGAAGAGTAACGCTAACAATGTCTGTTGCCTTGCATTACCTTCATCAATACATCACTAGAACATATATCAAGATCAGGGAGTCAAAGTTTGTGTGATAGTTGTTGTGAATCGAGATTCTAGAGTTTTGTTGCGGTGTTATATAGTTTGAGTTGCTTTGTTGCTTTCGTGTTGCATGAACTACTATTAATATAAGAACGTTTCCAAGCGTTAGTTCAATGCTGTATGTGACGTATGTGTATTTCAATTACCATGTAGTTACATATTTGGTTGTGTTATTTGAATGGTTGCCGTTGCTTGCGATTTCTATGTTGGATTGAATGTATTGCTAACAGTAATGTTAAAACAGCAGCAAGATTTTCATCATTATGTGTGGTTGTGATATCACAATGTAGAAAATTAATTCTGGTTTTTCAAAAAATCAAGGCAAGAATTTTTTATCACGTATCGGAAAAGCCTAACTCATAACAAATCTTTATAGGTAGTCCATTTATACGTTAAACTGTGGTTAAGCTCGTTGTATTGTCTACAAAAAAAGTTGTTTGAAATTATGTTTTTTGTAGCTGTTTCATGGTATCGTGCACAGTTCTTTGTTGTCGTTCACCTGAGAAATGGCTAGCGTGCGTTGTACTGTCAATGAAAACCCGTGATATTCGTTATTTAAATAAGGAAAAGCCGGTGAAGGGCATGTCTCATACTCGTGTCTTCAGTCAACAGTGTCGGTTTAAATTTACGCTATTTTGATGTGCACTTATTCGTTTAAATCGATTCTTAAATTTAATATTTAAAAGCTGATTTTCAAACACACAAAAGACCAAAAGTATCAAGTGAAAGCTCATAAGCATGTCTTGCAGATAGCATGTTATCTGGTGTAGTGCAGTCAGTTATGACTTTAATCGTATGCTATACTTTTAAACTTTGAAGAAATGATGGAACTAAGTGCAGGTGATAAAACGGGAGGCAACCTAAATTACACTTCTCCCCTGCATCATCATCCATTCATGTATCCTACCGATCTCAGAGTACTTGGCTATGCTGCTGGAGTGGCAGCTTCAGTTTTACCGTTGCCACATCAGATCTCTTCTTCTTCTTCTTCGTCACCTTCTTCCGGGCAAATTATGAGCCCTCTCAGTCCAACCAATTTGTCTGTCGGAGGTAGTAATGGCAATGCTATTATTACGAGTAATAATAACATGCCAGCTGGCTCATCATCTGGCTCACCCAACTCAATCGGGGGGTTTCCCCTTCCAAGGAATTTATTATATTCTGAAGAGGTGCTTATTATTATGATTATTTTTCTCCTTTCTACTTTAACTGGCCACCCTTCATTCCACTTTCTGTTGCAAGTACTAAGGAGTATTGAATTTGGGATGCTCAAGAAAAAACTTGCATACATCAGCATCGTGTTAAGCTTGAACTTGCTTACTTGTTTATGCTTTTTTGCTGCAACAACATGCAAAATATTAAACTTGCCTACATAAGGTTCAGGTGCAAAAAGGTGCGTTTCTATAAATTTTAGATTGAGTTTCTCCTAAATCAAATTTAGTTTTGCACCTTGTCATCTAGTGTACTTTTGACCTGACAATATATATTTTACTAATTGACACATATATGCATAGGGTAAAATTTTATTTGGGGAAAAGTCGTGGAATCGAAATATATATTGACCCTCTTTAAACTGGAACAAATCTGTTGTGTGCACATTCAAACTTATAGAGAACTACCTAAGCAGAAAGAGGTGCAAATTGAACAAAAACGCGTAAAAACGTAAGGATATATATGGTGTGCATCATTATCTTTCGTAAAAATAACGAGAAACATAAAAGTGGTTACAGAAGTACATTGACATTGATAGCTAATAAAATCCGACTTATAATGCGATTGCTTTATTAAAATGGACGATTAGTTGGTGTACCCCTCATCTAAACAGGAACAATATTAAAGAAACTCCTAAAACACGTTGTAGTAAAATATGCAAGTTTAGGGCACAGTTGTCCGAATAAGAAATGAGGGGAAACGTTTGAACAAAACTCGATAATTATTATCATGAGCTTGTTTTTTGAATGCATTTTAATAAGTTTATTAAAATTTGTTGGTTATCCTCTGGCAGAAATTGCATTTAGGTAACTGTAGTAACTACATCGAAGACGCAATCATGAACGGAAAGTACTCCATAGTAGGATTTCGCTGTAAAAGTAAAATATATGGTGACACTAATCAATTCCAAATTTCAAAATTTACTCTCGACTCCTGTTTTTGTAGTGTAACACGTTTTTTCATTCAATTGAGCCAATGATTTACACACGAGCTAGAGATGAAAAGGAGGTATAGCTACACTTATTCCATTTAAAAACAACTAATTGGAGAAAATCATCTCATTCTTTCCGAAAGTAATTAGAGACAAAACCAAAAAAGCACAAAAAGAAAGTGAGGAAAAATCCGCCTTCCCTATTTGCTACTGCTAGTACTAAGAATTCAGAATGCAAAATGCCGTCCAGTCCTACAAATTTTTACTTGCTGGTCCTATTGGAGGTGACGGTGTATGATTAATGAGTATTAATTGACACCGTACCTAGTCGTTATATTTGATTTATTCCGCTAAACAATTGCATGACACGACAGGTTGCTCTCACGGCGTTCACTCCTCCATGAATACAAAAATTATAAAAATAAGTAAACCGGCAACAATTCAACCTTGTGTATATTTTAGCTATTGCATGCATGCATGCTCAAATAAAGAACGTTTAAGCATGTCTTGAAGTGCAAAAAGCTAGCGACTTTTTGGTTTCGTGGTTGAATGAGAGGTGAGCAATAGGGATCAGTATTTGATTTATGAAATAATCGACTTTCTTCTTTATTTTATTTAAGCGAACATTAAAAATAAACAACATGAATGTCCCTTTACAAATAATATAAAAAAGTGTTTTTTCATTTTATTTGACTTCTAAACACAATATATTGCTGATTTTGGTTACGATATTATTCAGTATAAAATTTAGAAACAAAATAGCAGGAAGAATTATACAATAACTAAATATCACATGGACAACAATATGGAGATGCAGCAAGTTGAGAGCATTTTTTACAATGATTTTTTGTCTGTGGTTGCTCAGAATTGTAAGGATGTTAAACCTTTTTTATATGTGCTAACTAATAATAAACAAGAAAAATGCAAAAATTCCATGCCTGAATAACACTGTGAATTGTTATATAGTGTATAGGGTGTAAATTATTTTCAGAATCCAAGAGTAAAATTTCTTGCTAGCAGAGTAGCGGAGAAGGAAAACCAGAAGTATATCTTTCGAGTTTAAAATTTGAAAATTGTAGCTTTTCAACAAAAATAGTTTTGAACCATGCATGTGAACAGTATGAGAGGAACGGTGAAAGTAAAGTTTTCCTCCGAATAAGTAATTAGCTATAAATATTTTATTATTTAAGCTAATTTGCAATGTTTTAAGATTGAGTTTAAAATTTTTTTTGCAAGGTACTATCAAATTTGAAATTTATTCTATTTAGAAAAATGCGTTCTTTAAACATACATATTACAATTTGGTTCATACATTTACACTATTGCACTATTCCGGGTTATTTTGATTTATTGTGTAAGGTTGGAAAAAACTTTTTTCTTTAAACTGCCGTATGCTAATATATCAATATCAATGCAGTTTTATTGTACTCGGATTTTAGAAATAAATGTCGTTACTCGTGGTGTATCATCAAACCTCAGCATTTGATTTCGGATTTGAAGCGCTGCACGCAAGGCAGACTTTTAAATAATGGGTTTCATTTTTTGGCAGGCTAAACTAAAAGCTAAATGATAAATATATCATGATCATTTTGGGATACAAGTTACAGTGTGACTACATCACTGAAAATGCCTTAGCCATTGTAAAGTTCAAAAGAGAATCTTTTGCTTTTGTGGGTGTACTGAGTGTTTATAATAATTATATGATATGATTGCATCTTTTTGCATTTTTATCTGCATTTCTATGGGCTGGGCTAGTAGAGCACGCTAATATTACGTGTAAAGACATTGCCTACTTGTCTTGTCTTTAGTATAAAGATAAATACTATACCCAATGCGGCAGGATAGTATCAACGCAAAATCAAATCTAAAACTTAAAGACAAGATCCAAAAGATAGGCTCACTGGAATGTTTAGTGGATGAATGAAAGTCTAAAATGCATTTCTCTTCGTTCGTAGTTTTCTCGGCTTATATAATGCTTTTGTGTCTTCGCATGTTTTTCCTCCACACAACTCGTAGCCTATGTTTTTACTCAAAATACTCACCTTCAATTCATCATTAAATGTGCACAGCCAAAGGCCAACAAAAATATTATGATTTCATTTCTTTCCATCTTCTCTGAATTGTTAGAAAAACATGACTAACATCAAAAACCAGAGGGAACTTTATCCAAACCATCACTACATTCACAATGTATCCCTGTGTATTTATAATTCAGCCCGGGAAAGGCTGACAACTCCAGCAAGTGTAAAAATGATCATAAGAAAACATAAAGCATATTATTCTGTGCTGTGGTCCGTTTATACAAAGAACCAAATACGGCTGGCTGATCTCAGAAAATATTCTTAGTCATATAGCAACGACGAATAACGAATTTTATATTGTGTTTGAACAACATGGTACAATACAGAGGAGCGATTGTCGAAAAGTTTGATACTTTACTGGTATATAAATTTGTCTATCCACTTTTGCAACCAAAATAGAGCACATAAAGTGATTTACATCTACCTACTGATATAGTTCAGAAAGCTTTTGCACCTTGGTATTGCTTTGGAAAGAGTTTTCTTTAATTATATTTGAAATTTTAATATAGCTAACTACGATAATGTTTCCGTTTTGATGGCTAGTGTACAAAAGCACATAAACATAACAATAGCAAACAATCTGCCTCTTTATTAAGAAACAAAATTATCAAGCAATAAAGTGATAAACTGTCCACTATTGTATTGTTTATTGTTCTTAAGCGCTAACATATATACAAAAAGAACTGCGACACGTGGCGTATGGCACGCTTGATACAGTGTTTAGAAGTAGTTTTACGTTTTGTGCTTTTGCATGAAAATAAATTATTTTTTTCACTTGACGGAAAAGTAGGAGAAACGTAAAGTTGCGATAATATACCAACGCAAAAAACTTAAAGTAGCTTAGCCTTGCTATTACAAATAACATTTTTTACAATCTTCGTTTTGCAATATTATGTAAATACAGTGTTTTGAGAGGAGCTCTATTTTCAATTTTCTTTCACCAAAAATGAATTGCTGTGTAATGGTATAACGGATAAATGCATACGTACGCATAACATGACCAAAAACGTATTAATGGACCGACGGACAAACGCAAGAAAAGCTAACTTGAACTGGGTTTTATGTATATATAAGACGCACATGTTAGGCAGCATGAGTTATCTCAATCTTGTACTCTAGAAAAAAAAATTCCGTGTATTTTATACTATTGGAAAAATGGTTATCACGAGGTTGACACAATATCTGCCTGTTTTGGTAGTAAATATACTGTTATGGGCAGATAAATAACCTTTCCGCAAATTTAAGATAATAATGTTAAATGCTAAACTTGTTTATGTCTGTTTTACTCTATTAATTGTAACGTTCAACGTTAACTATGGTCTATGGTCTAGCTATTCAATAACTGGAGGAATGAATTTTATGCAATTTTCTTCCTGTATTTTTTCATGCTTCGTGCCTAATAGCAATAAATGGTTAGCGCTAGAACACAATTGTATTCTTGTAATATATTTAATGCCGTCTTTAGTACATTTAATGACTAACAATGTGAATGTTTTACTGGTGTGTAGCATCGTTTCGTGTACTGGCGACGTGCCACACAAATGATTGCCAAAGACATGTCGTGCATTTTTTAAAAGCCTTTTTAATAATGTTGCATTTTTCATTGGTCATTCTGTACTTTATGCTCATCGTGTCGTTATTCAAGCAGGAACATGACACATACTTGTGCATATTATGAGAGTTTTTTGACGACTTGCGAAAAAAATTAGATTTTTTATCTGTACTTTTCATCCTATTTTACCTTGACTTTTTTGACAGATTTCCTAAAAGGCTACCTTGAGATTTTCTATTAAATAGTCTAAGACCGGTTTGTACGTAAAACTATATAACATGAAGTAATGTTCGTAAAAATTTTGTTGTTTCTGTTCTGTAGCTGGTCGGCAGTGGCAATAACTCAAACCGTCGTATTCGACAAAAGGTACCTAATTGTATTCGCGCAAGTAGTTCGTTGGTTGTTGTGATGTAGTAAATGTTGTATCGGCAACTACCTGAGTCGCAAACATTTTGCCTGTTAAGAAAGGTTAAGAAAGCAGAAGTTTCCGTTTTTACTCAAATCTTAACTTTTTTTGGAATATCTTTTAGAAATATATAGCTCATATAATGCACAAGAGCTCATCAAGATTATTTCCCTGGATGGAATCATTATTTCTTCTAAAGGATTATCTAACTTTTAGTATTATGGAATTCCGGTGATTATTATTCCCTTATCAATTATGCCTGTGGCTAGTACTTCTATTACATAATAGGGCTATGACTTTGAAAAGAGAAAACTCTTTGTAAAGCACCAGCATGCTAAACTTGTATATGGCAGAAATTTATGAAATATTCATAAAAATATATAAGACTGATAGCAGAAATTCATAAATTTTTTTGACAAAAAATTCTGCAAATGTGAAAATTGGAGTGTCAATACGAAGAAATGGATGTGATTCTTATCCGATTGCCCTTAATCCATTTTTTCACTATTTTACGATCTTAACTACAAGTTTGCATGCGGAGAAATAAAAATAACAATCCTCTTACTTTACTTCAGCTCTATCATTTTACGTCTCCAGAAACATCAAACCCTGCTACAGATTTTGTAAATTGAATTAAACGCATGGATAAAATGTTGTAGTAAGTAGCGAACGGCAGTCTTATTTATACTATGCTTTATCCTGGTCAACAAAAACTTTTTTTTGGCGAATTCACAAAAATGTCGGACAATGACTGCTTTGTTTTTTATCTAAAACTCGCTACTGTGTTTTAAGTAAATCGATAGATATTGTATATAGTTATGTTTGCTAGAAGCCTGTTTTTGTACTGTACTTTATGGAATAAAAGAAAGCGCGAGGCTTACAAATATACGAAAAATTTAAATCTTTGTTTCAAACTAATGTGTCAAGTTTAGGGCCTATTAAACAATTTTACAAACAATAAGTAGCCGCTTTGAAATAAATACTGTAAACTAATATCTGCCACCACATAATTAAATCGCTCACAAACACTTTCCCATAAAACCTTTCCAATTGATTCCGGATGATGAAGCAAAAAATCTATCCATAGTTCATATTAAATTGAAAGTACAAAATGAGATCATTATTACCTAAATGGACATTTAGTTTGAATGAATATTTATGTTTTGCTTGTTGCTGATGTTGTCTAACTGTGCACATGCCTATATGTATTTATATTTGATATTATGTATTTTCTAGTATAAAATCTTCAAACTTCATGATCTCATGCAAGCATATAACTAGCCATTACTTCTCGATGATGATAAATTGATATACATAAAGCATTCTCGCAGCAAGAGAATATGCGAAAAGGTAAGTCGCTGATTGCAGGAAAAAGAAATCATGTATTCAACTTTTAATTCGTTTTGGTGAATCCGAGGAAGCGAAATTTGCTGAGAATGACAGCCATTTTTAGAGTGTTCAGATTTTTAGAAACTATAGTACGTGTTGCTTTCATTAACTTTTATTTATCCACATAGAATGTAAGCTAGTTCTAAATTGTTTTCTGAAATACGAAGCAAAGAAGCTTTATGGTTGTTTTAGAGCATATGAAAATTTTGTTGTTTGCGCCCGAAGGGCATAAAAATATTTATAGAACCACAACTTAAAGTGGGATTGCAACGTGTGTTTAAAGACAGTTTACATTAACGAGAAGCAATTTTTGAAAGAAGTGTTTATGAACCTTTGCATATCTCTTTTACGATATGCTTCATTTACGCTTGCAAGCGCTAAAAGGATGTGCTGGCGTTAATAATAGCTTGAACTAAGGAGAAAGGAAAGATAGCTTGAAATTATTTTATAGCGTTTTCAGAAAAATGCTGCTGTCTCTCTTTTTCAACGCTTGTCCACATGTTAGCCGCAGTGGATTTTACTCAGCGTTTCATTGTCTAACAAGAGATGATATTATATGTGGAGCCAGAATTTTGTGCTGAGCAGAAGTCACGTATAATATTGAACCAAGATAGTTTTGTAATTGGAAGCTATTCTATCATTTAAGGTATCATCATAGCATACATTATGTCGTTCTATCACCTTGTATTGCATGGTACAAACGCGAAAATATTGATGTACTCTTCCGATTGTACTACTAGTTGTACGAATACACAAAGTATTTATGCAGATGCGCATTGGCAGAACAGTATGAATCATTCTTGCGTCATTGTTGATGATTATGGTGAAAATTCTGTGGGGACGTGCTAACATTTCCACTACATTCTTCATGTAGACCATGTAATGTATCGTAACAAAAATGGAATAAAACACTTTCTTACCGAAATCTTGTAAAAACACATCTTACTTAGACAGAAGCGCATTAGTTTTATTTCCTTTTAAGACTAGTTTAATTTGGACTTTGGACTACTCGACTTTTCTTTGGACAATGATGTTGATTTTAACACTTAGCTCATGTTTAATTTTGTCATGTTATACTGTAAATACAGAAGAAGTCATACAATACACTGGAACATTAAAAGAACTTGCTTTATCTTCCAAATATCATCCTGCGCAGCGTCGGCTTCCGGAATTTTGAATTCAATTATGATTATAAGGACTACTGGTATGATGCTTCAGAAATCCAGTATTAATCCATTCTGAAACGGTTCACCGTGTGTTGCCAAAGGTGCACAGCGTTATACTATCGCTTATGTACGTAGCAACGCATTAAGAACTTCACCGAAAATCACGGTTCCCACAATGGCAAAGCGTCAGCAGCAGCAGGGAATGCTCAGTTAATGCAGTATATGACGGCTGTCATGGCTGAGCATATTAATCATCCTACCGCTGTTGATGGGGTTCATTATGAGTGGAATGGTGGTGCTGATGCTGATTCTGTCGAGGTACGTTTTACATGATTCACGGATTAGTAAATTCCGACATCTAGCTTTTCATGATTCAAAGTCATATTTCGTATTACTTTCAAATTAAAACGCACGATTAAAAGAACGAAGTATTGAATTTGCCAGAAACAAAACTCTTGTATATAAAAACCATTCAGTATATGGGTAATAGTATTACTACTATATGTATTTTAAGGATTACTCTGCTGTTACCGTAAGTAAAAGTGTATCCGCCAGACACTTTTAGTTCTTTGAAATATTATATTTCTTGATTGAAGTACGTTTCCATGTGTAAAATTTATTTGGTATTTAAGTTTGTTCATTTACGTTTATATTTTAAGATGCAAAATTAAAAAAATAAAATAAATATATGCATACAAGAAATCTATATTTTTTAGATTTTCAATGAAGAGGTCGAGTAAACGTCCCGTAATTTCCGTACATAACAATAATAAAAATATGTTAATGTTATGTATATAAATTAATATGTGATAGAAAAACTTAACGATTACGCAGCATTCTTGTACATGTGCAATATTGCACGTGATTCATGATCATATTCATTTGACTCGTAGTAATGATGGATATAGTATATTATGCACCATGTAAATAGAAAGCAATGAAGCGTGGTATTCACGCATAACTTTCGATTACATTCTGTTTCTGTTCAAACTTTGTGTTCACGCTTGATACAAGTAAACCTATATTAAAGTACACGCATCTGATTCTTAAGATACTGTTTGTACTCTGTAAGCGTCAACTTTCTCCCCTACGGATTATCAGGTTTACCCCCGAATAGTCGTATTAAATTACCAAAAGTGTCTTGAAAGTATATTATATACCTATTCCTGTAAGTTCTCTTATATTCATAATTATTATATGCATCATTTTTTTTTACATAAATTGCCATTACTCGTAACAATGTATTAAAATTTCTAGTAATCTAGAATCACATCAATGACAAACATGTCGTCAAACTAAGGTGGTTTTGTATTATTAATTCTTTAGTGCTTTTTAACTGTAAATGGATGTGTATGCTGCATTGTTGAGTGGATGCAACAAGATTCAATAATATGGTTTTAGAAATAATGAAAAGTGTTTTGTCTTATTGCAGGGTAAATTGAATTCGCCGGAAAATCATCATCACAACTCTTTAAAATCCGGTAAGTGTTAATATTTGATTTACATAAATATTTAGTTGAGTTGAGTTGAGGAAAAACTACTTATGAAAAAAGAATTGATTTGTGGAAGTATTCATTGAAATTTTTGTACGGTTAATCTATCTATCCAGTAGATATATTTAGTTTATTAAAATTTCATTTGAGCATATAGTACATGCCTTTAAGGCTCAAAGTGCATCATGTGTCATTGTGGCAATCGTAGCGTAATAATAACAATTATTAGTACTTCACTTATCATATTAATTTTTTATGAAAAACATTTACGTATTTGGGGAAACCTTTTCATAATACGTAATATTATCGCTGTGATAGCTATTGTGGCTGTCGTAGTTATCAAACCATGTATTTCCTTTAATGTATTTAAAGCTTAAATCTAAAAGCTATACTTCAGTTGCATTCACCCTTATTGAAGAAGTAGTACTTTGAATATTGTGCTGTTCTAGTAGTATATTGTTTAGATATAGATACCTGATTACATATTATAGTTCATCATGGTTTCTTCAAGTCGCCACAAACCTTAAAACTAAAAAAACGCAATGAACCATTTGACAGACCAGCAATTAAGCAGAAATACGTGGATGAAAGTTTAATAGAATGGACAGCAATGATCACGTAACCAACATCCCAAAAGACTGGGCTTGCAATTTTGCGTCTCGTTAACCCCAGATTAGCCTTAGTAAAGTTCTGTAGTCCGTATAGTTGCAACGAATTGATCTTGAAAGCAAACTTTTTTGTTTGGTTTACAAGCTCAAAATCAAGACAAAGTAAAACTTTACGGTTTTAGCCACATGATGAGGGAGGACGAATGTATTTATAAAATGCTAGTTAGAGACAATATAAAAACACAAGGCGTTTGAAATATGAACAATCACGATGTGGTTTCTTTGGTCTTTGTTTTAGATTACGTTCGTTTTGGTTCAATATATATTTTACAGGGAGGACAGTTTGATGCAGACACTATGCGTATGAGGGAATATCTAACTACATTGCATTTATGCTTTCATTTTTAAATTATAAATTAGGACACGCAAAGTTACCGGCGAGTTCGATGTGAATTTGTAATTTACAATGCTTTCTTTTGGAGAGTACATAATAATCAAATGTTTTAGCTTGATTTTGTACTTGAGTCATACTTGATTTAGTGATACAATAATTGTGTTAGGAAGCATTTTGAGGTTTACAATTATCTACAGTTCTTGTCAAAATTTCTTTATTTCTCGCCCTTGTACAATCCAATTGAACAAATGAATATTAAACTAACTAATATTTTTGCATAACATGTTATAGCTCATGTGTATTTATTTACTTACAGTTGATCAAACATCACCCAATTTACCAAATCTCTACGGTGCCCCCCGATCAAACACGTCGGGATCTTCCGTTTCCTCGTCACCTCCAAGTTCCGCAGGACTTGTTGTACCACAACCCTTGTCTAGTGGACAAAACAATAACACTAAAGCCCCTTCCCACAACTCCAGTAGTGGAGGTGGCACTGGTAGGAAGTACCAGTGCAAAATGTGCCCTCAGGTAAGAACGTAACTTGAATTATACCATTACTAGGTAGTTGTACTTGGAGTTCCAGATCTTGGGATAACTGAGAGTAAAAACCAACCAAAAGATAAAAAATAAAGCTAACATATTCCCTACATTTTATTTTTCTTCGATACAAAAAACTATCCGGATAAAAGTGTTTCTCTTTAGATTAGTCTATTTTCTCAATTTAATTCGCTTGTTTTGCTTATCCGGGTCATCTCGTTCACCTTTGTTTGTGAGCCTGTTGCATTTTACTTCTTACGCGGCATATCTTGATTTTATTGTGTGCAATAAAAAGTTTGGTAATGTTTTCCAGAGATATGAATAAGATTAGACAAGGACATAAATTTTCTCTTCTGTCGTAACTCTAATATTTACAACACAAATTTGCAATAGTGCAATATATATGTCTTTACATTAGCGTGCTTTCCATTACATATACCGCAGAACATAGGTACAGATGCATTAGCTCTAATAAATGGGATATGATTAATTAAAATATGAGGTTGTCGACTTTTTTATGATAGAAAAAAGACCTTTTACTTATCTTAATACGGTCAAAAATATCTGCAAATAAGTGGTAAAAGTAACTCGGGACTGCGAAGACATTAGCTTACCACTTACACCAATTTTTCAATCACACTTTATTTTACGTTGGCTGAGACAACCTAAGAAGCAGAGTTATGTTGTAGTTATTCCGTTTTCTTGTACTCTCCCTCAAGTTCGTAAATATAAGCTCGACTAACAAAACAACCAAAGCTTACGCGGGTTTGTTTTCTTATCTAAAAATTGTGTAACCCATTGTTTAAATGCCCATTTTACGTGTTTATTACTTCCATTATAAATTCCAGGATTCAGTAACCTAATTATTCTTTTCGTCAAACCATTGCATTTTGTGCAGACGGAGGGGCAGATGTCAAGGATTGTAAAAATAGCTCATGTAGTAATTGCTTGGTTGCATGCAACCTGTAATTAAAAAGCTCTCTTCATCTGATCAAGTAATCAAGTGTGTGTGAAATATTTCGCAGGGAAAGCCATACATATTATCATTATGCGTGTAGATCAGTAGAATTTTTGAAAGGTTTTAGCAATACATCTTGGCAGAGTAGAAGCTAGCGCGTATAAATTGTTTAAGAAAATAACAAAACAAAGCTTTTTAATGTACGATCAGATAATCGAGATTTTTAAAACTGTTTCTGCAGTTTTAACTGCGAACATGTTTATTTTTTTTAAACGTCATTTGACAATGGGAACAGGGATAAAAGCAAAACATAATATATTGCTTTCATTTATAAAAGTAGTGATATATTGGTCGCAGATTTTTTTTCTCCGAGCATCGGACGTGTAGGTAGCAAATAAATACTCTCAGCAAAAGTCTTGTATGTGAAGTTTGATTAAGAGCGTGCACCCAGCAATAATTATGGCTTGGCGAAATACATACCTCCTGGCTTATTTCGTAATGGTTGAACATTTAAATACCTGGATATATCAACAACAAGGGCTTTGAAAATTACAAAATTAGTGATACTAAAGCTTTCCAAACTAGTATTTAAATTTAGCTTTAGTTTAGGAAATCCGTGTACGAACATTTATATTTCATTACGTGTGTGTAGCATTAAGAACTAAAGAACTACAGTGAATGCATTCATCACAGAAAAATGCATACAAATGTCTTTGTGTTGCCTTCCATGATCTCAGTGAAGACAAATGAGTTTGCCTTTGTCGTCGTTAGAATCACATTAGTCCAATAATGACCTTGTAGTTTTTATGAAGTATATCATTTTTTGTGCGACAGTCTTTTCTTGCAACGTTGATGAACAAGACAAGTAAAATACTATATATTCAATTTATAGGGCCAATGTGTTTGTATCCAAATGCCCATAATGATACTTATGCGGTTTTATCCACCTATGTGGTTCCAAGACTTATCCATTAAATCCATTCACACACATTCAAAGAATTCAGTAGACATGTATATTGAAAACTAACTGATTTTTTACGGCAACTTGAAGAAAATTGACGAAAAGTAGGTGATAGCAATGAAAAACAACTTTGCAAATTTACTTTATATGATTAAACATATGATATGATATTAGTTTTGTTTATAACATCATATAAAGTTATTATATTATATATTTACAAACGCGTGAATTTCTTACTTCAAATCTACAAGAGGATTTCAAATTTGGTTGAATTATTACCATGCATTACTATGTTGTCAAATAAAAAATGATGATACTTTAAGTTGGTAGAGTGAACAGCATAACGCAGAAAACAAAAGACTAATTTGTACTCACTTGGCCTTAAAGGAAAAATTCTGAACAGACATGGTGTAATTTGTGATGAATTACCTGATTTTATGATTCCAATGAAAGTATGACATTCATTCAAGTAAAACTACTGAGAATGACGATGATTTCATGAAAGACGAGGTGATGTGGATTGCATAAAAATTTTACGTGTGATGTTCATTAATAATATACATTCACGTACGCAAATTCTTGACACGTACAATTGTTGTTGAGTAGAATTTATACCCGATAAAGGGAAAATGGAATTTGGTGGAGATTATAATCGATTAGTAACATATTTGACAGTTTTTACCATAATAATTTTACTTGTATTAGAATTTTATAATTACTTGTATGCCTATGATTCAATGATTCTATTTAATCAATTTGATAGTTTACAAACTTGAACACTAAAAACAAGAAATTAATTCACCTGACGATTTTAACATGGGATTTCAATAAAAAATATTGTATAAGTTTGTTTGCATTTCAAGTTTATATCCGTAATCAAATTACTTGATTCAGTTAACAAGCTCAATGAGTGAATGAAGTGGCTCTCTTCAATCATTCAAATGCTATGATTTGATGGAGCATACTAGCCAAAATGTCGCTTTTCTTATGATTCAAAAAGTATTAGTGGTAGTTATCGTGAGAATCGTTTTTTATGATTGCTTAGAAGACTAGGAAGCTTTACTAAATCAGTAAGCCTGTGACAAACTCATTTTAAAACTTTAAAACAAAAAGAGGGTTTGTCCTTGCGTATTTCTATATCGCTCTTTTTATACTTCTTCTTTGGTTTGATAATGATGATTGCAAGGTAAAATGTACTTCACGAAGTGATTAAGTTTGTGCTAAACAATGATTTGAACTGGCAATCAATCAATGTCAGTCAGGACTCATAACCCCATATTTAGGGTGATCCACCCCAATTATGGGGTGACCCCAATTATGGGGTTAGGTAACCCCAAATTTAGGGTGATTCACCCCAAATTTGGGGTTACCTAACCCCATATTTGGGGTTTAATAACCCCAAATATGGGGCCTGGTATTGATATTTTTCCGTAAATAATTTGGTAACAGAACATGTGATGCAAAAAAATTGGAAATGGATGTTTTTTAGTAAAAAGACGAAAATTACGAATTTCCCCCCTTGGCAAACTATTAGTTTTCCTCTTCGGCTTCCGGCAATTGGAATTTCATTTATTTCAATTTTGAAATTAAATACATCGTATACGTGTAATATTAAAATTTTGGTTTTTGTCTGAAAAAATCTTAAAAACTACAATCAAATTTCTTGGATAAGGAGAATAATTTTTTGCTGACAAATCATATATCTATTGTTGATTTTTTAAATAAACACCCAAATTTAGGGTTACCTGACCCCAAATTTGGGGTTAGGTAGCCCCAAATTTGGGGTGCCATAGCCCTTATTCAAACCTACGCATTATGTTTGACTGTTTATTCAGGAATGCCACATTTTGCGTTTACATCCATATCCATATTTTGCTTACCATTGCAATTTTTGAAATTTAAAAGGATATTGAAGTCATTACATATTTACAATTCAACCTTCCTTTTAATGATGGGTAGCTTTACTTTTTGCCTACTCTGGGATACCTTATAACCAAAATGCATGAAACTTGGTACTAACCCGTAGAAATGTTCAGTCAATACACAAAACTCAGCGAAAACTTCATATAAATTGTAGGATGAAGAAATAAACAGTTTTGGTTTTGTCACTGTGTCTATCCTAATTGGTATTTTTTGCGTATAAATTCTTATATGCAAATTGTTTTCAAGCTACCACAAAAACTTATGTAATCCTACCAAACTCGGGTCATACTACTATTTTATACGAATGATGTGGCATGTACATGCTCAAATTCTTCACGTTTTTTAGGAGAAACGCTATATTACTAATACTTCGAAAACGATTGATCACTAAGAATAAAAATGCTAAATATAGCACTGTTGACTGTGAACTTCGTAAATATTTTGTTATTTAATTCTAGAAGACACTTAAAGCCTTAATTTGTTTTGTAACCCCAAATATGGGGTTAGGTAACCCCAAATTTGGGGTAACCGACTTAAACTTTGAGGTCACTCCAAATTTGGGGTGAGTTAACTCCATATTTGGGGTGTCACCCTAAATTTGGGGTTACCAAACCCCATATTTGGGGTCACCCCAAATTTGGGGTGGATCACCCAAAATATGGGGTTATGAGTCCTGACTGAATGTTGAATCGTATAAGGGCTTCCTTATATGGTTTCATGAGTTTAGAGTGTCTAAATGTGACTCGTGGCTAACTCAATTTGTGCACAGGGAGACGAAATGAGACTCGTACAGACGTAGCAATATATATACGGTCCATTCATGCTCGTTGAGCACGCTATTAGCGTAATTATTGTTGTGCTCTTACTTCGAACCGTGCAAATGGCTAATGTGATGTAACGTGAAATGATGAGATTTTCTTCTTTCTTATTACCACTGTGATAAACTTGACGCTCACAAATTCCTAAATACAAAATAGCAATAATTTGTTCAATTTTGAAGCTTTTCTGTTTAGAATAAGCTCTATCACTCTCAGGCGTTTTGCTTTTGTAAAAGTGGGCATGTATGCATGCATAGATGCACATGGGTGTACATCATTTAAACAAAAGTGATTCCATTTATTTCATTATTGAACTTGCCATATTAAATTGAATTCTCTTTGCATCATATTGAGGCTTAGCAAATACGATGTAATGACGGATGAATTAAATTACTTTGAAAGCCTTGACACTTCATCTTGAAACAAAGCACATACACCTTCTTTACATACTTCAATGAAAAGCATGCATGGAAAAACATAATATCACGCAACCTTTAGTTTACCGGAAGTGTTTGGCAAAATGAGCTCATTACATTGTACAAGTTGATTAATGAAAGATAATTTTCGTTTATTTGTCCCGGTGCAAACTAAATTTTCTCACGTTATGTTCATAATTATCACACGAGGAATTTGAATTTCATGATATCCTTGAAGCTGGACTCTGGACATTAATAAATAGGTTTGTGTTCAGATTTCAGACCACAACTTTTGTTTGGGTGAGAACCCGGGGTGTCGGTATTAAAAGGAAAACCTTTAGGCAGTTCGCTGCTGACAATGATGTAGGTGGACAAAGCAGAAGGTTGGGAGATCGCTCGGATGCTGATGGTTAAAAAATGTGGGGAATGTGCAACAATGAAGAGTAAACAAAGATGATTAACAAACGTAGCTTATGCCTTGGACTTCTCGCCGTGTAGTCACCTCGGGTGGAGGAATAAGTAAAACAATGAACACAAGGACTTTGTGCTGATAAGTCAAAATACTGAAGTTTATTTTACAAGGCAAAAATGGAAGGTAAAAAGGAGCCGCTGAGCAAGTCGGCTGTCTGACGAGAAGTGACTTAAAAAGTGAGTTGGGCGAACCCAAGAAAGCTTCTATCGAGAATGTTCTCTCTAGAATTGAGGTTGCACGAGTTTACAAAGGAAAGTTTCTCTCGAGAATGTTCTCTGAGACAATAAGGTTACACGAGTTTACAAGTTCATAAAAAAGGTAAAATGACAATGACATTGAGTACAGCCCGTAGGCCCAAGATTAGAATAATATGTAAATTAACAGAAAAGGTATTTCATATTTTTTTGGTAGTAGTAAACAGCACAATTTAAATATAAACAATGGTCTATCTAATCCCGTGTATTTTAGACGGCTATCTAATCCCGTGTGTTTTAGACGGCTATCTAATCCCGTGTGTTTTAGACGGCTATCTAATCCCGTGTGTTTGGCCATCCCATGTGTTGAGATAGTCTCCGTGTGTTTTAGATGGTCTCCGTGTGTTTTAGATGGTCTCCGTGTGTTTTAGATGGTCTCCGTGTGTTTTAGATGGTCTCCGTGTGTTTTAGATGGACAGAGAGACAGGAATGTCGATTCGCGTACGAACATTCTGCCCCGGCCTTGCCGTAGAGGCAACATGATAAAAACAATGAGAAATAGTCAAAAATTAAAAACAAACCAATGTCAATTAATAAAATGAATTAAAAATTGAATTTAAAGTTAGGATGAACCGTGGCTAGCGGGTTGACCTATAAGGGCTCCAGGGAACACGGTACTTGCGCTAGGGCGTACCACTGTCACTTCCCCACCTCGTCATCAATGCACCCAAGCTGGCACAACCTTTCTAGGGCTACACCACCTCGGGGTGGACTGGAGAGAGGGTGACAGCGTTCCACTGTAGTTCCACCAAACAAGTCATTTTTACCGCTGCTAGCACGGCCAGAGACATGAAACAAAAATTAACACAAATTAATTCGTTCGATAACAAGGCACGGGGTGCATATAATTGATTAATTAGTAGTAGACAAAGCTTAACGATGAGACGATCAACCAAACCGTCGTTAGTCCTTAACGTTGCAGTTCGGGCACGATTGTCAGTACTAGGGGTCACGGCGGTGACATAGTCAAGTTTCCAATTGAGAGGCAGTAGTCTCGTATCCTTGATGATCACGAGGATTGTCACGGTCAGGTCAGGGGATGGCTTCGTCCTCTGAGGTCGACGTTGAAGGCGGGTGAGGTACTCGCCTGTCCGTTGTTTCCGAAACAGCTGGAGCTGCTTATGTCTGGTGTGGTTGCGTTGCAGGAGTGCAACGTTCTCTGTCGAGAGATGAGGTTCTGATGAGACTGTGATAGGTTTGACAACCAGAAAGTGAGCTGGGAGCAGCACACCAAGGTCCGATGAATCCGATGATTTGCGCACGATGGGTCCTGTGAGGTTGACGCCGCGTGTTGTTGCTTGTTGAGTTCGGTGGGGAAGTAGATCACCCATTATTAGATGCAGGAGACAGGCCAGGATACAAACAAAGACAGCACCTTTCCGTGTAAGTGCTCGCACTTTGTCTCTGAGGTTCCAATATCCCTGGTGGAGATGGAACAGTGTTGGACATGGTCCGTTGCGTAGTAGCTTGCTGCGTGTTGCCTCAATGGTTGAGGATGTCAGCTGATGTCCATTCGGTTGCAGAATCGAATATTCCTGCTCGCAGGGTTGTGATGAGTGACGATGGCGACCGCCGATGCGGAGTTGTCCAGAGTCACTGATGATGGGCTTGAGGGTCAGCCTAGAGTTGATTATGGGCAGTGGATTCGGTGTCCACCAAGTCATGTGTCCACGGACTAGATATTCAGAATAAGATACTTTAAGCATTAAAATTCGTTGAGATAACTTACGTAGCTGGTCGCAGTAAGGGTTGCTGTTGAGTCTGTTCTCAATTGATAAGAACCGACGACTGGTCATCTGTGGAGATGGTTCATGCTTCTGTTGTTTGGAGGAAAGTGGCATGCGAAACATTCTAGTTGGGTTCCGAACCTGCGTTCGCGCACAGTGTCCCTTGCCAGTTGTTTCCGCTGATGTCAGCTGAGGTTGGTTGAGAGTCGTCTCTTGTTCCCAAATCCTCTGGAGCTGCACATCCATGTTGAGATGAGCGTTGACAAAGGGCGATGATGATGAGTTGGCGTCGGCTGCTTGCCAACCTAGCGATGTCTTGATTCCACTGGGGGTTCTTGAAGAACGACTCTTTTTCTCGGCTTGTAGCAGATTACAAATGAGTAGCATGTCAACTTGGGCAGGATCATTGTAGTCGGGGTCAGCGAGCTGAAGGTGGCTCAGGTGTGGCCACTTGTGTCGGTCCAGTCTCTCCGTCGGGAGGTTTAAGCTGATGCTCTTGATCACCAGGGCTGTTACAGTGGAGGAGAGAAGACAATTAAAATGAGATGTGAATGAGAATTGAGTATTGAACCTGGGTGAATCCAGTTGAGTTTCTTCAAGGCCTGTCACTGGGATGTTGACATAGCGCATTTGTAGATTGAAGGCTCTAGTTGAGCGCTCAGTGATGCTGTAGTTGGTTGATCCTCCGTTAACAATTGACTTTGCTCCTGGGTTCTGTGTCGCTGGTGGTCCGATGACCTGGAGTTTAGCGGTTGCTAACATCCCTGAGTGTAGTGTGCCTGGGTAGGCATTAATGTGATGACTCTGCACTGTGGCAGAGGTTTCAGCTGTTGAAGATGAGTGTGGCTGCTGTTGAGCCGCAAGAGATGATTGCTGTCGAGCACTTTGTCGGTTGGCTCCGAGATGGAGCAGAGCGTCATGTGGCTTGTTGCAGTTCTTGCAACTAGATTTGCTGAGGCATGTCGATGCTTGTCCAACGATGATGCATTGTTTCCTTATGTTGACCTCCTCCATCCGCTGCTGGAGGGTCTTTTCTGGCATTTCAGGGCCCTTGAAGAAGAAATGAGGCTGTGTACATCCTAATAGGCCTCTGGTGGCGTTGACTGAGGATCTCAGGCTGGCTGCAGATCCGGTGGCGTTGACAGGCTGGTGCTGTCGAGCTTCATGAGTGAGGGGGACCAGGAGCTGAGTCTGGTTGTCCACCTCGATGATTGGGGATCTCACGCTGGGTGCTGATCCGCTGACGGTTTCTAGGGATCTGAGAGAGGTTGCAGATCCGCTGTCGGGGTCTGGCTGGCTAACTGGCTGGGTTACCAAACGCTGTCGAGCTGCTTCATCAGGGAGGCTGGTCTTGAGCTGGGTCAACGGTACCACCTCGGTGAGTAATGAACTTAGAGCGTTGATTGAGGACCTCAGGCTGGCTGCAGATCCACTGACGGTGACAGGCTGGTGCTGTCGAGCTTCGTGGGAGAGGGGGACATTGAAATGAGTCGGGTTGTCCACCTCGGTGATTACAAGTCCGCTGACGATTGCTGGGGATCTCACGTTGGATGCAGATCCGCTGAAGGGTACTGGCTGGGTCACCAAACGCTGTCGAGCTGCTTCATCAGGGAGGCTGGTCTTGAGCTGGGTCAACGGTACCACCTCGGTGAATGATGAACTGTGGGCGTTGGTGACTTGGGATCCCAGGCTGACTGCGGATCCATTGACTGTGACAGGCTGGTGCTGTCGAGCTTCATGTGTGAGGGGCTCCTTGAGCTGTGTCAGGTTTTCCACCTCGGTGACTGGGGATCTCACGTTGGGTGTAGATCCGCTGACGGTTGCTGGGGATCTTAGGCTTGCTACAGATCCTCTGCCGGGTACTGACTGGGTCACCAAACGCTGTAGAGCTGCTTCACTGCTGAGGCTAGTCTTGAGCTGTGTCAACGGTACCACCTCCGTGAGTGATGAACTGTGAGCGGTAATGGTGCCTGGTTCTCCGACGAAAACACGTTCCTTTCCTGGTAGTTGCAACGGTGGCAGGCTGTTGCTGCTGTGCTCCGATGAGCATGATGAGTGTGATGAGATGGAGGATGACGATCCACAAGATGGCTGGGGTAATGATACTTTAATTCCTCGGAATTCACATTGAAGTTTGATCCCAAGCCGCGATAATAGACGAAACTGTTGAATGTGGGGGTCCATGTCTGACCCTTTTGCTGCTGTGAGCCAAATTTTACTGTGAACGGGCACTAGCTGCTTTCTGCTAGCAGCCAGTTCCTTCAAGTAGGTTTCCACCTCCGCATAGGTTAGAGGTGTCCTGCTGTGACGAGCGATCTCAGTTTCGAGGAACTCTAGGTGGTCCCTAATTGTTGCTCTCTCTGCTTCGGCTTCGTCGAATTCGCTGGGTGCCATGGTAGCACTTGTCACGGGAACTGCTGTAGTGGTTTCCAGGTAACTCCTGACGATAGGATCCTTATCAGGTGGATCCGGTGGTAGAAGGACCAATGTATGGGTGAGAACCCGGGGTGTCGGTATTAAAAGGAAAACCTTTAGGCAGTTCGCTGCTGACAATGATGTAGGTGGACAAAGCAGAAGGTTGGGAGATCGCTCGGATGCTGATGGTTAAAAAATGTGGGGAATGTGCAACAATGAAGAGTAAACAAAGATGATTAACAAACGTAGCTTATGCCTTGGACTTCTCGCCGTGTAGTCACCTCGGGTGGAGGAATAAGTAAAACAATGAACACAAGGACTTTGTGCTGATAAGTCAAAATACTGAAGTTTATTTTACAAGGCAAAAATGGAAGGTAAAAAGGAGCCGCTGAGCAAGTCGGCTGTCTGACGAGAAGTGACTTAAAAAGTGAGTTGGGCGAACCCAAGAAAGCTTCTATCGAGAATGTTCTCTCTAGAATTGAGGTTGCACGAGTTTACAAAGGAAAGTTTCTCTCGAGAATGTTCTCTGAGACAATAAGGTTACACGAGTTTACAAGTTCATAAAAAAGGTAAAATGACAATGACATTGAGTACAGCCCGTAGGCCCAAGATTAGAATAATATGTAAATTAACAGAAAAGGTATTTCATATTTTTTTGGTAGTAGTAAACAGCACAATTTAAATATAAACAATGGTCTATCTAATCCCGTGTATTTTAGACGGCTATCTAATCCCGTGTGTTTTAGACGGCTATCTAATCCCGTGTGTTTTAGACGGCTATCTAATCCCGTGTGTTTGGCCATCCCATGTGTTGAGATAGTCTCCGTGTGTTTTAGATGGTCTCCGTGTGTTTTAGATGGTCTCCGTGTGTTTTAGATGGTCTCCGTGTGTTTTAGATGGTCTCCGTGTGTTTTAGATGGTCTCCGTGTGTTTTAGATGGACAGAGAGACAGGAATGTCGATTCGCGTACGAACAACTTTAAATGGTGAAGGCGAAGTAGATTTTATAGATATATTTCCAATAACCCTCATCATACCATACTAAAGCGTTACAATGTGTAATATGTACGTTATATAATACATAATTATCCCAATCACAACAACGCAGACTCCTCTGTTAGTCTCTTGGAGATCACGTTTGTCCAATCGAAATCTTACAAACTTATAAGCTGATTGTACATGACTCATTATTAAAAATAAGACTATGTACAACTATTAAAAACTCAAAAATGTTTGACGTTGATGTGAGTATATATGTTGATGATCATGTAATTTTTATGAAGGGTGTGTGCTTTTTATTTCACTTACATCGTTCAATAACTTGTAAAGCGAAACATTTTGCTCTAGTCTATCTTCTTTCTTGCTCTCTTCATGTCAGTTATTCGTTGTGTCATTTCATATTGCATGTCCAAACTTGACAGTTTGCGTCTGCTCAATTTGTAGTTTGTTCCACATGCCGAAAACAGAGATGCTATACCATTTTATAAATTTGCATTAACAGCTAGAGTATTTTTGTATGCAGTTTCTTCTACATTTGCTTTCTGGGATAGAATAATATAAATCTAATACGCAAGACACATAAGATAGCAATGCTTATTAAAAATATTATAATTTACAATTTGCATTTTTTTTCAAGTGAATATCGACACTATTTGCCATTACTAAATGTAAGGAATCACAAAATCCTGTTTTATGACGGTGATGAATCTGTGGATTGAATTTTAAGCAATATAGTGGGTTTTTGCAGCATTTAAGTGATTTTGAATTCCACTGCTGACGGTAGATTAACTTGTCGACGTGTATTATTAAGGAATAATTTATATGGGTACAAACTTGCTTCTTGCAACTTTGATCATGTTCGTTCATCGGCGGTCGGTGTCATTGTTTTATTATTTGATCACAATTTGACTAAAAGATTTATCGAATGTTGCTGCAGTGCAGTTAATTTTTAGTTTAGTAACTTAAATGGGTTTATAATTAGCCTCAAGTTGTGGAAGCGTTTAATTAATATACGTAGGAAGTAAGACTCTTTCTGAACTGCCTACGGGATAACATTGTATGTATTGGAGCGTTCGCTTCGTTTATTACCCATATGCATTACAGCATATTACTCGCAAGCATTGCGGATTTCGATTTTGTTTATTACCTTATGTATAGCGGTGCTCGATTTTGTTTATTACCCTTATACACAGGCGAGAACAAGCTTTGAATGAATGTGCGCTGCAGTCTTGCTGTGTTTTCCCCAATGTGTAGGAAGGTATTTGGAGGTTGCAATACGCCCGGTGATAGGGCATGTAGTTCTCTTATACTTTTACAACGTAGCACCTAATCACCAACCCCATGATATTAAAATATCGCCTTTCAGTTGGCTCCTTAACTTTTTATAAATGTGACTTGCTCGTCCACTTTTCCACGTCGACTTGCGCACAACACAGGAAAAAGAAAATGCCCATTTGATGGCGTCATGCCATTTTACCTGTTACTTATTCTTAGGCCGCTAGCACGATTGCAGTAGTTGTAAAACATGTGATTCTGTCAAAAACAGTTTTAGGAGCAAGATAGTAATGACATTACAAATTTTTAGTGTTTAAATAAACGGGAATCTGTAGCCCAGCAAAGTTTTGCAATTTGTAACAGCAAAACCTTAAAAACCATACACAATGTTTAAAACGAACTTTTGGAAAACAATATAATATGTAACCATATTTTAGATGTCTTTCAAATAAAATACGGCTGTATGTTTGTGGGATTTGCGCATGGTACAACCCATATCAAGGACAGAAAATTAGAGCTTCCAAAATTACATGTTAAAACCATGTCTTAGTTCCAATTAAGTTCCAGTACATTCATCTAGTTCATCAAAAGAATCTGTTATTGCTTGGTTAAATACGACATGAAATTGTAAGGCTCATTATTACTAGCACATTATCAAAGTTTTAATAAATTGTGTACGAACTAAAGTTTTAAATTTATACAAGCAATATGAAAGAGGAAGTACAATATAACAATACACACCAGAATCCGAATACAGACAGATAACTTGGTATTTGATAAAACTGTATTGACGATTGTGATTCTATCTAACTATTCTTGAATGTTTGACATAATATAAGATTTAATTTATATGAGATGTTTCTTGCAATGCATTCTTGTAATTGTTTTCTGGACATAAAATCAGTACCGGATTGATGATATGATCGAATACACAATACCTCTCCACCAGCAAATAAAGTTCACTTGTATGAGTCAGTTAATTCTTTAAAAAGTCGATGTAGACTGTATAAAGTTTGAAGATTACAGTGGGATGGAGTAACAGCTTGCAATATGACGAACATGTATTGCGAGAACATTGCTTGAAGGAGGAAATCTGATCTCTAAAAAGGCGGTCAGGGGGCAATAAATTTCATCTTTTAAGATTCTGAACCCTTCCTTTTCAAGTTTTGTTTTGAATAATTAGTGTACAAACGTTTAATTATGCGACTATTACTAAAAAGCAGTTTCACATGAAGTACTATAAAGCAAAGTATATTTTTTTGGATCTCCTTGTAGCATTTTAAAAATGTATTTTCTTTAAACTTCTACCCGTCCATGTGTTGTTAAAAGTTTTAGTTGTTGTAAGTAGCAATATGTACTTAGCAGGCAATAAAAGGCCAAAGAAAGCCGTTAAAACTAGATATTTCCAAATTAAAAGATGTATGACTGTAAATAAAAGTTAGTTGCGGCTGTAATGCTTCTATAATGTATGGTGCGACCCCGTGAACGCGAGTTTTGTTCTTATGCTAGAATAGTCAAGTGAATACAAACGCTGTTTCCCGTATTCTCCGAATATAAATCCTCAAGTTATACCAGTACTGACTCACTACTTTCGTTTCAAATTTTGGATGTAAATACACAGGCAAGAATTCACACAGACCCAGAAGCAGCAAACACTTTACACTCGTCCAATATACTGTCACGCTGTAAGATGGATGTTGAGCCAATTTTTTCCATTAACAAATAAAAGCAAGGCTAAAAGGGGCTGGAAACTTGGCCAACTCGTAATACATCCTACGAGCATAAATCTGTCAATCTTAAATTTTTCAAGTTTTACTATTCATGCAATTCCTAACACTGTTCACAATGACTGGTTTTTACAAATTCATGTTCCATATTACTAAAACTTCTAGAGAATAGTAATTGATACTAAGAGTAAAAGTAAATATCACGTAAATATATATATTATCGAATTTTAAACTGTTTAAGTATTAAGTTATACATTTCACTAACAAGCAAGCTTTTCACGTTTTTGCTTTCTATATCCCCTGGCTTTTTCTCCCACTAGTTTTGTTTTGCTGTTAGCTGTTAACAATTTACAATTACAGAATTTAAGTGACAACTTGAACTGGCAAACTGATTAAACGTTTTCAAACAATAGAAAATATTTCCATAATTTGTATTGAGGAGAATTTTAATGTACACTTTCAGAAATGTTAAAAAATAATTCAAACAGAGAACGAAAAACATGTTTTCTGTTATCCCAAGTGGGAATCTGGACTTGTCTTCACACTTTCATAGTAAAAAGGTATCTAAAAATTATTGCATTATAGTGGGATAAATATAGAAGCAAATATTTTATGCTGCGTTAAACTGATATAGGTATGCGGATATTAGCAAATAAAAGTAATTTAACTTAAACTGTGTGTGACAATCTGAAAGCTCTTGCATGACATTTAATAACAATAACCATTTTTCAATAGACTAAATTTCCCAAACAATTTATTTTGTACATACAATTTTAAAAATTCTGCTTGGATTCGCTTATTTGCTAATGAATTTTCTAGTGTGGACAGATCAAGATATCCTTTCAAAATATTATTCTACTTCAAGATTATATTTAAACAAAGAGTTATTATTGGTTGTATTTAATCAACATATATATGGTCATCTTCTACCATTTTCCACATACATAATGTTGGTAATCATAATGCATTTCATGCTCAAGCATATCCCTTGTATATTCTGCTAATAATGAGTAGCTTTGCTTATAGATATTTTTGGGGCTCGTAGCTTATCAAATCTAGATAATCTGTTACGGTACGAAAATTATATTTTTACATTTCCGATTGTCTGTGTTGGATTTATAAACATTAATTCATTTTAAATTTGTGGGTGCCCGCAGCTGTCTGAAATGATAGGTGCTCTACTATTTCACACTCCAGCCAGTCTCTCTTTGCTTGACCACTTGAGCTCGGTTCAAGTTGCGTTTGAGATCCAGTAATAACATTGACGTAAAAACATAGTTATGCACTTAAATTACAACATAACATCAAGGGCAAAATGAGTGCATAGCTATAACACAACTTTATCTTTTAAAAACCGGCGTATTGCGTTGCCGGTTCTTGCGCTTATCAGGAGTGACGCACGAAAGTAGAATCATTGTAAACCATACGCACCCTACAACCTTAATGTTAAATAAAATGGGTACATGCTACACAAGTTTTTCACTGCTAGTTATTTACCATATACGTGGGTAGTAGAATTATACACGTACTAGAAGTATGAGGTGCATGAAACAATCAGAAACACGAAAAATTAAGCTAACATATAGGTAATAACTAAAAATATAATGTTCATAGTACGTCAGGTTTTATGTCAACAAAACGGAACCACAGCACGTGTCTAACTTTTTGCGCTCTTTATTTGTCGATTTAAAACATCATCTATCTATCATGCATTGAAGTTCAATGCTGTTCATTCATTGTGGGACCATGCATGCGTGTATTCATCCGTACATGTATATATGTATACATGTGTAGTAATACCTTGGACTTGGCCACATAGTTTTGTACTTAAATTCTCAAAATTTAACTTATCATTATAACTCATATTAACATTTTTAAGGCTACTAGATTTGTAAATGATACTTCACCCTCATTGTAAGATATCAAGTACCATTATAAAAGAAAGAGTTGCGTAGAATTTTTTATGCTTCTTTTACTGAAACTGTTCATCTAAAAATGGTATATGAGGTGCCGCTGAAGATGCGAGACCGTTTCCATAATGGTTTAGTAATGAGCAACAGAATCCGAAGAAAAGGTGTTCTCCGCTTCTTACCTTCAAATATTTTCATTTGCTGTAGTATCGGTCTGTAAGAACTTGCGTGGTGGTTGTCTGGTGGTGAGATTTATTTATGAATTTGTTTCATCAGTTCAACATGTTCATGTTGATGAGTTTGATGAGGAGGAAGGAGGCTTGTCTGCTAATAAACAAATTGTGATTAAAATTTCTGGGTGGGAATGTCCGTTTACAGCTTGTTAAGTAAACTGGAATAGCGCTGCCACTTCAAACACTACAACCTCCACCACTTTTGATTTCTCGACCCAACTACCCGAATTATTGCCTTTGTAAAAGTATACCTACGTAATATTTTGCTTGAAGGGTAAAAGTTGAATCAAAAGAGAACAAAAACGCAAGCAGTGAGTGTATTTCAGAACAATATATTTTACAATATTTTTACTTCATTGTCTTCCTTGCTTTGTTTTTTTTTACATTCCGGCAGAACAACTATAGCTTCTGTTGTTGAACACAGCAAGTGGTCACTACGACCGCTGTGTCGAATACAGGAGTTGGTTTCAACATGCCTGTTTCTTGAACTAAAGCAATCTACAACGTAAAAAAGTTTACAAAAATATAGATCATTCTATAATCAAGTCAAGCTATTATATTCTATTCGTGAACTAGCATAATATTTTCTCCTTCCTCAGTACCTACATTTTTCACAATACCTACTTTGAGTTTGACAACCTGTTGCTCTGTTTCAATGCGTTTTACTTAACTTGAGTTTAAGTAGCAGTAACAAGCTAACAAGTAAAAATCTGTGTAGTATTTTAAGTCATTTACAAACTTGAATTGTCAAAATTGAAAATTTGAAGTGTTCCTTATGAAACAGGAACTTAAAATTTTCAAAAGAAATATTTTGTCTTAAACTAAAAGTCCTGTAAATTTTCACTTTTTAAAATGTGCATGTTACTTAAAGTATACTTCATGAGCGCTTGAGTAAGTTCTAATGAAGTAAATTAGATTCATTTTAATATTCGTTTTTCATCACGATCATGAATCGACATATGCAGTTCGCTTGTGCTTGGGGATCAATTGATTAGAAGGAGGGGAGACGAGACTCCCATGAAAGACAGCAATAGTAACAAGTCAGAATGTTTTCAGGTGAAACAAGCAGATGCTGCTGCACTATCTCTTTTCATGCTCATGTTTGCTAGTTTTCCTTAGCTGACTGTTGAGTTCTTTTAGATCTCCGCCCGAGTAGCAAGCGAAACAGAAATTATTAATTGTGTGTATGTCGAGGTGGGGAGCATGTTCTCAAAGAAATGCAAATGAGATGTTGATGAAATTTACTGTAATTAGTGTCATAGGCTCTTACTAATTAAATTAGATTTATATTCTTGGGAAAGGATTCGGAATTATTCGAGGTGTGAAGCGTTCTGTCACCCCTGGGCGGTCAGGAGAAAATGCTGCTCTTGTAGTTACCCTCACGAACCGGCTAGCCAAACGTTTATTCGCAGTTTGATCAAGATGAAAATGTTTTCTGATTAGTAACTTAAGGTGTTTGTTACACTGTGCTCATTCCCTCTTCTGGCGTTTTTCACAATTAATATTATATTTAGCTGATAAAGCGTCTGAACTCGCTACCAGCTTCCTAATGTTTGGTTTTCCAGTAATCTCTTGATTTGAGGTACTTAGCGAATATTGAATATGATGCTATTTTATTCTTAGAAAAGGGCTTAGGGCTTGTATTTGGGTAAACATCTCGTTTGACACCTTGCGACTGGTAAACGTATCTTTTCGATTCATTTAAATTATATTTATACAATGTTCAATATTTTCGGTCACTATATATATTCATCTTCCGGCACTTCTTATATTATTTATACCTAAAGTATTTCAATTTTCAAAAGATGCAGTGATAAAAAGTCACAAGACAATTTCTCTGCTTTTTAATTTTCACAACGTACAATTTAAAAAAATCTTTATCTCGGATCAATAAATAAAATGGCTATGAATCATCTTGGAGTATTGTATTGCACAAACTAGCACGCTGTAAGATGGCATAAGGGTCGATAGAAAAGTTTGAAACCATAAATGCACAGCATCTCATTTAATCTGCACAGCATTGCCAATTATTCGTAAAATTCAATTTCTGTAGCTAAGCACATTCACAATTTTACACTTAATGAATGAAGTGAAATACAGATACTTTTCGCGCACACGTGCTGATATTTTGCTAGTGATGAGCAAAATTTTGTATCACCGCAGTTTTCATTTGCGCTAAAGAAAAAGATTTCAAAGGCGGAGAAAACCAGATTGTAAAAAGGTAACTCATCATTATCGTCATTCTCCTTTCATTGCATTGGTAGTGGTGGAATAAGCAACTTGGCACAAGAATAGTAGGTATATATGGATTTATGGATAATAAACTTGATCAAGGAATATGAGTGATGCAGTGTTGAGAATAAAATACACTGGTTGACTCCGTTATTATGATCATTTATTGTCGAAAAACATGATAGCAGTCTGTCAGAAACTACATGTTTTTCGACTTCAAAACCGGTCCAGGCAAATACGCACGATTTCACGATACTGCGATACTCACAAAACTAATAAACATTTAACAGAATATTCCAAGTCACTATTCCTAAAAGATGTTGTAAGGTATTTTCGGGATGAATACAATTATTATGTTTTTGCATTTCAATTGTTATCAGCACCAGTGCATGCATGCTTGAATAAAATAGCACACTGCTACGAATATGTGTTTAATTTGTCAGAGAAAATGTAAACCGGCTACTCGGTGAATAAAAATTCAATATAACAATATTATACTGAATTTGTGTAATAGTATGTGATCAGATAAGGTCTTTTGTTTATTGACAGATTTTGCCTAAATATAACCTACAATCACATTTTATTTTGAGCTTTTGAGCTAGTATGGTAGAATTGTAAATGCCGATTGTAGATGGTCATTGTGGGGTTTTTGGTTAGACATTTTATACCGGATTTGATAGCATTCTTGCTGTTGTCAATAATATTTGTGTTATTGCATCATTCATCTTCATTTCATGATATTCAAATTTACCATCTTTGCATTTTTACCCTTTACCTTCCTGTTAACTTTTCTCATGACCCGACAATCCTGGATCGGAATTTTGATCAATGAACCATAAATTATTGTATTTTGTTTGGTAGTAGATAGTGACATCATCTAATCCCTTTGATAATTACAAACGCCTCTTCCCATTCCTTTGCAAACAAAATGTATACCTTATGCATACGCAGCAAAATGTCCACATCTTAATGATTGTATGTGAATGTTTGATATGTCATGCGAAAGTAGGATCATCATTCGTACCTTCTTCAACTGGACCTTTCTAACAGTCGGTATTAAACTTGAAGGCAAGATGAATTTTCATTTGGTCGAAGTTCGTGGGAAAAAAATGTACAAGAGATGCATAAAGAAGAATGTTCAATGAAAATCTTTAGATTCAAATGATTGGGTATTGACTATTTTTTGAAATTTGAATATCATTTTGAATAATGTTCTTTTCCATATTAAAATTGGGATGAGATTTGCATGAACGGTTCTCTCTGTTTTCCTATCATTGCCTTTAAGGGTTTTGGGGGTTCAACCTTGCAAAAGGAGAAGAAAAAAAGGAATATTCCTATGAAGAAAAAAGGTCCGATTAAATATTAAAGGCAACTCATAAAACAACCTTACTTAACATCCTGAGTTGAAGCATCTTTTGTTCCAGCAAAAATCTAAATTCAAAACAGTGATTTTACACTACCCTCATCCTGCGTGTAATGTTTCGGGCACATTGTGATTATTTGCCTGGGATTTCATCTGTTCCTTCCGTCAGAGCAAATGCCGCTGGGTTTATAGAAAAAGTTTATTACATACATCAACAACGAAGGTCAGAGGAACGTGGTAGAATGGTGTTTTGTGTGTAAGTTGTGAATAAAAAACTATTTAGATTTTCCTCCTTTTAATCCGAAAATTATGCCCCTTCATTCCACAACTACATTTGCTATTGCATAATTTTATTTATGCATGCATCTTATTCATATTCACTTGGGGTCTCATTGAATATTCAGGAAGTAAATTCCGATAATAGTAAAATTGAATGTGGGAAGGTCCGCTGCTACTTTTTTGAAGCAAGAGTATGGACAACTCCGAAATGGGCAAGCAACCAGAAAGGTGGGACAGTAAGATTTCGTTTTAGAGAAGGTAGAAAGGGAAAGGGACCCTTTGGAAGAGATAACAAGTCCTGCAGGTGCTTTGACCATTTTTACGGTTCCCTTTCGAGGCTGTGATGCTGATGATGATAATGATAATAGCTAGAAACGTTGAGTATGTAGGCTTTATAATACTATCTTGTTGGCCCTACACTTTCATCTATATTTGTAGTTGTTGTTTGCTTGTTTCCCCAAAATTTGGTTGGTGTAAGTGTCCACAAGCCAAGCTGCCGTTTCCCACGGTGCAGCGTACTGAAAATGTAAAAATATGATGAAAATGAAACTGGAGACATAAACTACTTAGGTCAAGAACCAGGAAATTTTGCATCCGGAAAAGTCTTATAATTAATTGAAGCAATCACTTTCAATTTAGAATTTATGTTTACTTCTATTTATATACATATATTATTTATATTACATTTCAGTGAAATCGTTTGACCGCAATTAAATTGATTTTTTACGCAATGTTGATAAATTGAAATGGCTAAGTAATAATATATGCTGGCATCAAAAATGTCTTAGCATGTCTTAAAATATTACTTAAGATAAATATATTATAATACTTACGTATTATTTATTATTAGTTATTATATCTGTTGTGAGTTGTAAGTGTACTTAGAATTTGTTTTCTTTAGACATGCTGATTAATTACGATGTTACGTAACTTGCCCTGTTGCACTTTCCCCCAAATATTCCCATATAGGTAGTTCATCTGTGAGCATCAATAATCTAGGTTGTGTAGGATCCTAAAGCTATATGGACAAATACCATATTATAACCCAGGAAGGTAAAAACTGAATCGTAGTTTCATGTTTTTATGCGTAGACGGAAGTTTCCTCCTCTTCATTCATACAGTGATGGTTAATTTTTTGAGCTTTCAAAACATTGCTAGTTTTTTTCCCATGATAATATAATGTATAAAAATATCTCAAGCCACTTTTACTTTCATCTTGTATAAAAGGACCTTGCTCAGGTGATTCAGGTTGTACCCTTTTTCATTCATATTTTAATGTACCCTTCAAGGAAAAGGGAAATACCTACGGTACATCATCTTTTCCTTAAATTATTTACCAGCATAGAAAATCAATCCAAAGCACACAATTCTAGGCACTCATGCTTAGTATGCCCAGAAAAGCATCATAATTATCAAGGTAATATTTGATGCATATCAGAACGATTTGAGTATTCAAATTTTAGTTCCTCGTGAATTTTTTTATAAGGGCAATGGATAAAAAGGTTAAATTCATATTGAGTTTTACAATTAAGAATAAATTTTTATTTTATTTTTATCAGATTTAAGATTTCAGGGCACAGTTCTTTCTGGTTTTCTCTTTCCCAAGTTACCGGTCTATAAATGCAAAACGCTTCTGTTACCTATTTCTAATTTTGATAACATAATATCGTATTTCTCGTTGTTTCTCTTTTGTAAAACAGCAGTTATTTTTGGTTTTGAAAATGCGAGGTATAAAAGATACTGCACCACAATATTTGATTGGAGACTGAAGAAGAGTAATTGTCCAGTTTATGTTAAAAATGCATTTTGAATCCCCTTTTTATGAATACAAAATAATTTTAATCGAGGGGGTGTAGTTACTGGTGGTCTAAAAATAACAGGTGCTAATATGCAACTATAAAAGCCCACAAACATTTTAAAGCAGTAGAATCGTTGTTCAGTTTTACCCTTGAGTAATGTTATTCAATCAAGATTATTTCTTTCACGTCGGGGGTTCCCTGTTATTTGAATCGTTTTATCTTAGGTTCCAGGGAAGATTTTTATAGAAAATGTGTTATTTGTTCTACCGATTAAACTTCTTTTATCGATAAACCAAGGTAAAAGCTTTAAAGGGATCTGTTTGCGTCTAGTATTTCTTGAACCTTTGGTTCGGAACAACTATGCTAGTACACTTTGAAATACGAGACTTTTATTCACTTTTTCGTGAGACCATATAGATGTCCTTCAAAAATAGTAGCCTCATTGAAAAAAACGAGTAAAAAAGGGTTAAATCATCTATCCACGGTTCATTTCATGGATAAAAGCAAAAAACAGCATGATGCATACAGCAAGAGAAAATTGATCAACAATAATATATATTCATAATACTGCATAAAAGGGAATCTGGTTCATATTCTGCTTTAAATAAACTCTTATATTTTTTATCTTTTCATGAGTTTATGGAACAGGAAAACTAAATTTGCGATTCCTTTTTAAATATTTTAGGTATTTTCACACAGGATAGTTTGAGTATAAACTCATGCCTTTGAACAACTTTAAACTTTGCAATTATGATTTATTTTAAAAAATAGTTCATTACATAGGAATATAATTAATTATAGTGAACGTGTCGTGCTGAGAGGTTATTGTCGTTGACAGCTTGAGTTTTCAAGTCCGTTTGCTAATCTTTGTTCTCATCTAAGCGTGCAACAGGAAACGCTATGACAGGTTTTAACAAAATGACAAACGACACAAGGAAGAAAATGTTCATTTCGTCGGTTATTCATTGTTTTGTGAGAATCTTTGTAAATTTCAAGTTTATGAAGATATTACTATTGAATTCTGGTAGCCAACGCTGTGACATTGGAGATTTTCGAAGAGCGATAGGATTATTCTTTCTTGCCATTTTTTACAACGCATTGTCATTGTTTTTTACGAAAAACAGTGGCAACAAACACTATCCAACTTTGCCACAAGGTAAAACAGTCGCGGTGTTTGTATGTTTGTGAGAAGAATGAAAAATGACCATCTAACTGTCGTAACTTGTTCTTTCTCTGAACTCGACTTTCATCGACTATTGTTAGACGACTGATATTGCAAGACAATATCAATGAATGCTTGTTGTTATAAGTTACATTCTATACCCAAATTTCACTGTTCCTTCCCGTCTCTACTACTTCTATTACGTAGTCTTTTGTTCATTAGAATTTGTAACATAAAGATTTACAACTGCCAGTACATTAGTAAAAATATTGACATTAGATTTGTTCTGAAGATATATAGGGACAACAGATATTAAAATTTGAAATATATTTTTCATAAAATGACAATCAAATGCCAAACACTGTATAAACACTTAATATATATTGGAATCCTTATTCATTGTTTACCTGCGCATTGGTTAGTAGGAGTTTTTTTCAAATGAAGAAAGTGAATTTAAAGCTTTATTGTCCACGTAATGTCCACATTTCTAACATCCAACATTTATCTTTAGAAAAGGTTGCTAAACTGTAATGATGAATGTAGCATTTGTGATTCATTTTGCAGCGTACATAAAACTTGCCTGTTTACATGAGAGGCTCAACGCATTTTACATAATCCATTGGCAAAAAATAGGAAGATAAAAAACTGATGTATGCAAACGAGTGTCGACTGTCTACTTGATGGTTTCAGCTAAGTGCCAACAACTACCAGTACAGCCGCCGAACCAAGTTTTTGCTTAATTTTTTTCTCCGCGGTATTATTATTGTAATATCTTTTTTGTCTCACTAAACGTAAAAGGAGTGAAGGCAAAAGGTGCATCCACCTCTGCCAGCACGATAACCCAGTGCCATAATTTTCTCCACGATCACCCAGCAAACATTTCAAATTACCATTTTAAATGTTTTTGTTATTGTCTCACTGATACTATACAGCACATATACATACACGCTTATATTTAGTACTTAATCAAGCCAACTTAAATATTATGTCAGATCACCAACCATGTGTTTGGTTGGGTATATATTTACTTCGTATTCATAAAAGCCATTTTTTGTTGATAACAGAGCTATTTTTTGTGAAACTAAAGCACGTGTATTTTTAAAATGAGAGGTTCTTCTAGCTTTGTTTTTTGTTACTATATTTTTTGTTCTTGTTGTCCTTTTTTATACGCAGCAAGAGAATGAAGGAGAGGTCTGTTATACTGCGTTTATTAAAGGTGTTAACAGCCTGTCCCGACAGTAAAACTGCTGTTCTTTGTTCATCTATCTTTCTTTCGTCTTGTTAACCGAATTATATGGCACAACTTGTGACTTTGTTATGACTGCGTAAGTTGTTTTAAAAAGTTTTGTACAAAGTTTTGTAAAAAGTCAGCTAGTAGATATCATCAACTGTTTGGGTTGGGCTGGCCACTGTAAAAATCGATTATTGCTGATCAGCTTTTGTCTCGGGGAAACGATAAACGTTTATTCCAGTAACTAACTGTAAATTATACGACATAATGACTTTGCTTCTTGAGAAAACACTTCTCTTTTCTTATCACGTTTCATTACAACTCATATTATAGCTTAGAAATACGTTATTTTTTTGTTTAGTGACACATGTATAAAAGAGTTATTTACAAAATCTTGTGCATCTCTGTCATCTTTTAATGTCTTACATTGTCACCCCTCCAAAGTTTGGATAAAGCGGATTCCAAGAAACAAAATATAACCCTTTACAGAGGAAATTGCTTCCAACGATTTGATCATTTTTAACAAGAAATTCGTATTGTGGTGCAATGTTGAATAATAGTATATTATGTGTTTATGGCTACTTACTACTGAGTTTTATTATTGCAGTTTCTCTCGAAGAGATCTAATGGTATATTTTTTCCTAGTTATAATCCTGTCATATAGCATAGTTGATACTGCAACAAAATGCATTGCTATTACCCCACCACGAACGTATGCACATTTACAGGCTGTGTGTGACCAGACCGCATAGTTTCACAACTTTGGTTGGAAGTGCACTAGCTCTGTAACAATAAAGATGACTTCAGAGTACAGATATTTTATAACCAAGATGAACAAAAAGAAAACGAAGTGATGCTGGAGATCTGTTGTATATGCTTGATAATTTCAAAAAACTAACAACCAACACTACCAACTACGTGTCTTTTTCATTCCCACATTTCCTCGAAAGGATTATGTCAGTGCTTATTTTATGAGAACTTACTATTGAAATATTCAAAGTCATTCTCTGCCAGCCTGGAAGAGAAGACCGTGTCCTGGAGCAAAAATGCTTTTCTTCTCATTTTTATTTATATATCCATTTATGATGTAGATGATTGTCCATGCGTAATAAATGTGCTGCAATAAGAGGGGTAGCTGCTGTAGCATTTGAGTAGAAGCTAATTGCAATAAGACGATGATGCATTTTATTGACTGACTGGGAAAGAAGGATTCAAGACGCCACTATCCTAGCTTACCTTTCAATACCAATGGTAAAAGCAAGTGTACATGTATACTTGTAATAGAATTTTATTTCTATGTTGGGCTGCACACATTACGATCTAGCCATGTGGTTCTGCTTACAGCTTTGTCCATTAATAGCACAATATATTTCTCGACATTCTTTAAAGATTCTAATTCAGATGTGTTTTCATGTATAATCTCAACTGGCATTGATCATGATAGAGGAGGCAAAGTGACAGACGTGACAGAACCCAGATTTCTTAGCTTCTTCAATTTTGATGCATCGTGCGTGAATCCACTAAATGAATATTAGTTAAAGCACAACAAGAGAGAAAGTGTTCACAACTCTCGTTGATTAAGCACATTATTATAGTCAGCTAATATAAAGGGGTACTAGTATGCATTATTTTAGGACGCATGTAACGTTCTAATATATAATTTCACAGTTGAGCAAGATAAATTTAGCAAACGTGGGAATAAAAACCTTAACTGAATGAATGATAACCTTACATGTATATAGTACAGTTAGCATATAATCCAAAGAGCGAATAAATAACACAGCAAAACACACTTACAAAACACTAACAAAACGCTCTTACAGTTATAAATGTTTCCTGGAAAATATATTTGGGAATACGTAGTAATTATATGCACAACTAAATCGTGTTTTATATACAATTTTACATACAATTTAAGTGATGATCATCTAAATATCAATTTTATTTTCATTGGCACATCTAAAATGAAGTTTGAGGGAAAAGTATTGTCCTGCTGTAAGGGGAAGGGGAACTATTAGGTACAAGTTGTATTATTGTAAAACGAAAGATCTTTCAAACAATAAATAGGGATTTACTTTAGGGTCCTTGAATGATCAACCTCTCGGTTTTCAGTTTTGTGAAAATGGTTTTATATTGCAAAAGAATGGTTTTTAATTTTGGAATATTTTTAAATCATACTTGTAGGTATTTGCTTTCTTTTCATTACATAATAAAAAAAATCAGTCCCAAACTTCTCTTAGGTGTATGTTGTTCGCATCTTATGTCTACTTTAAAGCATGAAGTAAATTGTAAACATTGCTTTCGGTTCAGGTAGCATATTATGTAATCTCTGATTTTTTTAGCTTTCAGAGATCAAAATCCACAGGAGGTAGCAATGCATGTGAAATAGAGATGCTTTTGCCAATTGATTTTTTGACCCATTAGGGAATATGTTATTGCGTATGGGTAACGTATTATGTTTTCCAATGCTGGTTGTGGTTGAATGAAACCTCTTCAGTTAATCATTGAGTCAATGCAATGTGCGCATGCAGAGAAAACGACAGGTTTTAGAAAATCGAGAGCCTAATTTACTGTCATTAACTATGGGAAATCTGCAGAATGTAGAGGAAAAGTTTAACAGGGGCTATGATAATGTTTTTGATGAGATTATGAATTATGCTTCTAAAATCAAGTACACTTGTATCTGGTCATGGAAAATTCAATTGTTCGGGTACTTTTTCAATTTTGTTGAAATCTAGCTTTGAAATTGGACTTGATGATTTATTTGCCTTACTTTTACAAAAATCTGATATGTCAAAATTTGAATCTTTTTATTCGAAGTATTAACACAAATTTTTAAAAGAACTATTTCGGTAAACTGTAGTAAAACTTCACAACGAAATATTTTGTGTAAAGTAGTAAATATTTTGAACCCTTTACGTTTACACTTGAAATATGACAAAAAGATCATGGCAATGCAAGTGGTTTTCCTGTCCTGTACTGCTTCATAAAAGATTAATGCAGTTAAGTTTAGTTCGAAAAGGTATTAACTGCGTCAGGATTCTGCATTGCACTGCTCCTTATCAAATGAAGACTTAAGGTCTTGTCGCGCCAAAATCGATCTTCATAGGGTATACCCACGTCAGGAAATCTAGTTTTGACTTTAAACTTCCAGTCCATTTGCGTATCATAATTACGATAAAATCCAGAATGCAGACAGTGGTTAGAGAGTGATGTGTACCAATACTATATTCTTTTCTCACAATTTCCCATCCCTCCACAACCCATGCCGTATGATGCCTGAACAAAAGTAAAAAGTAAGTTTTTACACGCTTGCCACCTGTTGCGTATCAAAGGTGGGTGGAATCGGTATACTGACATATAAGTGTATGAAAAAACAGGAGCATCTTTTCGTTGTCGATATGATATTTCACTACGTTATGTTTTGTAGACTCTCTTACTCTATCCGGAGGTTTTGCCGTATCATTCTATTTTTTGATGCTGTTATCTTTTATTTCATTGTTTTTCTTACTATCAATGCGAATCTTTTTTCTACAGCAAGGGGTTTTTCAACACAACTATTTCTTCTGCGCAGAAAAATGCAAAATTATTTTTCCCCCTTATAGTATAATCTCTTTTGCATATTGGATACATTACTATTGTCAGCTGCCAAACTGACTTCAGATATATAGCGTGGACAGTAAAAGGGAACGGAATATTGAGCTATTATATTGAAATGAAATGTACATGGTGTCATGAAGCAGAGCTCCTTCCATGGATTCTTTTCCAGCAGTACACATTTCTTTAGAACTTGTTTTATTACTAATAATTCACATTGTACTTTTTTCTTGAGAATGAGAGGGTTGTTAAGAGAAGGTTTTACTACACTTTGCACCGTTATTTTGATGAGTAAAATAACCAAGTTGCATTACCCTTGGAAACGGTTTCTTTTAGCTAGAATATCTAGAATAAATACTGTAGTATCAATGCACTTCAATGGTTGCTTCAAACAGAGAGTGATTAAATTGTAAGAAAACCATTATTTAAATCGGAAAATAATAAAACAAAAATGGTTTTGTAGATCGTTATCTCTGCTTTTGCGGGAATCCCCTTGGTATATTATACTAATCAGATCAGACGAATTGCCAATGTCAGTAATGTGCTACGAGAAATGCATCACTGTACAATCTGTTCTACATATTTAATAATGATTCTAAAAAATGTACTACCCAGCTCTGAAGACTGTATCATTTTATCGCTAAATCCTTTTAAGAAACCAAATATAATTACGGTTATATGCGAAACCGCTGCTTTCACTTCTCAATCATCGAGTTGGTGGATGCAAATAACCTCATTGTTTTTTCATTTACGCTAAATTTTTCAAATATTCTAAAATTAGTTATTTTTGTTTATGATTACATATACGGAAATGTGCTATTATCTAGATGTCGTCATTATTTTGATTCTTAACCTTATTTTAGCTCCCTCTAAAAATAAATCTAATCCAATGTCATAATCAATAATTTAATAATCAATTTTTCATTTAATTTCTTAGTTAATAAACCCTTGTAAATGTTGAAGTAAGTAGCCGCATAGAAATTTTTATTCAAAACGAAAGAGTTGTGGAAGTCCAGTAGGGTCAAAGAAACCTATTCCAAAAAACAGAACTAAAAAAAGTCTTAAGGGACCGGAGTTATGGCGTTTTTAAATTTGGCCACCAGGGGGCGTGCGCTGGGGAAAAGTTGGGGTGTCAATAGATGGAGTAGGACCTAAGGAACCTATTCCAGAAAAAAAATTGAAAAAAGTTGTAAGGGGCTGGAGTTATGGCGTTTTTAAATTTGGCCACCAGGGGGCGTGCGCTGGGGAAAAGTTGGGGTGTCAGTAAATGGAATAGGACCTAAGGAACCTATTCCAGAAAAAAAAATGAAAAAAGTTGTAAGGGACCGGAGTTATAGCGTCTTTAAATTTGGCCGCCAGGGGGCGTGCGCTGGGGGAAAATTGGGGTGTCAGTAAATGGAGTAGGACCTAAGGAACCTATTCCAGAAAAAAAAATTTAAAAAAGTTGTAAGGGACCGGAGTTATAGCGTCTTTAAATTTGGCCGCCAGGGGGCGTGCGCTGGGGGAAAATTGGGGTGTCAGTAAATGGAGTAGGACCTAAGGAACCTATTCCAGAAAAAAAAATTGAAAAAAGTTGTAAGGGAACGGAGTTATACACTTTTTTCAATTTTTAGCGCCCTCTGGTGTTTTTTTGTGAAAATGTTTTTGGACCAGGCGCGAGGTCTCGTTGAGAGGTACAGTTTAGAAAAAAACAGAATTCAAAAATTCCATTTCTAAGGGGCGTTTTAGGGGCGACAGACGGGCGTACGGGCGGGCGTACGGGCGGGCGGACGGGCGGACGGACCGATACAGACAAAAGGTCCATTATGAATAATTAGCCTGCGGCTACTTAATAATTGTAGTTAGTCTAGTCATTTAGCTGGATGCATTAGAAAATGCATGATAGATTTGGTAGTTTGAAATGAATTTAAATATATAACGCAATGGTTTATTTTGTGCAAAGATTCATGTAACAAATCTGCCTGGTGTACAACCAAGAGCCAATACGCGTTGTATGACTAACTCAAATCTAGCAATCAATCTTGATTCATGACTTACTCTGCAAACTACCAAGGAGTGGAAGTTTTGCCATTATTTTATGACTAGGAAAATAAAGGTAACAAAGACTCCTTTCACTTTTGATGATGAAATCATGAGCTTAAAACGAGCAATTATGCTGTGTTCATATTACCGAATATTTCTCGTTCTTGTTTCTTTCATGCATATTTATTCGTCAAATGTATAGGTTGAAATAGCGATAAACAACATCTTCAGGCGTAATTTATTGGGTTTACTGATGCTGATAATTGAGCTTTCCTTCTCACTAAAATACTATGGTTGTTCCATTCCGTATTTTCATTTACTTATGGATATGTGAGGTACAATCATATACAATACAGTAGTGTTATTAGGTTAGCGTTTTTAAGTGCTTCTCTCGTGGATTTTGCACACCCAGTCAGAAACTAAATAAAAGATCAAGAATTTGAAAACTACAACTTAAAACATGTGAGATTGAAATGTTACCTGCCTATTTAGCAGGAAACCAGTTTATTCAGTAGTTCATGCAACAAAGCTATGATATTATCGACAGCATTTGTTTACTGAACCGATAAAACTGAGAGTTTCAGCAGAACTTTAATTTATTTAATGACTAATTTAGAGCTTGAAAAAGCAGTTTGCAAAATATAAGCATAAAAGCGGGTTACTTGTTTTGTTATTGGCAAATGTGCTCAATAAACAGTAGGTTTGGCGAAAAAATCCTTTATAAAAAATAAACAAAATCAATTTAGAAAAGCGTTTGCTTTGATTTGACGTTAGGCAAGTCATGTTTTTAACATTCAAACAAAAGTAAATGGGTGGTTAACTAAATTGTTTCTTCATTATATAATGACTGAAAGCAGTAAAAAGATGCAGAACAAAGCAAGTCAAGAAATGTTTTTTCTTGCAAGCGTCATAATAAAAACCTATTTGTGCAGGAATGTCAAACAGTTGACGTATTGTATAAAATCTGCTTTCTTTCAAATGCTTAAAAATATAGATATTTATTAATATGCCAGCTAGATTTAATGTACAAGCCAAAGTTTTCTTTGAACTTGCTGGACTATCCACGATTAGAAAACGGGTTCAGTTTTTTCTGGAACGTTTTATTGCGAATATAATAGTGTTAATACATATTGAGATTGATGCATTACACTGCAATTTCAATGGCCTAAAGAAAAATTTATATACCTTTGTATTACACAATACACTTTTACTCAGTTTTCGCGTGGTCTTGCAAGATAAATATTTTATATGATAAAATGTGAGCATTTTTATTTAGCTTTAGAATGGATGTGGTCATTTGGCGAATTTAACTGGATGGATGTGATATGAGTGTACCCGTCATTCAAACTCCAGTCGTTTATGCTCCAACCCTGGCTAGTGACTAGTTTGTTGTGTTATTGTTTTATTTTGTTGAATGAGACAACATCTACGTTTTTCTGCAAGCAGCTCTAGCACCCACTATAACATTTTCTTTAGCAACAGCAAATCCGCTTAGAGCGTGCAGAAACACAAAAATGTTATTTATTGCTCAAAGGATTTTTACCTGTTATAGTTGCTATCTAAAGTTCCACACAAATGTGATATTTATTATTATTGCAGTAGCTTTTTTATTCTGTTTTGCGTGCCAATCTTTTCTTGATTACTGCTATTGCGTTTAGGTACATGACTATTAGTGGGCTGCAATTTACATCGCAGCTCAACTTAAACGACAATCTTACTCTGGTTAGTAAACATGCATGCAAACACACAATACCTAATACGGCCATTCTACTACTACGGAACGGATAAGAAAAATTGACGTAGTCGGGTTGCACACCAATGCATTTCATATATGATTGTGTCTTAAGTCTTTAAATAAGTATTCTTAATGAAATTCAATCAGCTTGGTTCTACTGTGATTGATGTGGGGTTGATACTGTCACTGTAACACCATACGGCTAGGTTTCTCCTCCCTGTTTTAACTCTTGGAGTGCGTGTGCTAAAATCTCCTCAAGTTACGACAAGAATGGATTCATACTCATAGTGCTGACCGCTTTCGTGTTTCTCTCCAGTCAGCAAGTAGATGAGGCATTATTGTTATGCCCATGTCCAAATTACTTAATATAAACTTGTGCATAACAACTGCCAATTAAAAAAAGAAAGGTAAAGCAAGAAAACCAAACAGTAATAATTATGACGGCGGTAAACCACTCACTCTTTGACAAATATTTTCACCACATGATTTTTCCTGAACCAGAGAGTTAAGCCGATTGATTTTTATGGACATTATTATTTGTTATGACTCTAATTCTATCCTACCATTTGGTATCACGAAGATTATTAGACAACGAGTAAAAGCAGTAATAGCAATAGTATAAATTGGGAATATTAGTATGCTAGAAATCATATAACTACAAACGAACGAAAACTAGCTGCAAGCAAAAGATAATATTGAAAGTTTATATTTTTAATTATTTTATTTCCTAAAGTTTAAAATAAAATAAGCATTATACAAAAGCGCTTCAGAATTAAAATTTGGGATTTGTGTATGTATTCTGGTCATTTTCTTCACTATGCAACAACCGTAATTGCAGCATAAAGATTAGTTAAAAATATAAAACCTAAATGTGTTGTAAATAAGGTACTAATCAAGCAAACAGAATAGAAACACAGTGCGTTGTCGTAGGTATTTCGACTAAATTTTAAAAATCTTTGAATGTAGTTTTTATCTTATCACATTAAAAAGTACAAAACAGTTGAACGAAGTTGAATCGTTAAATGAAAGCGGGTATAGGAGTAGAAAAATGAACAAGATGACAGAGGTTTGGCATTGGTACAAAAACTGCCGAACCAAATTCTCTTGATACAGTATTAAATTCAGTTTTGGATATATGTTCGTACAATGCATTCTAAATTAGGACATTTGTAAACATTCTGCTTGCTTTGTCTGCATAGCGTAGCTCCAGATACGTCATATTCTTATCTTTGTATAAAGCCCTTTGCAATTATATCGTTTAATCTTGTCTTCGGTTTTCTCTTCATCTGCCAATTGTCTTTAGATAAAATCTTTGAAATTATCAGTATTCTCTATTCGCAACAGGAATAGTTCATTTTATTTAGCTAATTGATATACAAAGCTAGAGTGTTTTTATTAATGGCAATAATTAATTTCATCGCATTCAAAAGTCTCAAAAATGCTCTTTAACAAGCTTGAATGAGAAAGTAAGCATGAAAAAAATATGCAACTGTCCATGCAGTTTTCTAGCATGCAAACTATAAAAGGTAATGTGGAAAATGTACAACAGTAGTACTGCAAAAATTTTATAACATGAAAAGCATGCTTCCTAACTACATTCATTGCGTGCTGTTAATGATATAGAATACCCGGCTTATCTTGTTTCAACCACCGCCGGAACGATTTAACCAAATCATTGAAGCGCATAGAAAACACCTTTTCCTCTTATCCTTAGTGGAAAATAAAAAGTCTCGTCTTACAGTAAAATGCAAAGACCTCCAAACTTGTAAAATGTGTGAATAAGTGAAATGAAAACATGATTATGGATTTTTTCTCTGTACTGTGTGTTTTTTGGAAAATTCAGTGACGTTGACTTTCAAAAAGATAAAAAGATCATATGAATACCATTCTTTTCATTCGAAAGCTCAAATTTATACCGGTATATGCCGATAAAGAAATTTACTTCAAAAGGGAACATGATCACTTTCATTTTTATGTTTTGCTGCAAACTTCTTTGATTTCTAGATTGTCAGCAGAATGATCGCTGCTCCAGTTCAGTTTACCATGTACAAAAATAAGTTCCAAATTCAGTTATGAAGCAGAAGTCGGAACGCAAAATCTGAATAGAAATGCATTATTTGTATAATCTTACCCAATTCAGATACGCAGTGCTACCTGAACTTGAAAATCATGCATTCATGCATAACTCTGTGCTTGTGCTACACATGTCAGCGCATAAATGTAGGGACGTACTCCGAAAAGTTTTGCTGGTTGATAAAAAAATTTACTCTCAGAAAACAACGGAATGTGTACAATAAGTACGCAATTATTGATGCTTGCAGTACGCACTCAAAAATACACTTATGTATTTACTTACATGCTGAAAGTATAAAGAAAAACAGAAAGTGGATCCTCGCAGATATATATATTGCTTTGGTTGATCAAACGGCATTAATGAGTAATAGTAAACCTTAATCTTTCTATGCATATGGACATTTTCGTTCAACGAATACTTTCAACTATATGAATAAATGTATAATAGTAAGATGCAAATGCAAACGTGTAATTATATTACGTACAAAAACTGGATAATGTACATATGACTTAAAGCAAAACTGAAGAAGAGCTTCACACACCCGTTGGCAATTCAAGTAGCAGAACTACAATTTGCTAAGCATATACTGTGTTGAGTAAAAAAGGAACTAGAATTCATATGGCCTTGTCCAGTCTGCCTTGACAGTACGGAAGGAAGAAAAAAACAAATAATAATATCCATTTTACACGCGTTTATTTGTGTGCTTATTTCTGTGCTTGAAAGCAAAATGCTTCCTTGCTTTGGTGTTTAGCAGTTTAGCGTTTAGATGACTCAATTTTTAAATCAAGACATAACTTATATATTATTTGTTCAAATTAATTCATGTGATGAATGAGTAAATTTTCTATAAAATTTTCAGCTTGTAACTTTTTGCATTAAAGACTCGTAGATATTATTAGATTTCGCACTAGTAGTAATAAATGTCACGAGAATGCAGTTTCGTGTGTGGTTCAACTCAAAGATGTACAACTGGACTGGCTAACATCAAAAACAATTTTGTTGGCCACTTGCCGCATATTTTCTCCACTTTTGTGAATATAATAAGGGTGAAACGATAAATGTAATCAAAGTGTGCTTCTTGAGACATAGGCAATTTGAAAATGAACCACCGTGTACTTCTTCCTGTAGTAATATTTTGAAAGTATAGAAAAAACTGGGGAACAAATGCAATCGTGCGAGCAGTATTGATATGTACGTTCCCTCCATTTCTGACTCGACTTACCCTATTTATCAGTATTAGGCAGTAGGTGTAGAAAATTATAAATAAGCTTTCCCGTATTAGTTTCATTACACTCATGTATACTCCACTCTACATAAAGAAAGAGGGGAACCGAAACTTATTTCAAAGTCACGGTTGTTATATATGTTTCTAGTTTCTATGTAGCCCAACTGTCTTCTTATGAAATTAGTATGAAAACCTGGGTCGAGTAAAGCAACTTCGTCACAAAAATACAGAAATGGGTAAAAGACGAATGTACACATATGTACTTATTCTCCTGTGTGATAATTTTAGAGAAAAGTATAAAGAGAAGTGGTCCAGTATAACATGAGCTTTACTCTAAAATGCACCATAGTGTAACACACTTATTATAAAACTTTGATGTTTCAACTCTACGTGTGTACAACGAAGATTGTTACGTTCACGTGTACATTCGCATTAAATCTTCATACATGCTGGCTCTTTTCTTGGCTTTACACAGATATTTTTGTTCTCCAGCATCATGAGTTTTCTATCCATGCATTTGGAAGCATCGAATGATACTTTGATGCTTGTGTGCCCATACTGTATTTGTGGTGGTTGTTCTTATTACCTACATTATTATTACACACTGATTGTGTCTTGCTCTTAATGCATCTTACACGGCATCATACAATAATAATATTACCATGTGTGTTGGTTTATAAGTTGCCAGTCATCTTCCATCCAAGCTTGGAAGAAGAGCCAAAGTACCAGCCTAGGCAATTGAATAACAGCCTGCTGTAGCCGCTAGCTAACGGCGATGATTGTGTGTGAATTTCGGTAGAAGCAAAGCTAGGGGAACCAAACCACATGCATTGATCACTTCACATTTGTATTTTTCAAGTTGTGCTTCCCTTTTATGCCTTTTCCATAAGTCAACCAACGAAATCTTGAAAAGCATAAGAAATCAAACAACACAGTTCTCTTGGTTTGAAGATCATCATGCTTACATTTTACTTATAAATACGTATTCAATTTCATCTTCTGGAAACACTAGAGAAGAAGGAGTACTCGTGGTGGCGTCGTAAAGTAGGCACTACGACGTATGATATTTCTCAATTCTGCTTCTATATAAATATTCATCTTTGTACTACATTGAGTTGATCTTTTGCGTATTCATATGTAAAATTTGTACACACAACAGCACTTTTAAAAAGCTGATATTATGTGCATACAAAATTACACCGAGACGTTAGTGATGTATATACAGATTATTTCAAGAAAACTTGTGTATGCTTAAAGTAGTGGTGGTGGCGTAGGCAAGCGAGTATTAGCACAGCCAAGCCGATAAAAAAAGAGCAAGGGAGAAACATATTATAAGAGTAATATTAGGGAATTCAAGGCAATCTAGGGGTTTTGTTTAGATTTTTCCTTTCATTGGACGAAATCCTCTCGACTCCTCATGGAAGAACCTTGAGCAACATTTTGTCAGCCGTAAGGGGTGTCAGTCATGCCTATTTTATATCCAACTATTGAATATAACACAAAACAAATGTGTACGATAACCACATTCTGTTTTTTCTATTCAGTATACCCATTATTTGTATAATCATTATACTTAATAACATCCTGGATATATACATATATAGATATACCGAAGTGTAAAAATTCTTTATACGCATTGTCTACCTGTGTGTATTCATGTATATTCATGCACGCCACTACCACGCAACTGCTCATATAGATTAATATAACGTCATGCATATTGGCGTAAAAACTTATGTTGTTGCAGCCTGTTTGATGCAACCTTGGTCTTGAGAAGTTCGTTACTTCCTAGAGTTGATTCCAAGCCAATCAAAGGGTTCGTCTTGGAAGCCTTTTCCTTTCTTTTTACCATTTAGTCACACCAACTTATTATCACTACATGATCATCATCGTCATCCACAATAATCCACATACACCAGCAACAACCAAACGAGCATCAGAATTCAGAATTAACTCCGTCATCAAAGTAACAATAATGTCCGCAGTTTTAATATGATTTTTTTTTGTTTGGGAATAGGGAATGTTATTACAAAATATCATGCTATTGAAGTTGTTGTACTGCTGTTGCTGTCGGTCTGATATTTTTATCTTTGCAGCAGGCTATTTTGGAACAAAAGTTTGTTGGAGTAAACTCAACATCTTCTATGGTTTGTTGTTGAAGAACACCTTTACCTGCTGCATTGGAATGATTCATCTTCCCTTGAACATGAGCAAAGGCAACTCCTTTTTCGAAAAGGGAGGATGCTTCAATAATGCAACAGCATAAAATACCAGTACTACTGACTTTTGTACTTGGACTGTAAAAAGGAAGCAAACTATCAAAGTCAAAGGGTTGAAGCTTCCTTATCTGTTCCTCCGTCTAACTGACTCAAATGCAATCATCATCTATTTTTCTTGAGCAGTTGGCTACTCGCTATACAATCCTGCACGACTTTTTGTAAAATGTAATCAACAAAAGTATCATCTTCCTCCCTTTTTGCTTTCAACCATTAACAAAGCAGAAAGGCTTATATTTTTATAAATATCTTCAATTCCTACAAGATTTCATATAGGTGCATCCATACAGATGTAATTTGAAGTGATTATATTGGCAAGTCTACTAGTAGGGAGACAAGAGATTTTATCATTCTTTTTAAAAGCTGTATTGTTGACCCTGAAAAGTCTCATAAACAATAGGCCCATATTTAATATTAAGCTAATTGCTTACTAAATTTTCAAATTTTAATGACTGCTAAAAAGTGCCAATTTAGAATTGGCGAGTGGCGTTTCTCTGTAATGTGTCATGGGCGTAGGAATAATAACACAAAAATGCGGAAAAGAAAAAAGTTACTATAAAAAATACGTGATATGGCAAACGGTGGATAACAAATAGGGTTTGTTAAGCCATAAATGAATATTTCCAATGCACAGAATCATTATAATTATGTTTTGTGTGTTTGTATTCATGCATACGAATCAAAACTGTTGTCCACTATAAAATGTTTCTTTAGCATTCGTAGTTGACAGTATACACAGCAAACGCTTGATTGCCGTAATTTTTCTGAAGTTCATGAGCATAGCTTGTTGCTCATATGCTGCCGCTGGCTCATCTCTGGATAAATGTACGATGCTATGATATTTACGCAAGAATACAAAAGTGCATCGCAGACTCAGAATAACAGCAGCGCGACAGCATATCTTGATTGGGTTTACTAAGAATAACGCCAACAATCATACCCCCACTAAGATCTCAAATATATACGCAGAAAAAATGAAGACCTACTGGCCTGCTGTTGGCCATCTAAAATTGCCGTTGTGTTCCTATTATTCATCGTCACAGAAGAAGATATATAAAGTAGCCGAGTATGATGCGATGTTAGAGAGAACTTGAAAGAGAAGTCGAGTTAAGATGTGTGATTAAGCTTGAATGCATACTTGCACTTAGTGTGCTGTCGTGCTGCATCAACACAGAAAAGTTTTTATGTGCGTATGTATGTATGTACATACACGCTCAAAAGTTCCCTCTGGATGCTGGATATAAAAGACATACAATGATGCATCGTGATCATCATCGTATACATGATCTACTGAGAAAGCCGAAGTGGATGAGGGAGACTTTGAGTATAGTTATTTACCCATATACTACTGGCATCTTCTACAATATTTTATATGTCAACATGGAATTGCTTATAGGGAAAGGGATACGTTATGCATATGCCCATTTCTCTAAATAATGCACGGGAACGTGTAAAAAACAAAGTTTCTAAGCATGGATAAAGGTACGAAGATATAAGGATTGAGTGTGTAAGTTGGAGCTTTTTTTCCTGCATTATTATGGAGCATAAAAGTAACCAGACAGTTGTGTGATGATGATGATAATGGTGTAGCTCTAACTTCCCTTCGTTCTCCTAAGAAGACGAAGACATGGAAAAATGCATGTGAGGCATAGGGACTCATGCCGTATTATTATTATGGAACAACAAAACAGTGAGAGAGCATAACGTAACGAAATATTGCATGATCTCCTTAGAGCAAGTAAAAAGAGTAAGAGCTAAGCTCTGTAGAGGGTTTGTTGAATCTCCCTGTTTACTCGAGGGTTTAGGTACATTCAGCTTCAGCTCATTCGTTCAGTCGGGTTTTGCAATTCGAAGAGCAAAAAATACTAACTTAATACACACTGGAACTTTGCGACGGCTGGTTGCCCGATCATTGTACTAGTAATAATCATATACAACAAACCAACATTTCTTTACTGCATTGCATTGCACACTGGGTTGATTTTTTACCCTAAAAGATTAAAGGAAGACTTCAACATTACTTCTGTTGCATGCGCTGCATAGGTATCATCATCCACTACAACAACCACCAATCTCATCATCATTATTATCATTACATCAACATCGTATCGTTCGTCTGTTTTTCTGGACCAACTTTTTTCTCGATGTGAGCAAAAAAAAACAACAACAAAGTCAACTTCCATCCTGCAGTCTGAAAGAAGAGCAAGCAACAGCGTGTGTATTTTTTCACACGTTTTATTCCAAAACACTAGGGATCATCATCAAGTTGTTTCTCACAGTACAAAATTATATCAGCATCAGTAACGTTTATGACTTTTTTAGTGGAAACAGTAGTAGTATTCCATGTTTTGTGTACTGTGCGGTATTCCAAACGCTAAAAACGGTGCATTCAACAAACAGGAGAAATAACACGTGAATAATTTTCTTTATATGCACACGCTGCGGGCTCGATAAAAATACAAGACATTTTGTGCTCGTAAAAAGTCTGCAAAAGTACTTTCTTGTCCGTGATATTCAGTGATATTCTGTCTCAACGTGTCTGTTGGCAGAAGTATCAAGAGCAAATTTTTTCGTGTAAAAATACATCTCTCTTTGTGCGTGCATAGGTACATGTTATGAGAAGAAACAAAAAAGCCTAAAATAGAACGCAATGCTCAAATTACTGTACTGCAGTTGTGCATGAGTGTATAGAACTATCCTCATCAGAAATAGCAAGAAATAAAACAGTAAATAACGTTACATCAAGAAGCAACGTGTAGAAAACGCACATTGCTAAAACTAAAACCATCCAAAAAAAGAAGTTGGTTCTGGTTTCTGCATTGCACTCACTTGGTCTTCTCGCCGCATCTCACCAAGAACTAGTCTACGTACAACCAAGCAAAAGAGAGAGAGATCAAGAAGTGAAAGAAAAAAACTGGGGAAAAAACTTGTGTCTATTTTTTACTCTCTGTTTTGATTTTTTATACATTGACTGGAGGGCTACGTACGTTCCGTGTGCATAAAGCTCTCTCCTGAATTTTTTCCCTTCTCTCTGAGCGCAGCACACGCTTGCTTGATTACATAATTTTTCCCTGGGACATATAACATCAACGCAACAGCATCATACAAAAAGGATAAGAAAGCACACGGGAATGTTTTTCGGATATTCCAAGGATTTGCAACGTTTCACTTGTGCTAACATCATTATAACTCGTATAAAACTTGATAGATTCATAAAAAAGTTTTAAACTTTTTTCACGACTTGAAAAGAAGTGAAAACAAAGTCACAGATTCAAAATAAGTGCATTTTAGGAATTGAAAGGAAACGCATAGCTTTGGCAAGGTGTTTTCTTAGATAGTTGAACCAAACACGAGGAACAGTGTTTTCGTGTGAATATTATTATTGCACGGGATAAACTCAAATATAAATATAGCACAGCAACTGCTCCGCAAAGTTATCACACGCACAGAGAGACATACATACATTATGATAATACTATTTTAGTTATATATATAACACCAACACAAACATTCATCTTTATGCTGATCATTTATGTGCATGCATAATGGTATGAATTGTAGTGCGCATAGATGATAACTCACAGCGCGTGGAGGTAAAGTAACCAAGCTAGTGCATCATACTGTACTCCTCTGTCGCTCTTTCCTACTCCATCCAAGTTCATCCTGTCGTACTCTTGAACTTGATCTTGAAGAACCTGTCTGCCTTTTTTATGCACGCGAGCCTTCAGGATGATCTAAATTGTTGCACATTTTGTCAATAAGTTAAAAAGTGCCTTTTGAACATATAGACAAGGGACATTTTAATATTACTCATTGAAATTGAAAGTATTTTTACTAAAACTGTGCTTACCTACAGTGATTTGGGTAAACATTACTATAAACGTTTCCAGTAAATGCGTTAAGATATATTTTGGTGATACTCAGATTTTGTGAAGTGGGTAACATACATTTTCTACCTGAAAAAGTTTATGCACTCTATATTTGAGCGTAAGTGCTCTTGAAATTGTGGTGGGTAAAAAACTTGAAACCTACAGACTGAGTGACTGTACATTAAAGTGGGTTCAAAACCACTGAAGGGAGAAACAATCGAAAAATCATTTTCGGTACTTACTCTTGGGTCCCGTCATAGTTCCTCCAGAAGGAATTATTGACAGGCATTTTCATACCAGCATCAAAATGGTCAGAGATAGCAGTCCACGTTTACAATACTCGACCATGGCCTTGGTCGACTCGAATGGCTCAGTAGAATCATTCAGGTCCACTGTCATGAACGGCATACAGGAAGCTGCCACAAATGAGGACAAGGTATGTAATAAAATTATTATTTTTTCGATGTAGAAACAAAGAAAGATGCCAAATATGTCTGATCACACGCATAGAAATGCTGCAAGCAATGTGTCAAAAGTTATTCCTCCCGTCGGATTAATCTACAATTTAACCACAAATAACATTGATATGAGCATGTATCTCTGTAGAGCACTGTTCATGAGCTCAGCAAAACATTTCAGCATATCTTTTGCATAAATGCATTTTGGGAGATCATTTTCTTTAAACAGAAATGAATTTGTATTTATAGAACCAAATATCATTTACAATGGTGTGCATTTATGTGTTATAAAATTGAAAAAGACATCTCTGATAAATTGTTTTTTACCATTTCATCAATTTGAAGAACCTTTTAAACTTTTTTTTACAACGGGACTGTTTTTTCCTGAAAATCCTTTTAACCTTTAAGATTTGCTCAGAACTGATTTTTTGGCCATTACTGTCATGTCATAAACTGCGTATCATGCTGCTGGATGAAATAGCGATCATTATTGGGTTGGACAGTGGTGGAACCTAAAAGATTTTTTGTGTAACAATACCTGTAAGTTTTAACCACAATTGTGACGAATAATGACATTTTTTGTCCACTTCATGTTGGAAGGTCCATTATGTCTGCGGTGCTATACGCATACATACCGCAGAACTGCATATTGTATCGTCGTGAGTGAGTGGTGCGATGACTAAATCCTGAAGCTGCATTGTATATCTGCAATCGCATCATGGCATGGTAAATGGTACGAAAGAGCACAATACAATAAAACCTAATAAATAGAATATACCCCTGTTAGAGATACTTGAACGTGCAGTGAGATGTTGTAATGAGTTAAGTTGTCGTATCCTTGTAAAGTCATCATGATTTTATTTCCGCCTTTCAACTCATTGTAGTGGACAAACAACTGTATAATTTAACAATGCGGTTCCTTGTCATTTACTGGATGGAATTGTGAATGTAAATTGATTTATGCTCCAAGTAACGATGTGTAAGGAAGTCTTACTGCTGAAACGAAGATTATTCTTGCTTCTTTTTCAGTTTGTATATTTTGTTGATCGCGTTCAAACCAATTTTTTAATCGACAGCTAAAAATTTATGCAATAACAGTGCTGCATCATGTGTTTAATTTTAATTTTTGTTCGTTTATGTTTATATGGTGTATGTTAAGGTGTCAATAATTAGTTAACAAAACTATGCGAGAAAACATATATTTTTCTTTGTCCATACCATACACCCATTTCCCATACTAGCTAATTAATGAATCTTTGCTTTCTGGTTGGTATCAAAAGGAGCATTCTTTTTATTTTTCTAGACGAAAATAGAATGATGCATCCATGCATAATCGGTCAACAGAATATAATACACAAATGATGATGCAGACAAGGTTGAAAGGGTTACATTTAAAACTGCCGGAATGGGTGATTAATGTGTTGTAATTGCTCACAAACATATATAAACCTAACCGTCATAAGCACATTACTTATTCATAAAAACTGTGCGCTTTTATTTTTAATGTCCATCTTCTATTCATACGACATGAAGTTTTACTTTAAAAACGTTTTATGTTTATGCTTTTTCTCATGGCTGCGTTTATGGAATGGATACATTTTTAATGGAACAAAATGTTGTTCCGACTCCGACGTCATTATAATGATCAGGGAAATATATGCAACCTTTTTTAAATTAAGGTTTCTTACACATAACTGGTTTTTGCAAAAATCACAGACCATAAGGGTTGGACCCAGACCACAACAGCAGCTGTGGACAGTCGCTGTGTTTCTGTACAATGAGCATTTTAACCGGGTTTTTTTGTGAAGAATAAAGCCTGTATACTCGAGTATGATTTCTGCTCCTTTCTTTGCTGCTGGCCGGCAGTTTCTACTTGGTCATAGTTTTGAATCATTTGTATATGATATGGGATGCATCACCATTTTCTTACTTGCATGACAATCAAACTGGTGTCTGCCATTTGGCTTACATCCACTTTGGGATGGTTTGTAAAAAGTGTTTCTATTTAGTAGTTATCCACATGTTAGTGTAGTATTACGAGTATTTTTTTGTATTCATCTCCCATCATTATGCATAAATTTTAAAGTTCCAAAATGCAAGTTCATAATTTAACCTGGACCTCATGTTTTTGTACCAAGGTTGGTTGCTCGACCAAACGACCAAAGAGGATGCATGGTGCATCCTTTGAAAAAGTTTTTGTTTCACTATTTTTTGTTAACTTTTCCCTTTTCTCGTTCTATTGTGTAATGTATCCTCCCGACTGAGTAGGACAAGGATGATGATGGGATAATGCGTATAACCTTTTTTGCATAGATAACGGCAGGTTGATTGCTTACAAAAAAACTGTATGTAAAAACAGGGTGTAAACAGTTTTTTTTAGAACACTACTGACTGATAATGACGCATGTTAGATGGGAAATGCTCATTTATTCTATTTTAATAATTTATTGAAAGTATCGGATTATCAGTAACGCTTACTGTTTTTAGAGCTTAGATAATAAAATCAAGTATGTTTTATACTTTAGAATTTTTGAATTCATGGAACTCTTACTTTTTGGTCTGTGAGTTATTACCTGTCAATGAAAATGGCAGGGGATCAGCGGCCAACAGTGATAGAAAAAATTACAAGAATCGTAAAAAGGGACAAAACCAACCGAACTAGTTTAAGAGGGTTTCAAATAAAATTATCCATGCATGCATTTTTAAATTTCTAGTATGCATTAACCTCTGTACATTCGAATGATTTCGAATAAGTAGTTTACATAATATGACTAATATGAGTATATTTTACAGTTTATAGTACTAGTAGGTATGTAACGCGCCTGATACCAATATTATGCAGACTGAAATATTTTAAATTTAATGAATTCAATAAAAGCGTGCATCATTTTATTCTTCCGTATTGACTCTTTTACTTTGGTTCTAAAACTGAATATTGGTATTTTGAAGTTTATAAAATCTAGAAAAAACAGTTGTACAGTTGAGGGAATCTTATTTAATAAAAACAAGTCAAATGAATATATATTAGTATCTCTGAGAAGCAGCAAGAATAAAGAAAGCTTGGGAGGATACATATATGGTGGAATTGGGATGCCAAGACGAAGGGCGTGTTTTGCTTTTGCTTCGTTCTAGTTCATATCAAAACGGGACTGACATGTTACATCAAACAGCACTTTTCTCCATGCAAAAGCTGCAGAGATTCGGTACAAAGTGTCAGCCTCATCCTGCGAGCAAACCAGAAGTCAATTGACAGGCTGGTATTTTATGATGTGTTTATTGTAAAGCTGTGTATAGAATACGCAGCTCGACGGAATATGCAGTTACTAACGTGCATTCAGTAGAAACTATTTTATTCGAATTGTTCAAATACTTGCAAAGAATGGATAAAGTTAATTTAGATAACGCAACTTTATACTACATATTCCGGAGCTTTCCTGGCGGAACAGCGGGAAAATAAAACAAGGTGTTGATTGTATTACGTTACTAAAAGTCAGTAATGCGAGATAATAACAGGGAAGTTGAGAGAAAAACATTTTGATATGCTTTCATCATCAATGCCAGTTACCAGGAACGCAAAGAAATAAGGTAAATGTTCTTGTTTCAAATTTTAATGTTGTGTGTACCCAATGGCTTGAATCGAGGTGTATAGCTGGTTTCATACATTTTAATTCTTTGCACCAGTTTCTTTAAAATTTTGTTACATAATGTTGTTTAGCGAGCCATTGTAAATGATTTGATTTTCAATTTACATATCATGAAAACGTAAGTGGCCTTTTGTGCAAAGGAAATAATTCAAGAATTAAGCGAATTAACAGAAATGTGGCCAGAGCAAGTGTATATATGCAGAACAAGCAGTGTCAAAAGGACAGATTTCGTTAAAGAAAGGCAGGGATGTATTATACACAAAGCACATTCTTTCACGTATCACCATTGGAGCACATGCAAAACAATACCAATAATATCAGACTTTTACAAACTCTCTTTTATTATTGCATTGCATATTAGCTGTGTGTTATCAACATATAGAAACACACAAGAAAGTTTAATAACGCTTAGGAATAAAACTGTGGTTTGGTTTGATTTGGTTTTATAGACTTGTTTATAGCCGGTAATTGTGATGACGTAAGCTTTGCTTAACAGCAGCTAAAGCTTTCTTCTTATTGATTAAAAGGATACGGTATGCTGCATGCAGTTGTATCAAACGTTAAGGGGTAGTCGTTTTAAAATATTATGAAGCATTTCTTGGGAGAATTTTGAGTACATACTTGGTTTCTATAATCTCTAGAAAACTGAGAAAGATTATATGATATCAATGATGCTCTTGCATATTCAGTATTACATGATTTTAGGTTAAGATGAATATCTCTGCATTTTGTTGGCTAGCCAACTAAAATATCACAAATCTAAAATCTAAACGCGTGTATGTCCCTATTGTAAAAATTGCAGTTAGTAGTTGTAAATGAAAGGACGAAAGCATATTGAAGCAGATGAGCAATAAATGTTTTACAAGGAGAGTAAATAAATAAAGGTAAACAAACCAAACTAACTAAATGTGTTTGGTTGTACCAAGTTTAGTATAACTGTGCAGTTCATAACAAAACCGAGTATTTTTCAATAATTGCTTATCAAAGCTTTTGATATCTGCTCCTTCTGAATACTTGGTAAGGAACGATTTGTAGGCGAATGAACGAAATGCAACCACAAGTTTCCCCAAAATAGAAGGAAATCAAAGTACTTGAATGTTATTTACAAACGCATTTTTTATGGAAGTTACTACCAGTTGATATCGTTCTAAATTAAGTATTTTTAGCAGTAAGGTATTGATGATAGCCGCATTTCAGAACATATCATGTGTATTAGTTAATTTGCGCAAATGAACTTTGGGCAAACTATATGTAGCAAAAAAATCTATACCCCATCTTACTTACTTGAACTTGCAAACTCAGGTGCCCAGAAAGATTTGAGTCGTGAATATGGTGGCTGAGGGATGTTGGAAGGCAATCTACCTATCTATTTTTATTGCAGTCAAATATACTAACAACTACTTTTGCAAACGAGCATAACCTTGTAAAGTTATATATCGCTAGACGTAAACTTCCGTATCACACCCTGTGGCGCCTCAAATTTATGAAATATTGTAAAGATTATCTTTAACAGGAATCATTTGCTTCGTTCTTGTTTGATGTAAATTTGTATAATGTACAACATTCGAAACTACGTAGTGTTTATAGTGATTTACTGAGAAATTCCAAATGGTTTTTCACAAACATGCATAATGTTTTCCATATACTCAAACGATTTTGCTTACGTTGTACGTGCTTTGGTACTTATCATGCATGGATTATATTATTCTGACCCGACAATTATTCCATCATTTTGACTCCTACATTTTAAAAACTTTTTTGTGACTATGTGACTTTTGGAAACATAAATGTATGACCCTGCTGGACATATATAGATTCATGAAGCTCTGGCAACTTTCTCAGTAATTCTTATTAAAAATGTTGAATGAAATAGATTTCTCAAAATTATTTAGCTTTTCATGAATTCAAATTGCAAAACTAGTGTAAATCACTGATTGGGATCGTCGCAGTCGGGCCTCATAGTCGGGCGACGTGACGACAATGTCGGTTGTTGTAGCCTTCTCCATTACCTCGTGTAGAATGCAATCACTCTTTATTTTAAAAGAATGGAAACATCATGCATAGTGTTCATGCTTTAAACTCTCCATTTGTTCTGATGAAGTATCATCCATTTACTCTACAAACGTTAACATTACAAATTACAATTTATTTACATAGTATACACAAATCGGAACTTAAAGTTAATGTCTTCTTGTCATAATGCTGTCGCGATGAAAAATATCGGGTATAAAACTTTTGGTCAAAAAATGTACGACCCTTTCACCAAAGGGACTTTCAATCTACCGTAAAGGAAAAAGTATTTTATCTAATCTACATAAAATAGAAATCATACAACTTTTATCTATTATTACTGGAAAATAATAGAATAATCCAGGGATAGCAAGGGATCCCTGAAAACCACTTAGCTTTGATTCACACTTAAATGAGCACTACGCGAACACAATCCAGTGTGGTAGTGTATGTAGATTTTAAATTGTTTCGCACTATACTAGTTGACACAGTGTCAATGACACTAAACCGTAAAGTATGCCTTAAATATTCTTTAAGTTGTACTTCAATACATTTTTTGATCATCTCATGGAATCGAATAAATACCTTTTACAATAATATCAGCAACCAAGTAGCCCCCAAGCAAAGTATCATGTGACAACTTTTGCTGGTCCCACTCAAATGATAAATATCCCATAATCATAATATTAAATCGAGTACAGATTCATTTAATGAAAAGGTCCATTATTTATCTTCCGCACTTTTATCTATCACACGGAAGCATCAATTTCATCTCTGAAGGTGTACATTGACCGTTAGTTTTTACTTTTACCCAAAACCAGTCTGTTACTGTAGATGAAAACACGACATCACATAACATCCCGTGTCCCGTGCACCTTGTGAGCACATTATACAACTTCCAGTAATGTTAATACTGTTTAATACAAAGGCATATTAAAGCATTCCATTTTTACCTTTTGCTTTTTATTTCGTATGAATGGTGCACACACGAGTCGCATGTGAATAAAATTGTTCCTTTACTCAAAGATTCCTTTCTGTCATTGTATAATATTTCCTTTCTACCATTTCCCCAAAATATAGTTACTAGTCCCTATATATTTTTGATTCTTTACTTTAACAAGATGGGATGAATGTGTGGTAAGCTTAAGTGCACAGAAACGGTGGATTATAATTTTTTATTGATAATACTCAATGTTTTATGAGAGGTATGAAAGCAAAATCATATTTTTTGTAGCTTGTTTTTGCTATAGTTCAGACAGTTTACCGTTTCTTGTCGTATTTATATTACACGCTCTTCTCTTCCTCACTTTGTTTCATCTTCATCGTCCCAGAAGTAAAATGCCTCTTCCATAAAAATCAACAACAAACATTAATAGCGTCCTTAACATTCACCTAGACCTTAAACAGCATTTGTAAGCAAGTGTGACTTGATACAAGGTCTTTTGCAAAAATGGAGATGGGTGCAAGCGATAGTTTTCATTGCCAATCTCACAGACACGGCAGAGGAGGATGCTTCATCATCTTTGCTGCTACAATATTATTATTACTTAGTACTATAATCATCATTATAATCAATGTACCTATACAAAAACGTATGCTGAAAAAAGTAACATGCTCTGCAATGCAACAAAAGCAGCCAATAATACCATCTTCCCTTGCTCGTTACGTTACACCACTCTGCGATGATGTGATGTTCATCAGCAGCAACATGCTACAAAATTGATAAATAATAATAATAACAATAATAGTGCACCAAATGGACAAAGAAAATAAAAATGACTAACAATTTGGAGATATGTTATTGACAAAAATAATAGTAATTGATGAATAGCCACGTACGCGGAAGATGTGTATGTAGAAAATACACAAGCAGTAGATAAATAAATCTGCACCAACACGACCAAGTATGAAACAAAAGCTTCTTGTTCTAATATTCAATAATCGCATCAAGTATATTAAAATACAGGTGGGGGTTGCATGGTACCCTCATATTGTCAAGAAGGAAATTAAGCGCGTGCCTGAAATAAATAAAAACCTAAGCCCAGATCCTATGTACAATAAACTGCGCTGGATTTTATTCCTTTGCCATTACAAGATTATGTATTCCTGTTGGAATAAATATTATCTCTCACTTAGACCAGAGATAAATTGTTCTGTCACTTGGATTAAAAATTGTGACGTACTTAGGTACTAAATGGTTAAACACTACGCAGTACGCCACATGCAATGGGGGAGGATTGTTTCGGCTTATAATACTATGAGGACAGATGAAACAAGCGTGCTGGGAGACAGGTAGTACTATCTACTGTGTCTACATGCATTGTATCATGAAATAATAGAGACTTTTTTATGATTACTCACTCCCTGACATTGACATTGGTCTGTTTGGTTAGCCTTGTGCAGATTTGAAGGTGAAATACATCAGCTTTTCATTCTATGCACTAGTACATTGTTATTTGTTATTGTTGTTGTTAAGAAATAATAGGTACATTATACTATTGGCAGGAACAATAGTTATATGTACTGCGAATTATATTGCACACGAAATGGTAATTGGTAATACGCTTTTCTTCCCCTCTGCAGGCTCCAGCTTAAATATACCTTCACGCTTTAGATTTATTATCGCAATTTTTATTTTCCAATTATCGGCATTACAAAATTCCAAGATAAACAGGTACAGTTTATAGCATTTGAAAAACTTGAATAATTTAAAAATTTGCCAAAGTAAATACAAAATTGAAATGTTACAGTGATATTGCTACAGCACTTATTTACATTCTGGCGCGAGAGATATTAATTATATGAGCCCCGGCTTCATATAAATATGATTAAACACAAATATTGTACTAATTATGACGCTTTTCAACTGATTCTTAAGGAAATTAAGTCAACAATACTTTGTGTACATGATGAAACTACCTTTTTGTATAGTTTATGTCGACGTGAATACTATTCTTTTATTGACATGCAAAGTTCGGTACAATTTCCGAACTTTGTGTAGAAGCAAAACATTGTGTAAGCTATATTTAAATTACAAACTAAGTAACGAACGTAATTATACTGCAACTTTGGCTGATACTGATAATGTACTATCTATGCATCTGTGCTTTCTGGACGAGATTTATCATAGATTGAGCTACCGAAACAAATCTAGAACTATCCAAAAGCATCGAAAATCATCATCGTGTTAATCATGCATTTTATTCACTCTGTTCACCTTCTAAATTTTGAAAGATGAAGCAGACATCTTTTGCCAGAACGTTTGCAGTTTTAAAAGCAAAATAGAAAATATTCTGTCTATACATACAAGCGGTTCATTGCGATTCACGTTCATGATTCAAAAGGGATGATTTTTGGCAATCACGTTGTCTACAATACAACTAGGTATAGGTGTATGCGCTACATATATTTTGAGGGCATAATACGATGATATATGTTTTGTTTATATTTTGTATTCCAGAGGCATTTGAAATCATCGTCATGTACATTTTTTCTATATGGAATGGGTTGGATGGATAATGATATGCCTGTGATTATAATGTAATGATGATGATTCACTTGTTAGGTTTGGCGTTTTTTGGCATTAGTGCCCCTGCATTCATGGTACTAAACAGCATTGATTATTATGGATTTATATGTTGTTTCTGGGAAACCTTCATTCAGTCAGTTGGGCGAACTCCGCTTAATGGGCTTTTGATTAGATCAAGGTGTGTAGCTTTACCTGTTTATACTGCTGCTGTTGACGATTATGATGTAAATGTACTTGCACCACTTTTATGTCCATACACATGCTCAAAGGATGTCTTCTTTCAGTTGGTTCTCCAGGTTTCATTGTTGTTTACTGTATACTAAAGGTGGAACACTTTTTCTATGCATAATATACAGGCGTATGTAGTCTCATTCAAACAAATACAGGTGATATTTTTGTTCCTCCAGGAGTAAATCATAGTGGGCTATGCTTTTGTTTTTGCTCAACTAGCGTGAAAAGCAGGGAACCAGGACAACTTGCATATACAGTCTGATTTTTAATGGATTCTTTTATTACCATATTGTATTGTTTGTTTCTACAAACACAAGCAAATTACTCTTACTGGGTGTGTATGCTTAAAATTCTACATTAACAATGACAGTAAGTTGCACTGTTCATTATGTGCTTTTACTGAAGATTAGATATTAAAAGTTCTCATCAAGTAAATCAATGCCAACGAATATTACACGTAATTATTTATTGGTTTTTAAATATTAATACATATTAAATGAATTTTTAAGTCCAGAACCAAACAAAATGATATCATAGTCAGGGGAAATATAATAATACATTTACATAAAGTTAAATTTAATATTCAAATTGTTTCCTTAAATATTTGCATGTATTTATAATTTATTTGCTCAATAGTATTTTTGCATTTTTTCAGCTAATCAGCTAGTTGTAATTGGACCGACAGATAAATGGATCTGTATCACTAATAAAGTATTTTGATCATAGCTACGAGTAAATAAAACTACAGCGCCGCGGTGCGCATAGCGATTATTTCATAAAACGATTTTAATGTTGACTATTTTAAAAACTGTGCAAAGCAATTGGAAATACAAGGAATAAAACATTATGTTAATACTAAAAAAGTATCATTTAAGCAAAAATAACTAGAAAGAAATGAATCTATGAAATATAAAGAGTGAGCTATATGGCTACTAATGGCTAATCATTATCGTCATAAAGCCTACAACTTTCGGCATTTCACCACAGACAAGGCTGAATGTATATAATACCAACAGGTTGATAGAGAAGCTTGTAGGGGATGTCTCTTAATGTTTTCTCTTCAAAGATAATGATACCAAATGGACGTTCTTGGTTTAAGCTTGGTTGGGCGGCTTGATGAAGATGATTGCATACTACACAGGTATTTACTGAGTATATGCTCAAAGAAATAAGATCTGAGCCTGCCTTCTTGTTCAGTGTTGCCAACGTTCTCTGTGGCTTTTCTTTCTATCACAAATCTATAAAACTTGGCTACTCCATTCTTTAAGCTGGTGTAGATGCGTTCAGTCGGTATTATATTATTGCTCTTTTACATTTTCACTTTGTTCTCCACACCGCTCTTCTTAACTTAGCGTCTTGAGACGCAATATACTTTTGGAAACATAATACTCTTATGTTCACTTTGTAGATCTAGTGTAGATTTTGTATGTCCTTCTGAGAATAAAATACAACCCCTTCGGCATTACACGTACTCACACAGCAATAATATTATGTGGTGTTACGAAATTAGTACAGCACAACCTGCCAACTAACTGTCTTTTGTTGTACGGTCTTACGGAATACGGATAACTATTCGACTTTAGGCAGATTCGCATTTATATATTGGAACGTAAATAATCGAAACTAAAAGACTCTCCAGACTAGCTCTTTTCTTCATTCTTAGTTGAGCATCGCATCAGTTTCAAGGTTCTTCTGCTGTCATTTAAGAGCTTACACAAAGAACAACCCATTACAAATGTGCTCACTTCACTTTGGATTAGTAACAGAATTTTAGTGAATCATGAACAACTCAGTCTCAGACAAACCTAGTCTAGAGAAAAGCAAAAAATGTCTCCTTCTGCTTACAGCCCAGCGCACGTTGCATGTACTTTCCAAAGTAAAAAATACATAATAATACCACACAATCGTGACCGTCATCATGAAACGTTATTGCTACCTGTATGCGACCAAAATCATATATTATTGTTCCTATAATCAAGTCTATTACATCCTTCCTTCATGTAAACATACAAAACTAAAGACGTATTTAATCATGCACTTTGTATTTTTGTGTCTCATCAATAAGTTGTAAGATTTAGTCACAAATTCAAAAGATTAATATTGAATATGTAATTGTACTAATTTTTCCATAAATCAATTTTATAATTTTACATGTTTTATTGATGATTGATATGATCTAAGGATCCAACATGTATAAAGCTACATAAAAGAAACATTTAATCATTATAAACGTGTTCTTTCGGTATAAAGTTTTTTCAAAATCGAAACTAAAAACAAGCTGACGAAAAGGGGATGTTTCTGCAGCGTGTTCTTATCGGTTATCAGTTCACACGACTCACGCTAACTGGTAGTTAAGTAAACCTACGTTCTTGTGTTGTCCATGTTTTTATTCTAGAATTATGATTTGGCCCACATTTGGTTCAACTTTCATACTTGAATACTTAGTTCTTTGAATGCATAAAATAATTTGCCTCATTGTAAAACAATATTTCTTTTGGAAACTTAAAAATGAATTTATGTAATATAATTTTATGAAACTGTGGATTAAGAATATGCGCAACAGCCAGTGCGAATGTAAAGTACTAATAAAGGTGACCTTGAAATTCTTGCTTAAGTTTTCTTTGTGTCATCACACTTATCGAAACTGCTGGAATGAATATGCCATTCAGTGCCTGCAAGAGTTCTAATGATCGTTTTGTTTGTATTATTAATATATAAATATGTAATTCTACTAATTCGCATAACTGAGTGTGCGTGTGCTCTTCTAGAGTCATACTGTCAAATTCAGGTGAAAATTTGCATAATGACAGTAGTTTTTGCATTGGTGTCAATTATTCATAAATATGCGAATTGCTGTTATACGAAACATAAGTAATTAACTATTAAAATATGCAGTAACGATAACTTTGTTGAAATATTCTCAGTGTTTGATAGAAATGCCGAACTATTAGCACATCATTAAACTCCTGCCAATGACAAACACATGTAGGAAGCAATCACAAAAACGTAGATTTTATGTTTCTCTTAATACAAATTATGAAGTACTTTAGTTTTTGTCTTTCTTGTTATCCATTACGTTGTAAGAATGATTTAACTATTCAGTACATGACAAGGAGAGTTTTTGCACATTCATATACTATTATTTATGTGTATGCATATAATATGCTTCAACGCAACCACCCCAAGCACCTACTTGATATTATACAAATGTGAGTCATCTTACATATGAAAAAATATGGTTTAGTGTGTATTATTACTATGTATAACATGGAAGTAGTTTCCAGCCTGTTTTTTCAGGGTCATGCATATTGTTATATATAATGATGAATACAATATACGCTAAGCGTAAAAAAGTCAGAGTAAGAGAAGAATGTTCTCTGAATACGCGCAGCAGTAGCTATACGTACCATCATCATTTTATAACTACAAGCATGACAAACAGAGTTGCATCAGTTTCCCTTTCTGTAATTGTGCCTGGAGCGATTTTATTACTCATGTGGCTTGTCTATGGGTAAATCCAGCTCTCTCTGGCAGATTGGGGATGAAATGTACACACAAATTTACTCTACACGTATTCTACTAAGCTCGCTATTAATTATTCAGCTAAAAGTTTGTCGTGTTTTTTGGTATTTAAAACATTAGCAAAAGTGCAATGTTCCTTGTTTTTGGACGAGCACGTGGTAGTACATTTTACATACTAGTCAACGAACAATGATGTTGGCCAAGTCTAATGGCTGGATAAAACGTATTTTACACTAAACACTATTAAAACACTAAAACTTATCAATCCAACGTGCATTGCTTTTTCTGGTTGCAGGATATCTCAGTGTTGGTCTGCATTAACGGAAGCTTATTTATACTTAGGTTTTGAGACTACATACTAAAACATCATAGCTTACTTCCACAAGCCACAAGCTTTAAAACCTGCTTTTATTACAATCGTTTTGTACATGTAATTATGTATCATTTTGTATGTTCGTGGCCTGCATATTAGAATGAATTTAATTGGTGATATATATTATATTTATCATGTGTGAAATAGTTATTGATGTTGGCTCAAAGTATGGTCATAATGGTAATTTTTGATGGTGTTCAGATTTCGAAATCCTTTTATAGTCAAAAGCGGGATTTGCACAAAAACGTGATCAGATTTACTTATCAATAAAATAATAATAATATACACTTCCTCCTTAAAATTTTTCGGTTTTTTTTTCTTTTCATGAAACAGCTCATGAGGTTGTTATTTGGTAAAATAATAATAATGTTATCATCATGAGGATGTAAATACACGTTCATATATTTAAAAATCAATTGAAGTAATTTTTTGTGGGAGCAAAAAACTTGCTCAGAGAAGTACAGGTCGGTAGAATGAAATGGCAACATCGTGAAGGCTATTGTGCATAATGAGCACCTTAGATGGTTTCAATTGCAATAATACTAGTTTGATTTGATGTTCGCATACTTGTGTGTACAAATTTATAGCTTAATCCTCTTCACTTCTCGTTTTCTTCTTGTTCAGCTGAGCAATATCAATTTATATCTTTTCTTTGATGGTGGTATAATTTGCCTTGTACAAATTAAAGTGTAAACGTGTGCGGCACCACACCATTTTCTACGCATACTGACTGAACCCCCTTTGTTCGTCTTCTTTTTCTTTATATCCACAAATCATGCATGCTTGGCCAGAAGAAACTAAAGAAATAATTTAGACAGAATAATGTGGCATTATTAGCTATGACTAGTAGCAATAAAATGAACGATGAAAAATTACTTTGGAAAACTTTTACTGTGAAGAAAAGTTGGGCAAGACAAAAATCTGCTACCCGAGCATGGTTATTCTCTAACTACTCTCAGCAAACAGAGTTTTTATACGCACTATTATCTACTTGTTTTCCTATAGATTTGATTCTCATTGACAACTTTTGTAGTATAATGCAGGATTGAATACAACGCTGGAAACTACAAAAAGCAATAGACCCTAGGAAGCTCTAATAATATATTATCAATATGAAAATTTCGAAAAATCCATCACTATCCCTAAATTAATTCATCTAATTGATGGACAGAGTAGCAGTTAACACAATTACAGTTTTAAAGGTAAAGGTACAGATAGATACACACTGGATCTAGTAGTTTAAATGCAACTTATAAATTTTTACATATAATCTCCAGAAATTTGGAAACGTTGGACAACAGATGGAATTTAACAATAGTGCAATTCAATATAAAGTGTTATGTTACATGGAAATGCGTTTAGAGGTGAACATTTTCCACGTGTTCTTTCCTCCATGAAGTTGCAGGCTCTTATAGGAAGTAGCATAACACATCGTCTTACAAGCATAAACACATTTTATGCCATTACAACTAATTCAGTCAGTAGTCGTTCTTGAGAAACGATTTCAATGTCAAGATCACTTCCAATGAGTAAACACGTACATTGTATAGCAGAGTTAATACAGAATGGAAATTCTAACTCTGACAATGCTGAATACTCTTCGACCTGCTTGGATGGAAGAAACGTGCTGTCAGTGAACCACTGTGTTTAGAATGACATTTTCAGTCCTTTAGTAAACAAAAGCTTAAATTTATTGTTCCTGTAAAGTTTTTAAAACATGCCATTTTTACGTCGTTTTTAAGTTGCATCTTCAAGCTGCTTGGATAGCTGCACTACTCAGTGGTTAAAAAATACATAGATTTCTTTGGTCTTATGAGTATGACTAATTTGCAAAAGTATATGTCACGAACAAAACCATAAAATGAAATTAAATGTCTAAACATGAATATGAAAATTAAGATTTTTTACTTCAATTGCTATTATTTTTACCTACATTATTGTATGTCTTCCATAATATTACGTAGCATGCCGACATCTCATTTCTATATTTTCCATTACTTTTTCTTGGAATCACTGAATAGATATGGTTTTATGGTTTATGGACAATATCAAACATTGTTTAGATTTGTGTTTTTGAATTCAAGCGATGCTTGTAGTTTTTCACAGCAGTTATTGATTCAGAGTTTAGTTTATATGTTCGATGTTACTCCGAACACTATCTCATAGAAGCGGGCAATTAATTCATAAATGATTTCTTGGTTATTAACTGGATTTGACAATAAGGTACTTTCAAACCCTTTTTTACCGTTAAGATTCCTAAAAACTTTTTAAAATGTTATGTACAAGACATCATTGCGTGCAGAAGACATCATTGTCGCTCTAAATAATATTACGCGGAACGTTGCGTTGCCCAATTGTAAACTATGTTTTCAATGTGTTAAAGGCTTTTATTACAGCCTAATAACAATACCGGCCAACTGGAGAATGCTTTCAAGACAATGAAATCAATTATTGTACCAATACTTTTTACTGACAGATATTGTACGTTGGTCCTACAATTAAAATAAATTAAATTTTGTATTACGCACAGTAAATTATATAAAAAAATATATGTATCCTGAACCCTTTTGTAACTTTACTTGAATCCAAAAAACTTAAACTTTTTAGGGACGTTTTTATATTGCTGTGCAATAAACCTTCTTATTGTCATCAAAACCAATGGTAAAGTAAAACATACTGTCTTTCGCCTTATTTATTGTCATTATGGACAGACTGTATAAACATAAACTAAGATAAACATAACTTGGCAGTATAGCTGGTAGACATTACTGGAGAAATAATACCGTACAATTTCTAATAGCACCTAAATTATTATTTTCTTGGAAATTCGAGAGGTTATTGTCCTTCTTTAGAACTATATGTTAGCAATGTTAAAGAATGATCAAGACTATGAATGACGTCATGAAAGGGGAACATACTTATGTTAGTGAGTCTACCTGTATCTCGAATCCCCTGCTTTTTATGACCCTTCATGATGATAAAAGGGTATGTTTACCGTTACTGTTTGTTGGCTTAGAGAAAGACGATTTCGCTAATTTCGAAGCTTTGCTTTGTATGGTTAGTTTATAAAGTAAGCACATATTATTGATTACATACAATAAGATAACTCCAGGTCCGTGATATTTTAAGCCAGCCAAATAATATTTCAAGTACATAATTGGCAATGGTCTTGGTACTTGGTCTTCGTGCTTCTGCTGCTCGTGACAAGGTCAAACTAACGTAGAGCTCGTGAAATTACGTAGAGCAAAGAGTGACTCCCCTGACCTCAGCATGTTCTTTCCAAGCTCCAGTTTACATTAGGTTATCGTATTTTATAAAGTACGCAAATAGCATAAAATCGTGATATGACATCTAAAAGTAGATTGTATATGTCAAGTTATTGCATTTTAATTACATTATATTTAGCTTGACCCTTGTAATTTAGCTGACCAATACATAGGTTATATTATGTGACAATGCATACAACGTACTTAGGTACTTCAATTCAGAATTTTTATTTTCAATAATTTTTACTCGAGAAGTTTCGCACACTTAATACTTTAAGCTAATTTTCATACGAAATGTGCTAATGCTTTTAATCAAAGATAAACCATTTTATAAATAATATATGCATTTTGATGCTCTCTTTCTTATTTTAAATTGATCTAATATGGTATTAGTAGTAATATTCGCGGTTTAATGTGAATAGCATGTAATTTAATATGAATTAAGAGTTCTCCGCATAAAGTAAGTCTAATGTAAAAATTCGATTGCGTGCTTGTCTATAAAACAAGTTAACTGAGCATAGTTTGTAAATTCTTGTAAATTTTGCTTGTTCTCACGAGTGTTGACTAACACATGTTTTGACTTTGGCAGATGTAGAGACTTATGTAGTAGTTTTCATCTTCTAATATTATCATTGTAAAATGCATTATAATATAATATCTACAACTGATATACAAAGATTTATTATTATTCAGAGAGTATAAACTTCGTGTAAAACTTCGTGGCAAAGGGGTAGGAAACTTTGAAATTGACGAGTGTCTCTCAAAGACCGTGAATCATTACACGTTCATAAATCTTAACTGATTTTGATAATGCGTGCTGTGTGAAGCAAACGGCTCAACGGAAAAGCCAATTAATATACTATTAAGCCGCAGTTGTATAATACTAGAGAAAAGATGAGGTATGAATTCGAGTTTTCTTCTAATTGTAAAATTTTGTGACTGCTCTTCTCTGAGTAAAGTTGCCCTTGTTCAAGAGTGTGTAAAACTATAATCGTAATGATAAGGTTTATGTACACCCGGGGAGAGATCTCTTTTATTGATATAGAACGGTGGCAAGTTTCTTTCTATTTTTCCACTTTATTTGAAAAAATCAGGTTCAAAAAGTGTATTGGGTAGCATGAATTCCTCTAAAGGATTAACTCTATTATTATATCGCGTCTACAACATCGACTACACCACTTTCGACCTTGTTATTAATGATTTGCGTAATAATCTTAGGGTACATGATAAAACCGTGCCGGGTACAATGGCATCTGCTTTTACTATGTGTTTCTAGCGGTGTAAAATTTTTGTTTGGGAGAGAAAGAGAATATTCAAACTTACAGCTTAATGGAGGGCACACATGCAGTATAACCAGCACGTTCAATAAATAGGTGTACATTCTTATACAGTTAAATTGGCCGAAAACTTGTACTATACACGTGTGTGATTTTGATGCTGATGTTTCCATCAATTCGTCAGAAAGAAGTTTGACTGACGTTTACAAACAGACTCGTTCCAATTGTAAGGAAAAGGTAAAATAGGTAGTCAACAGGATAAACGAGTATTTTCACTCTTTAGTTGTTAGAATATATGAACAAAAACGGCACCTTTCACTGATGTTGTGTATTATCGATACACATCAGCGCTGCTTATCTAGCTAGTCGCTGTCTACGTCTATTGCACTGTCTGTTATAATTAAGTGAAATTATTGCATGTAAGCGCGGTCAATTAAGCAGTAGTGTATCTCAATTTACTTGCACAAGTAAATTTAAGCATATTATGTCTAGAAGTTTTGAAGAACATGATTTTAGCTGCGAGCTATTATATCATAGCTCAAAATGAATCAGGTAATTATCAAAATCAAATTTGGGTATATTTTTATTTTCATTCTTATTGCAACTTTAGCTTGAGCAGGGGAAATCTTTTTTACACAAACAAAGAAACGAAGGTGATAAAACTTTTCTCATGCACTTACGACATCTTACGGGATTTGTTTGATCTAGTCATAAAAGTCTGTGAATAGCCTGCAATAAAGAAAGATGCAATCACCGTTTGACGTGCGTGTATATGCATTCTATTCAATTAATATTTATTCAGTAATACATAATAACTTTGATTAGCAGAAAATCCAAACTCACAACAATTACTTAGTTATTTCTTGCAAACTAAAGAAATCTTGCAAATTTCTATAAAGAGTTAATTTTTTTCTCAAGTATGAAAGAAGCATGTCGAAATGCTTTCTTTTGTGATTTATATTCCAGACGAGTAAAACTTTTATTCAACAATAAGCAGTACGATTCATGGTCCAAGTCATAAAACGGATGAATACGAAAGTTACCAACTTTGTCTTGCCACACATAGTTTTACAGGAAAGAGGCAAGTCCAGACAATATGAACATTTTCGTTTCGTACGCGAGCATGATTTGACGTACTGCATAGTCTTGTATCTCGACGTGTTCATTTTTTCCAGGAATAATTTTCTCAATCATATGCATATGCACTAATGGTTTAGCGCGCAAACAGTAATCACCTACTTAAGTCTGTAAATATTAAAAAGCACCTCATGCATAGTATTGTACATCAAGTGTATGGTCACTGGTCATTATTTAATTTTAGTTGGGGTTTCTATTGTGTATAAGCAGCACGGATTCGTGCTGAGTGTTTAGATGGCATACGATACTGGTAATACATATAATTAGCATTAATTTGTTTTGTGTGAATAATTTGATTCTACGGAACGATGTACATGGGTGAAGGATGATTAATTGCCCTCGTTTTTCTCTCCTTCAGTTTTTGAGATTACTTGTGTGCTCCTAATTTGTTTTCCTGTCCATCTGAGCACTCACACAAGCCAAGCTACACGGCATCTTTGCAGACAGGCAGCAACAAAGCGATATGATATGACGATTCTTACGCGTCATTCAGTCTCAATAGGAGTCGGGGGAATATGAAATTCTCCAGATATGTAGAATGAGAAAAAAGAAACCAAACTCTACTTTATCAGACACTCATTTTACTGCACTATTACAAGAGTTATTTTACAGCAAAAACAGAAAAACCAATTTTTCAAAATGTCTGTATCCAAACTGTGTACGGTGCATACTACATGAGCAATGAGCATCGTCGCGCCAACTCGTTCTCATCATTTTAACGGCTGCCTACATGTAGTTAAAAATTACGAATATAATTGCCGTCCTTGAAAACTTGATGTGCTCATGAATCCTTTTACTCGTAACTCGTTTATGTTTTCCATGACTTTTCGTTTTCGGGCGTTGCGTTTGACAAATGAGCTTCTACGAGTAGAAAACATTAAAACACTCTCGCCAAATGAGTGATTATGACTTCCTATTTTACAGAAAAAACGTACGTGATCGTAAACGATTGATGGAGCGTATTCCTTCGTATGTACGTGAAGACTGAATTAAAATCAAACTACGTTTAAGAAACTTCATCGTGTAGAAATAATTAAGGTTGCTAAATAAAACAAGATTGGCACGTATGTTACTTTCAAATACAAATGTTTTGTTGCTGGATATTTGATACCTGAGAGTGCCCTTGATACATTCAATAGTTGATTGATGTTTCATATGAACATGAATGACTTTATGAAAAGGATTACTTAGATTAATGTCATTTGTATTAAAAGTTCGTTCATTTCATGAAATATTTAGTTATTATGAAGCCCATGATAAAATTTTGCATTTCGACGGTCTGCCTGATCCGTAGAAACATGCCTCGCTCAGAATCTTAATAAAAATGATTATTGAGCGTTTCTAAATGTGTAATTTTTCTCGAAGCCCTTTCTGTTGCGCATCCATGATGAAAATCGTGTCAAAAGGTATCAAAAGGTTTAAATGACACTGATCAACTACTACTGTGCGCAGTTACATGGTAGTACTTACATGAGATAGTTTAATAGTTAGTGTTATGAAGATTGTTAATATAATAACCATAATGTCAAATGACTAATCATTATTCTAAAAGTATGCAAAGTTGTTTTTAATTAGCGATTAAGTAAACAGTCGGCTCTTATCAGCTCAGAAATCAAAAGAATAGTGGTTTCGTGTAAAAATGCATTGTTGATGAATGTGAATGTGTGAAGACAGCGTTTTCTTTTTTCCGATTGTTTTCTCATATTTAAAAGAAACGGCGATGTGTGGTTGTGCATTTCATTTATTCCTTGTTCAACCAAGTAGATTTTTGTGCTGCAATCCATTAGCAGTACTTTTCAATGAGTCTTTTTCAGGACGTTTAGATCCTATCAAACTGTTACAAATTCATGAACGTGTTTGTGTGGTGGGTAAAGAAAAGAGAAAAAATGCCATTGTTCGTTATTACTTTGTTCCCTGCTTACTTTGTTCATTTTTGTCGCGAAGCGGTACTCGGTTCTCCCAAGATACTTGTTCCTTAATCCTTCCTGTTTTACGATGCTCAGTACTTGTCTCTGGAGCTTTCATATTACATTTATTGAGTAATTGATCTATGGTAAAAAGCATAAAAGTTGATTTTTCAAAACGAATGAAACAACTAAACGGGTGCATTGTTTATTTATAATTGCAGGTTTTCACATCCAAAGCGGATTTGCAACTTCATACCCAGATCCACATGAGGGAAGCCAAGCCGTACAAATGTTCTCAATGCACGAAAGCATTCGCTAATAGTTCCTACCTTTCCCAGCACACCAGAATACATCTCGGTAAGTTAAATCAATGTTAGAAAGCATTCAGTCATTGTGTGTATAGGTGTAATAGCAGTAAATGATAAAGTAATTCATAATTGGTGCACTACCGCCGATATTGCTTTTAGGTATATACCTAATTTGCTATAATGTAGATTTTCTCTGATAAAAAAATTGTTGATGCATTAGTGTTTATGCTGAAAAGTTGTACCTTCATGGTTTCCTCTGATTTATTATATAAAACGGATGGAGTACAAAAAAGGAAGGCTAGTAGTACCTTTCTGTTTTGCAAACAATGTTTATGTAGTTTGTTCAAACGAATTCAAAATTCTTTTGAAATTCAATAATGAATAATGAAGAAACTATTAAAATGCTTTTATCAGATTTTTGTAATGCATCTCAACTCAAATCACGTGCGGCACAATAATAATAAACATTAATGATTGTTGGTGCATTTTAATTCATATCGACGTTTCTTGACTCAATTCCCCTTATCAGGAATCAAGCCTTACCGGTGTGAGATTTGTCAAAGGAAATTCACGCAGCTTTCCCACTTGCAGCAGCACATCAGGACACACACGGGAGACAAACCTTACAAATGTCGACATCCAGGTTGCAACAAGGCATTTTCTCAACTATCCAACCTTCAATCTCATTCCCGGTGTCACCAAACTGATAAGCCTTACAAGTGCAACTCTTGTTACAAATGCTTCACGGATGAGGCTTCACTCCTTGATCACATCCCCAAGCACAAGGAATCGAAGCATTTGAAAACTCACATTTGCAACTTTTGTGGAAAATCATACACTCAGGAAACATACTTGACAAAGCATATGCAAAAGCATGTTGAAAAGTCCGAGAAACGAATGGCTCGTCAGAACAACAACAATAATAACAGCAGCAATAACAACAACAACCACCACCAATCCAATGGTAAGGGTAAGGCATCATACTTTTTATTTTTTGTTTCCTTGTATTTTTTCCAGTTTAAATGGACGGTTTTGTTGCAAACGTAATGCTACTTAAATGATTTTGCAGACCCAACTACATTTCGTTCTCAAATATTATTGCATGTTACATACTTTTAAGAATTAGTTTGGATCAAATACAATTACTAATTAATTCTTAACCTTTAATTTAGGGAAAATTTAGGGATTTTTATCTGGGCATTATTTTTTAGCTCTCAATTTTTCAGGACTGCAAAGTGTTGTATGTTTGATGGCTTTGATGATGACTAAAACAATGGCAAAACAAGCAATCTCCGTTTATAAGTACTTTGGGTAAAACTTACTAGTAAAATGATCAATGTACATTGATTTTGAGGGCAATTCTGTCGGGATATTTGTTTGCGACTTTTTTCTGAGTATATACAATGAAAATGATGGAGTAGCAATAATATGCATCAATCACTTTTTATTCCTCCTTGTTGCGAATCACATGAAATCTTGATCCTTGCCTTTTGTTGATTGTTTGCCCCCTATGGCTTTTACATGACATGTTCAGGTACGCCAGTAAAATTACTAATCCTTATAACAGATTGTCGACAAGTTTTCTGAAGAGTAGAAAAGCTTGGCTTTTATACCAAGAGATTTCTACCTAAATTTTCATGGCATTTAATAGTACCGCAAGCCAGCATGCAAGCTTCTATTGATAAGTTCGCTTAAAATGCATATTGCATATCCTCGAGAAATCTAATTCCTAAAAACCGAGGGACATACTTTACAGAAAACTTAATTTGTATAAGCAAAACAAAATTAGCAACGAAACCGGCCATCTAAAACATTTTAATAATTTTATTTGTGTACTAAAGCGTGTTTCATTGATATAATAGGAAACAGCAACACTAACGGACAGTCTCATCAAGTAAACAATCATCAAAACTCCAATTCTGGTAATGTGCTTCCAAGTCCAGAAATGTACTGGGGCAAAGCGGACATAGGAGAAAGTAGCCCACCATCTATGTGTCTTCCTAACAATGGCCAAGGGAGTATCTTAGGACGGCAAGGAAGCGAGGGGCCGGATGACCTCCGCGTCAGCAATCTTGGACAGCATCACCCCACCCAATCTCCAACACCTGCTAATCACTATGCTGATGCTCTTGCTAATGCGTTAGCTTCGAGCAAGGGTGCGAGTGCAAGTGCTTTCACCCCTATCCAAACGGTAGTCTTGAACAATGTAAATAATTCTTTTTTATGTTCATTTTTTCACATTTAAAAATAATTTTCATAAGATTTCATAACATATTCATGGAAATTCTCATTAACATTCGTGTATTCATTTTTGGTTCTTCAGAGTACGATGTTGCAGATACCTGCAAATATGACCACCGGGGGAGCACCTCCAGGAACTCGTGCATATATACCATATGAACCGCTTTCTTTCCAAAAATCTAGCCACCATCATCAAATGACAGCAATGGATATGAAAGCGCCTGGAAATGCGTTTCCAAACCAGCTCATTTCCCTGCATCAAATAAGAAACTACGCTCATCAACCAGCCATGACACCAGAGCATTTGCTAGGTCTTAAAGATAAATAGGAAACCTGAATAACTCATTTGTTCCTTGTATTGAATGTGCTTCAAGAAACGGTTAATAATTTGCCGCTTGTATATATCCATCAACAAATTATACAAATTACTTCATCCTGCATAATAATGCATAAAATTCTATAATCAAAATTATCGAAAAGTACTTCACGATCATTCTTTGTGGGGGATGCTGAAAAGTTTTAATGGGTCCACGATAGTTTGTGTTGTAGACTCAAGATGAATTTTCAGACAGCATCACTCTTTTAACTGTTAACCTTGTTGGTTTGTAAACATTAGATCAACACCAGAACACGTCAGTAAAATTTGAAATGTTATTGGCGGTCATTGCATCCTTCTAACATAAAGATGGAGGATTGCTACAGGCTTCTTAATTCAATGTAAATAAAATAATGACATTGTATAAAATATAAATTTGTGAATATGTAATATTTGGTAATACTAAACAAGTATATTGAACATTTTACACTGGTCATGCTACACAACGGAAATCCAAAAACTTCGTAGCTCAAGCGAAGTTTTTAAAGCTTTCATTAGTAACTGATAGCGATTTTAAAATGTAAATCAAGGCTATGTAAGCAAGCAGCCACTTGATAGTAAAGGCAGTGGATCTTTGTAGCAACCCAACTGTCACTATAATAATAAATGAAAACTTAAATACTCGGTGGTAAAGAATATGATTAGTCCAGTGAAATTGTAAATACCGTAGATTATTTCGCGAGTTAGGGAACCAGATTTAACGAAACCAAGAAGAGTAAACCAAAAAGACTTGAGACGGGACATGACATCCTCCAAGATAATACTTCTTGAAACCAGTGAATCTATTCGGAAAACTTAACGAATAAAGCTTTAGTATAGTTGGTTGAAAGGCGACGTTTTATTGTAATTTAAGTAATTTAGAAAAGTAGTATTTGGTTGTTATATAAAATATTTACACTGTTTGTTTTATTGTCAATTTTATGTTTAGGTTTCTATACTTTTTCCACTTTGTCTTTATCCGGGGATGGGGTTTTGGGACCTTTCTTTCTATGATTTACATTAATACATTTTAAATTACATGATTATCAAGTTGAAATGAAATATTCTTTCCATGGATGGGTTTTACTCTAAAAGGCGGCTTAAACTAAGCAATAACACTTTCAAATAATATAATATATTATAACTTTTACAATGAACCATTATCTCTTTCTTCAACAGATGTGGTGATTTTCTAAAATTAATTAGCAAAAGTAATAATAAGGGAAATTAAAAAGAAAAATAACAATATTTTTCATCACAAATACATATAAAATAGTCTTCTTATTGTGCTATGATTTGTAATTTAATAATAATTCAAATGAAATTACCATATTTACCCACATGATTATAAATATTTGATATCTATCAATGGTCTTTCTATTGTCAATTTATTATATATATTCTGAAATATATCAGTACATAGTTCTTATGAGATGAAAAACAAGGCAAATATAAAAGTAACATTGTCAACTGTTTTAAGATTAAACCTTTTTTACACCACAAGTACGATAAATTTAGCCCGTATAATTAAAATGTACAAAAGTTTATCCAACTTGACAGTTTATGAGAAAACATTTAGCTACACCTTTTGTGAATTCAATGTTTGATTTCCCATTTTAAGATAATGACTTCAACCAACAAAATATGCTCATAACAGTGATGTTAGTATTCTACATTTTTCTTACTTTAGAAATTGTTTAGTTTGATCAACTGCTTCATTACTCAAAGTGAAACATTACAAGACTTTTTATGTTTCAAAAAAACTAAACATGACCTTTTCGCAACTGTTATGCTAAATGATTATTTTGCAACTTTTAGTACTACTTTTTAAGTAATCTGTAGCTTACACAATAAACTCCAGCTTTTTCTCGGTAATTCATTGGGGCAAGTTTCTGAATTAGGGATTATTTTTGTATTTTTATGTGGTTCAAACTTTTTTTAGCTGTCCAAGTTTTAATATAATTTAGCCTTTCAAATATTTTCAACCCATGTTATATATTTTTGTCACTAGTTCTGACATTATATTATCAAATATAACAAAACCATTATCAGATTTAAAATAAAACAAATGGTAGATTGATATTATTATGTTTGGAAGGCTATACCACTTCGTATAACATATTATACGAGTTTGATTTACAAACTCGCATATAAACACACTCAATCTTTGCGTTAAATATAATAATATTATGTAACTTGTTTCTGGTATATAGATTTTTATACTTCGTATTGTGCTACACATATTATTTACTTTAATTTTATTATTAAAACATTGCATTATTAGCATGAACTATATTTCAGTATTATAAGTTTGAAATCATGTTTGGAGTGAGTGCTGTTGTCTCTCAGGAATTATTATCATTGCATGTTCTCGTGTGAACTATTATTAACGAATAAGTTTATGATTTGTTGGATAGCTCTTAATATTTTATGGGAATTGATTTGCTTGAGTTGGAAAGGTTTAAAGTTGTGTGTCCAGATGTGTCCTATATTATGTTAACAGTTTTTTATTTACATCCTGTTTCTTTATAGGAAGTTGAGAAAGTATTCGTTAAGAGTCAGTCTAAATGTTTCCACATTTTTCTCTATTTTATTATTGTGACGCAATGCGTCATTTTACACAAGAATTGTAAGCTCCAATATCTATATATTAATATTTAACATTTCTCGGATAAGTAAAAGATCTCATCCATTTGCAAACATTTTACCGTTGACAAAAAGAGAACAACGTTAGCCTATTTTGTAATAATACCTCATTCATGTAAAAGGTAATGCCGCATCTACAATGGAATGCCTACTACCTTCAAAATCGTAAATGTACAAGTTTTCGTAGTAGACATCCAAAAATCTTTAAAATAACTTTGCTTTTAACTAATCTCAATGTCTATAAACATTGATAATCATTTTTCAATATTGCTTTATTGTTTTAGCGTCAATCATGGTTTGTCATATCCCTGTAAAAATAAAAACTTGTTCATTTATAGTTTTCTGAGTAGAGGCTCCTGTTTCAAAAATGTAAATTTTGTAAAGATTTTCGTGAAAATTATAGTATTACTTGTACCGAACGATGCAAATAATTTAGTAAAACGTGATAGTTAGTGTCCAACCAAAACTGAATGTAGTTTTCCTGTATGTTTGCAAGATTGAATGTCACCTGGTGTATAAATGATGTAAACATTATGGTGAGTAATATTTTACGCTGAATTGGGCTGGCGATCATTTACGAAATTGTGGTGATGATCTTAGCGAATGCGAGTTGTTGATGAATGTACTTTATGTAGTGATTTTCAATTTAATCCATATAGTACTAAAATATTATGAGTACATTTAAATGTGAATCCCGAGAATTGTAGATGTAGGATTAAAAATTCGTAATGGGTAAATTTTGTATAGTCAGATACTAATAAGATAAGGTATTTAAGCTGTTGCAAGGTGAATGAATAAAGCTTTACTTCAAATTAATCCTGGTCGTGCACGTATTATATCTTCATTTATGTATGTAAAAAAGAGTGTTGAGGCACGTCAGAAAACTGTAGGCACACGTTTGTAACTAAATCCGATATATGTAAACTAGCATGCATTCATTTGTAAAAAAATGTAACTAAGATAAAAACATAAGAAAAGATGAACCGGTAAGAATTTGGTGAATTTGTAGTATCTTCGCTATTCAAGACCAAAAAAGGAGTTTGCATGAATAAAGTGTGTGTCGGAATATTGTTCTACAGAATCAGGATGCATCAGCAGTAAAAGAACCCTCGTTTTCTCAAGAGAAAGTCAAATATATCCGATCCGATCGACAAAGATACTTTTGCTACTTACTAATAAAGGGATGGTGGTCGAATGAATGCGTAGTGTATGATAATAATTACTTCAAAGTAAACACTAGAAATATAATATAACACTTTTCATTATATATATATGTATTATTTTAATTTTGAGATAAATAAAATATTGCATTCAAAATAACTGTTGAGGAGTATGTCATTCATTTTGCATTGCCAAACAAAGATTGATGAACGGTAACATGCCATTATTGATGCTATTGTTGAAATATATTTTATAATAATATGTATATAATTTGAGATTATATCTTTTTATTAAATCATTGTATAATCACAACTAGGGTTTTCCTTTAGTTTATCGAAGAATGTTGCTTTTTAGCTACAAAACGTAAATCGCCGTGTCTATTGTTCTTTCCCGGTTGTAAAGAAAATGGCTCATTACGAGTTGGAGTATTCATCATACTTTTACTTCGTTGTGAAAGTAGCAACCTTTTATCCGCGCTTCCGGGTGATAATGGTTGTTTAAAGAAGTGCATATGAGCGTAAAGTAATACAGCAACGTCTTTGTGACCAGCCTCCATTGCTACATTTAGAGCATTCAATCCATCATTGTCCGTTAAATTTGGATTACAACCCGGTTGCGCAAGTAGGCACTGAACAATATCGGCATGACCATGTTCCACGGCACACATTAGGGCAGTGCTGCCATCCTCATCCTGTGCATTAACCTCTGCACCGGCTTCCAACAAAAGCTTTACCAATTTGAAGCGTCCATGCGACGCCGCCAGCATGAGCGCAGTTTGTCCATGTTGTGCAGCTCTAGTGTTAACATTTCCTTGTTCGATAAGCTTTTGAAGGACCTGCTCTTGTTCGGTGGTTGTGACATCAGTCAGAGAAGCAAGCATAATGCTTGTGTAACCAGCTTTGTTTGCTTTGTTGACGTCAACAACGTTAGTTTCTATAAGTTTTGAAACCACATGAAAGTTCCCGTACGATACAGCGTAGTGCAACGCTGTAATACCGTTCTCATCAGGCAGGTTGACCATGTACCGAACCAATTGTGGGGAATAGCTGGAAAAAATGTTTAAATACTCCAGGATAGCGTTGGCATCAACTGTTTTCGATCCAACTAGTTGAAACCACTCGTTTAGAATGACTGACATCGCTGCAGCCACTTCCCGCCCTGTATGACCATGAAGCAGAGCTTTATTCACAAGTTCCAATGCTGCTTTCATGTCATCGGTGGGTTGTCTTTTGGAAAAGATTTCATAAGTTTCCTTGCATGTTTCTTGCACTTTAACTGTTTCACTTGAACAGTTCGATTCTGCATGTGCTTCCAGTTCTTCGATTTTCATAAATTCCTGTAATTGGTTTGACATTCCTCCTTCACCTCCACAGCCACAGTCAATTTGCTGGGCAATCGGATTTTGAGTGCGAATGGTTAGTTTTGACAACTGCTCCGAACGAGCACTACCCGTAGCTGTGGATTCTAACACAATAGTGTTTGTTGCAGTGGATAGATGCGAAGGGATTTCAGTATTTACGCCTTTTGAACTGAATTCATGTGTAGCTTTTGATGTTGATACGTTTTCTGATTTCGGAAGTGATGCTGCCTGTAATTTCCCACAAACTTTTTTCTGATCAAATTGTACGAATTTGAGAAAAAATTAATCTCTCGTTCTATTCTAGAGTATACCTTGCATGAGCACATTCTCTGACAAAATGTGCAAGTAGTATTTAATAACAATGCATCTTTTGAAGCTGATTTATCGGTATCGCCATGTCCAGAAGTTGAACTGGTTAGCTCACTCTCATCATCAATCATGCCGGAGGATGGGCGTTTTTTAAGTGAAATAGGTAACTGATTTACAGAATCAATTGTTGGAGAACTTGATGATAAGTCATGGTTCTCAATCATTGATGGCATCTCAATCTCAACGAATTTACAGGTTTTCATCTTTCTTTCGTTTTCTCCTCTGCCCCAGGTCTTTGCCACAAAATTTTCAAAATCTCTGATTGCTTCAAGTAAATCAGAACCATAGATTTCTTCATTCGTTTTAGAGGCACATTTCTGTAGTTTTAATATCTTTTGATGAATAAAAGCGCTTTCCTTTTTAAGAGGCTTTAACTTAGGATGAGATGCACTTTCTTCCTCGTTGTCCGTTTTCATAAATCTTTTTGACTTTTCACTGATTAGTGCATGACGGGAGGGTTTGGCCGAGGATTCCGGATTTTCTCTCCGTGTATAAATCACCTTTATATCACTGCTGTTTTTATCGAGTGAAAGTTGTTCTTCAGCAAATTTTACAAACTCCACGTCCATCTGGAATCCGTCCAAACTGGTATCTTCATTCGATGACAACGAGTAATCTGCCATATTGCATCTAAACCAAATAGGTATACTAATAACTAGAGGGGACATCATAATGTATTTTAGATTTCAACATCTGAATTTTATGTGATCTTGCATTTTTTACATACAACATATATTATGTCCTGGACGACGAAAATCGTCAATGTATGAAATGAGGAAAAGTATTTCCTTTCAGACATACTGTACGAGTTTGCATCAGAATAAAACTTTTATTAAACAAAATTGCAACAATTAAAGAGTAGCTTATACTTGTCCAATATAAAAGAAAGCAAATTTTCTTTGTAGACTTGTTTTTACAAGACAAGTACTAGGACACACGGCTGAACTAGTTGTTTTGCAATAAAGTGTAGCTTAACGTTATAATAACAGCTTCTTAATTTAGTAATAGCCACAATTACTTAAATTCTGCCGTTGAAAGATGAATAGGTATGCTAGTTTGAAAGCAACGCCAACCATTCAAGCTGATTTTTGATAGTGTTAGAAAATGGCCATGTTCTGGTGAAAAATCGAATACAAAAATCAACGTGTAGATGCAATATCACACGTATATTTTCTCCGCATTTACACTGTAAAGGAGAATAGACCTTAGCCTATATTATTTCGGCCACGATTTCCATGAAAGCTTATTGGAAACCATGGGTCGTTAGTACGTTAGCTTCTGGCCACTGACATGCTGTTTTGGCAACGGGAAAGGTCAGAACAGGCTGGAAAACGGGTATAACAGCAGCAATTTATTTTTTAAACTGTTTATCTGTCTGTCTGTCTCAAAATTAGCCATTTTCGCTGTTTTAATCTGTTCTCATTTTTTAAGTTTAATTAAGTATCGCTCAGACACTTCATAGTTTTCTATTCCGGCCGTCCGTCCGTGAGTATGCGTTTTTCTCAGTAATGGCTGCACCGATTACAGCCAAACTTGGTATAGAGACACTACAGGACCTACGACACATCCCTATTAAGTTTCAGGTTAATAGGTCAACTCTAGGTCAGACGTCACAGCGATTTCAAAACTTATTGTAATGGAACCTATAGCATGCGACACGTAACTTTAGGTCAGTTTATGATCAGGATTATAAATTTATAGTAAATTTGTTAAAATTCGGTTTTAAGGACCTGATTCTGGACCTTAACTGCCAGATACAAGCAGTTTTAAAGGTTATATGCTGCGCAGCACATGATTTTAGGCCAGTTTTTAACCAGAATAGATTTTAACTTGATAGTTTTCTACTCCGGCCGCCCGTCCGTGAGTTGGCGTTTTTCTGAGCAATATGGCTTCAGCGACTACATCCGAACTTAGCATACAGATACTGCAGGACTCTGAGCAGTGAGCAGAACCTTTAATAATTTTAATAGGTTAATAATAGGTCCACTCTAGGTTAGGGATTACATCGATTTCTAGTTTTTTATATGTATTAGACCTACACAATGCGGCACATGAGGTCAGTTTTTGACGAGTATTGCGAATATGAAGGGTCTCCCTAATTCAGGGCCTTATAGCAGGAGTAGTTGTAGGCAACATTCTGCGCTGCACAGCACAGCCAGTCATTGACCAGGAATGCGAACAAGTAATCAGCTTGTTAAAATATGATTTTAAAGCTTTGGTTGAGACCCAAAATTTTAAGCTACAGCTACAGCTAAAGCTACAGGAGTTTTAATAGGTTGATGTTCTACAGTACATACTTTAGTAATTGACCAATATTTCGAATTTGCAGCACATTTGTTAACATTCAGAATTTAACCGCCTTGCAAACATTGCTCAGCTTTATTTAAAATTATTAGTTTTGAAAATTAATAGTTTTTAGAATTTGACCTTAGTGAAATTGTTGTTGGTTGTTGAGCCATTAAGATAACTAGTTGGCTCGTGAGCTTCGTTCTCCAGGGACTTGGCATGGTAGTTAATTACATTATAATTCATGACTTTTGTCTGTCCGTCAGTAAACCAAGAATGTTACAAAATCTGCACTCCAACGACAGCAAAAATACTTCATAATCAGAGAACGTTCCAGTTAAGCTTTCAAATGTTTGTTTTTAATGTTAGCCACGTCTTATCTATGTTATGTCTATGCGGTCTTTAACATGCATGCTGTTTACACACTCTCAATCTTACATTTTAAATGTTTGAATTTTGTAATTTCATTTTCCTTAACAACTATAATAGTTGTTTAATGAATTTCAATCTAAAATCGGATCGGAATTTTTAATCAAACATTCCTTAATGAGAGATCAATCGCTTTGTGGGTGACCAAAGGATGTGGGATAGGGAACTATACGATTTTATAATGCAATAGTTTCGTTTTGGGTCGTCGAATGTATGAAAATAACACTCATGGACTACCAAACTGCAGATGGACACGGAGACTGTTGATAAGCACCAATGCAGTGGAAAACAGAAAATTTTATACCACCCTAAAGTTATCAATTCACTTTACAAGACTGAGCATTGTGGAAAAGAAAATGGACAAAGATGACGAACTGGAACTGGACGAATGGACGACATCAAATGAACATTGAGAAGACATTGAAAAACTAGGCTTTTCAGGAAACTTGGCGATAACCTGCTGGCTATGGAAAGTGATAGCACATGCCACCTTGGCATGATGTTCTGTTTAGGGTCCAGATTGGGTGGCTCCTCTAATCCTCCTTTAGGCGACGTGAAGTGAACATCCGCATATTGTTCCAGATTTAAAAATACCTCAGGATGTATCAAATGGACGTCATGTTTTTTTATCCTGTTTCCCGCTCCACGTAAAGCGTTGGAGCTTCAAATAGATTTTTCAAACGCCGTGGCTGCCATCAGTAAATCATCATGAAGAGTATGGACCCGGCCTCAGAATATCAAAATGGGATTTGCAATTCATGGTTGTTTGTGCAATACAAAAGACGTTTTGAAAGTTGTTGCACGTGGAAAAAACTAAAATGCGAAATACAAAATTCCAGACGTCAAGCAGAGTCAACTAAAATTTAAGGATATTGGATGGAGGAAGAGGATATAAATATCTGCAAAATATCATTGTGCCAGCTCGGATTGTACCAGTGCCAGCGCCGCGATCGCGACCGACCGAAAACTAATCATGCATTCTGCCGCTACCGTGCTCGGGTTTGATTCCCCGCTGGAACAGTAAGTTTGTGCTGCTTCTCACATTAGAGATTTATTCCTGCAGTTGAGAATGTGACTTCGTTCTCTCATTAGGTTGAAACCTGTTTGGGAATCCCTGGTGAGATCGAGCAATGTTGTTGACTTGTATTGTATACTTGCAATTTCTATTATATCTCTCGTAAAAGCAGCACCGTGTAAAAACTGGGAGAGTGTGCAAAAATTCTACTATGGATTACGCGGCTGGGTTCTCTCTAAATAGGGGGGATTCCTTCCCAAATTACATACATACATACAAGGATTGTACCTCCGCGTAAGTGGTGCAAGGATCCATGAAGACTCATGTTTTACGTTGCGCAAAGATTTAGGGAAATTCCGAACCTAACCAAAAAGTCGGAATCAGAAACACGAAGAAACGGAAGAAGCATGCCTGAGTCCAGGTTGGCTTCAAAGAGCGTTTCCAGAGCTTGTTCCCATTTGAAGCTGAGCTACTTTCTACTTGAAGTCTACTTGAAGCTGAATAGGTTTCCTTTGAGGAACTGAAAGTCTAAGGAGCATGCTGCATGTTGCCTGGAGATTCCTGATATCATCAACTGGATGCGTCTTATTTTGTTGCTGCAATAAATGCTGGTTTATGCCATATATATGTAATTTTAGCTCAATAAGCTTGAAAATGGAAAAACCGTCGTCTATTCGGGATGACTTGACTTGATAAGACTACATGCAATGAGAAGCTGGCGAGAGAATGAAATCATCAAGTCGTAAAATCTAAATTGAATATCGCGAGGATTATTTGTTTACTGTGTTGAATATACAATCGGTTGGTTAATTCGTCGAATCACATTTGCGTCAGAATATCAAACCATTTTATCTGCATCTGCATCATCGCGTCATCTACATACAGCCTTTGAATTACTACAAGAGTAACCTTCACAAACGCGTGGATGCCATACTGTGGAATGTAGTAACAATGCCTGATTTCTTGAATCGTCTTGCTCTCACGATGATGAAAATGATCTCTATAATGATGCAACTCCTCTCCGTACAAACACGCTGAGTCTGCGCGTTGACTTAAAATCAGTAGTGACGCTTGTTTCTCCGGAACAGCGTTAGTCGATTATTTTGGAACCTTGCAGGGTGTCAATTTGAGGATGCCTCAAGAGACAAATTCCCACTTGTCTGAGAACAATGGAAGTCATATGGAGAGACTCACAACCCATGATCGAACGGCAATGAGCAATAACGGAACAAACTTAGAGTGGACGCAGAGATGAGGAAAGGGTGTGAAGGGGATGGAAGTCCAGGATTAGCGACACGTTGTATCATCTAGATATTTACCTATTCCACCGGTTGTTGACAAAAGGTAATGACGACATTGTCTCAATTATGCATCATATTTACTAATGGGGTCTAAAAATACTGAACAACTATAGTCAAGTACTCGCGAACACTTTTGAAGTCTGTTCCTGAGAGAGTGTTTACCCTCGTTGGCGCTAAGGGTAATGTAAAACTAAAGTACACCGGAGATCGTGATGGGGGAGTTGGTGTATGTTCTAGATGCCAACATCTGAGGAATGAGTGGATATTAGGTGGTAGTACAGTGAGTGTTTCCTGAAAAAATGGAAAAGTTCGACCGGAGGAATTGTAGCCATGGGAGCTTGTACAGGTTGTTGATGAAACAGTAGTGATAACTTCTAGGGAAATCAGTGAGAGGATTTGTTGGAACCTGTGAAGAAAGCTTTTATAAATGCATTTTCTGTTTTTGTATCAAGTGAATGTACAAGTTTATTTGAAGCGTTTGTCTATTAAAAACTAGCTCGGCTTTTGAAAAGTAAATTCGACAACTGAAAAGTACACCTAAACTAATAAAGATTACATTACAAAGATTAAACTTTTAAAAAGTAGATTTAAATAATATAAACTAGATTTGAATATTAAAAGTAGATTTAAATATTAAAAAGTCGATTTAACTATTACAAGTCGATTTAACTATTACAAGTCGATTTAAATATTAAAAAGTCGAGTTAACTATTAAAAAGTCGATTCAACTATTAAAAGTCGATTTAAATATTAAAAAGTCGATTTAACTATTAAAAGTCGATTTAACTATTAAAAGTCGATTTAAATATTAAAAAGTCGATTTAAATATTAAAAAGTCGATTTAAATATTAAAAAGTCGATTTAAATATTAAAAAGTCGATTTAAATATTAAAAAGTCGATTTAAATATTAAAAAGTCGATTTAACTATTAAAAGTCGATTTAACTATTAAAAGTCGATTTAACTATTAAAAAGTCGATTTAACTATTAAAAAGTCGATTCAACTATTAAAAGTCGCTTTAACTATTAAAAAGTAGATTTAAATAATTAAAGTCGATTTAACTATTAAAAAGTCGATTTAACTATTAAAAAGTCGATTTAACTATTAAAAAGTCGATTTAAATATTAAAAAGTCGATTTAACTATTAAAAAGTCGATCTAAATATTAAAAAGTCGATTTAACTATTAAAAAGTCGATTTAAATATTAAAAAGTCGATTTAACTATTAAAAAGTCGATTTAAATATTAAAAAGTCGAGTTAACTATTAAAAAGTCGATTTAAATATTAAAAAGTCGATTTAAATATTAAAAAGTCGATTTAAATATTAAAAAGTCGATTTAAATATTAAAAAGTCGATTTAACTATTAAAAGTCGATATAACTATTAAAAGTCGATTTAAATATTAAAAAATAAATTCAACTATTAAAAAGTCGATTTAATTATTGAAAACGACTATTAATTAACTGTTAAAAAGAATATTCTACTATGAAAAAGTCAGTTCAACTATTAATAAGTAGATTTAACTATTAAAAATTAGATTCGAACATTAAAAAGTAGATTCAACTATGAAAAATTAAATTCGACCATTAAAAAGTAGATTCAACTATTAAAAATTAGATTCGACCATTAAAAAGTAGATTCGACCATTAAAAAGTAGATTCGACCATTAAAAAGTAGATTCAACTATGAAAAATTAAATTCGACCATTAAAAAGTAGATTCAACTATTAAAAATTAAATTCGACCATTTTAAAATAGATTCTACAAATAAAAGGTAAATTCGACCATTAAAAAGTAGATTCTACAAATAAAAGGTAGATTCAACTATTAAGAATTAGATTCGGCTATTAAAAATTGGATTCCGCAATTTTGACACAAACAGTCAAACAACTACCTCCCAATTAAACATTATCATGATAATCTTCCGCTTTCTAATTACGCATTTAATTGACAGTGACAGTACAAAGCAGTTAAAATTAAAACAAAAGATAAAGCAGCGACACTTCCAATGCCATACGGTGCTGCTGCCTTGTATAGCATTTTAACCTCGGCACGGCGCTACATAATTATACCCAGTTTCGAAACGCTAGCATGCAACGACGGCGCATGGTTACCCTGCTTAAACTATGCAATTTTATTTAATTGATAATTACAAGTTCTCAGGGGTCGTCCACGCTGAAAATAGTACCATCTGAAAGCGGAGACTTTCTTCTATTTTGTAAGATTTTTTTCAGCTTGGACGACCCCTGAGAACAAGTAATTTTTACGTAGCCAAATCTCCCACTTTTAAGGTCTATTCTTCTTTTACAGTCTAAGCGGTCTGGTTTACATGTACTACAACATTTACGTCAATTTCAATCCGCCCCTTATCATTTGTAATCTGTAACCTGGGAAAACTCATCTTTCTTTTTAAAAAAAAACACAAAATTCAAGGTTTCTGATAAGAAAGAATATCCATAGTGATTCTTTCTTGTCAGCAACCTTGACAAAATTGTTACTTAGTTTTGACATAACTTTTTAAAATCTTGAATTTCTTTCGGAAATATTCTTGTAATCTTCACATCTTTGGTCTCATGACAGTGAAGAAAAATATATCATGCATGAAGAAAAAGAATATTAATCTCTTGCACAACATGCGTGTAAAAACGTAGGTGTGAGCCGAGTTGGATCGGGAAAACGAACATTTTGCCTCTTAGATAATTTTTTGATGGGGGCTTGAAAACAAAGTTTGTATATGAGACTTACTATTAAAGAAACACTTTGTGAAATTTTTTAAAAAATTTACTACGTAGGATAGGATAGGCGTAGTAACAAAAATAAACCTATCTATCGTTATAATTTTTGAACTCTACTCTACTCTACAATCATATTCATTTTATCAAATCATGTCGTTTCACAAACAAATGAAATTCAGAGATACTTGAGTCAAAGCGTTACATTATTTGTTTCTGTAATCTGGCTGGGATAGGTTGGTAAAGGTTGTGACAGTCATTTAAACTCAGGCCGAAATTGAATGCAAATGCAAGTTAATTTCTAACTCAATAGCGTCTATATAAAATTTCATTAATTCAATAGCATAAAATGTAACATATAATTAATTCAGTAACGTAATGTAATTCATCCTTATTTAGTATACTCTAGTCTAGTATACATTAGAGCGCATGCGAAATGTTCTTGAT
>CM056168.1:28925738-28976736 GCA_029691765.1 Entomobrya proxima
TAAACTCCTGCCAAAATCCCACTATTTTGCTTACTACCTCATCCGATTGCGGTGATAAACAAACATTGCTCCAGATTTAATTTATAATACGACATTTTTCGCTGTACTTGACATTCTAGTGTGATTGTTTCATTTCACCCCAGTTTACATTCAAGTCGTACAAGCGAAGTTGTCTCGAGACTTTTGCAATTTCAACGAGAAAAATTCAACTTTTGCAACCTCTGCCAAACATTGCCGGCTACGGTTGACTCTTCTTGAAAACTAGGACCGTATAGTATATTATTATCATTCCGCATGACATTTTTAGTTAAGCTGGGCCATTTTGGAGGCTTGAATATGTCTGTATGTAAGTCAAAGAAGCAATGAAAGTAATAGGTCACCAAATTGGTATCAGCCAGCCCATTGGTAACTTCCAAAACAGTGCATGTCGACGCTTGCTTGAAAACTGAATTTTGGTTTGTTGCGTGCATCAAATTGGGAGACAGCATATGGAAATGAAATACATATTATTTGTAATTTTTTATTGACGAGACTGTAGTATGTGATTAGCTGAGGAGCTACAAAAAATAAAGGTGTTGATTATAAGGTTGAAAACCCGCAAACATAGGTTATCCCCGTAATTTTGCATGTTACAAACAAGGACATTGCGTGGTTTTGGTGTAAAACCTTAAATTTTTATAAACATACTTGAAAATGCTATAATAATTAGAAACCTTTGTGGAACATTCCGCAAAAGCTCCTGCAAAGTAGCATGTCCAAAGTGACAGATGCAAATGTTTATCGCAAATCTGCAGAAAAAATTGCACACGAAAAAGTTAATAACAAAACATAAATACCCTATTGTTATTGTCTTAGTAGGCGTTTTTAGTAAAAATGAAGCACAACATATATTTGTATTTATCTAATTTACTGATACATGATTATCGCAATTTATTTTCAGTTCAACTGCTTATGACTAGCTTGATTTTTTACAAGACTGAGAGATCAAGCACCTAAAATTATAGACATACTGAAATGAAAATAAAAATTCATCAATCGGCACACAAATGTATTATTATGACACGTTATTTCCACTATTTGTGGCAAAAGTTTTTTTGTCGGTTCGTTTTGGGGAAGAACATGCATGTTTTGCTACTTTAATTTTACATTATAATATAAACAGAAAAGCATAATTATTACAGATGTCTCAAAATCTAATTTTATTTTAGTATTCTAGTATTTTATTTCATGTTTATCAATGAAGGTCCGTCGGTCGTTGTCGAAACCAAAGTTTTTCACACATTTTTTCAGTTTTAGCGATGAAACAAAATAAGGTGACATTAACACAAGGAGCGTATGTTTATAATACCCCGAGTAATCAGGGTATGTGTATTATAAATATGCGCTCGTTGACATATGCATACAGTGAGTGTCAAATACTATTTCGAAATTTAAACTACATAAACTAGCACATGGGTATAGAACTATTGCAGTGCAGCACATTATTGCAAAAGTGTCAGACAGAAAATACGTAGTTTTATATACGTAGCATATATTCACGTTAACGAACAATTTGCGTTATTAGCGTTCTGTAGATGAATATACAGCTTACATCCATTCATGTAACAATTCAATTCTTATTAAATCTCAAAAATAGCTTTCTATCAATAATCTCCGAATTAATCTAGTAATAATTGCTACTGTGTCGGAGACATCAAAATAAAGAATCACATTTTGGTTATGCTAAGATTAAATGATATCTATCCTGACTTAATGCAATCACCACCATGTAAGTCGAAATTTTATTGCCTACTGTCAGTTCTGTCAGTCAAAATTATTGTTGTCCGAATATCAAAACAATCTAAATGCACATTCTCTTAGTGCTCTGCCAAATGCATTATATATAAAACTACGTAACGTTAGTAGACATATTATGTATTATGCAGATCCGTGTAATCATGCAAACATGCACTCGAGTGCTCTAGTTCCAAGAAAAGTAGATGGTCAAGTTCCAGTATTTCGCTTCATGACTACAGCCAAAACACGAATCAAAAATACTTAATGCCAAAATTAATAATATCGTGATCGTACATGCTTCTAATACAGCCAGTTTTTCTCTCCCACGGTATACCAAGTGGCCTCAAATGGTTCCTCTTCTGATTATTCGACATCACAGAAATTTTGCATCACCGGTCGTTTAATTCCAAGTGGCACATCAGTATTTATGGCCCTTTCTGATATTTGCGTAGAAATTTACAACTTAAAGTTTATTCTGTCTGAGTGATAGTAGAAGCTGCAGTTGGTCCCGGGGAAAACCTGTTTTTATTGATTTCACTGAGAGTAAATCGGAGAAGACTTCTACCTCAATTACATCTTTACTTCAGGTGTTGACCAACCTTGTTGGCCACATGTATAAGATCTTTTCAGCTTTGGACTTGTGTAACATGCATATGAAGATGCATAATATCTTTAAGTTTTCCTAAGGATAGGCATAATAGGTTAAGGTAATAAAGTATAAACGAACTCTCAAAGTAAATAAATGTTGGATATATGACACATTTTTCATATGACTTTTGAACTAAAACCAACATCCGACGACCAATGGTTAGAGATTTAATAATTAATAAGAAGTACATGCTACAGCATTCTTTAAATGTTGCACAATGATAGAGTAAAATGCATAGGTGCAGATGCAGCATTCATGTATCTAATTTGCAGGGAAACCAAACGCTCCATGAAAGCCATTAAATTAAATCATGCGGGCTTTTCACTTGGGATTATCAATAAACGTGGCCGATTTCAATCAATAAAATCATTCCTTTTGTGCTTGTCAAGAGTCATCTTTGCTGTCATTTAATGTTATATACATTATGCATCTCTTGAAAAATTCTCAAATTATTCCTTGCAAGCATTTTCACATATATTGTAATACTATGATGGTGTTCCTACCATCTGAATTTTAATGATATGATAATAGACCAATTTAACTTGATTGGGACTTGATGTTTAGAGCTAACGAATTAGCATAAAACAGAGCTACGTGATGTCTAATCTTACACACTAAATGTCTTAGCACGGAACTTGTCAGAGTGTTGAATTTAAGGGCCTAATGCATTTCTGCAGGTTGAAACTTAAAAATAAAATAAAAACATTAAGAGGATTATTTAAAGGACATCATTACTAATGCCTCGGCGTTTTAATGAATCTACTCCAAATTCCTCTAAACTCTAAACGTACAGTGCAAAGTATAAAGGTAAAAAGTGCATAGAATGCTGATTTCCTATTCTATTTGACGCTATCGCCGTAGCGTGGTGAACAACTAATTAAGAAACGAGAAAAGTTGACAATTACATCAACTGTGATCGTAGATAAGGACAAGAACAAGACTTGCTTAAAGCACCAAACTACATTACACGTGCTCTAAGCTTCAATAGTACACAGGAATTGCAAAATGAAGTAAATCATTATCTGTCTGTCAAGCTGAAGACGTTGATTTAGCTCAAAGATATGAAAACACAAGGACGTTGAAAGGTATTCAATACTTATAGATTGTATCGTATTCAACGTTGTCCTTAAAAAGCAGCAGCATTAAGATTCTATTACAAAAAACGATATGAGAGGGAATTGAATTGTGGCATTTGTGACATGCATCGGCATTAGAAACCACGTCGGTGTTGCAGAAAGAATCCAACACAAAAACATGGAAATTTCCAATCAAAACAGATTCAAAGAAAATTAAATTAATTTTAAACGAATCTGAAGTACAAGAGTGTATTAAGTTTACAGCGTTTAAAAAAATGTTTAGGAAGGATTCATACGCTTTGATAAATTGAAGCTGACTCAGATATAAGTTTAGCACGTATATTATCACACGGGGATCCTGATACCTTTCCTTTGGGGGATCGTGAGACACTTATAAGCTTAAGCATACGAGATTATTAAGTTGGGCTAGACCGATGAACTATACTAGAAGTGTACTCTTACTTGCTAACTGCTCTTTATCACGAAATCAAATGAAATACATTTGTGCTTGTACCGTACACTGTTACATTCGTATTTTACCTGAAAAGTGTCAGATCTACATCCAACTTTATTTGATCATCTACCTTTGCATTTTGTATCCTAAGAATTTTGCATGTACGTATTTACAATAAAATCTTACCTCTTTAGCAAAGACAATGTGTCTGAATGATGTCACTTTCCTATATGCAGTGCATATGAAGTTTTCTATATGAAGTTATATGAATAAAAATGCGAGATACAAATGTGCTTGTAAAATACTAGGCCCAACAGATAACTTTGTAAGATTCAAAGCCAAACGACTTTGCTTGACCGAACCGGGTGATGTGATGATAGCAACATGGGGCAGTACCAGTCCAATTTGGGACGTATGACGTATAAAAGCAGAACTATATACACAGGGAGAGAAAGGGAAAAGAGCCCAGCGTGAGAAACTTATTTTAATCAGCATCACATTTTCTTCTTTTCAGAGTCACAATTTTTGCTGAGATAGAACCAGTTTTCCAACCAATTCCATTTGAAACGATATTTTTCTAATAATTTTCCACAAGCATTTTTCTCACTTATTTCTGTTTTTCTTTTACGTGTGCAGATGAACAGGACAATCAATAGATTCGTTTGAATCACCGCAGTGGTAGGCATAAGAGAACACAAAAAATCAAATGATGATAAAAATTGCATTTTGTCCGGCTGTGCTTACCATGAGCCGGTTTTGATCCCGTTTCGTTTCAATATTTTATTTGCTGCTTACATCACAGCATTTTCCGTATATAACAACCTATCTTTATTGTGTTTCATTATTTGAATTCTAATTTTTCAAAACAACTATGTGTACAGATCGGCAGTTATAATAATAATCTTAATGTCGATGGGAGCGTCCTATGTAACCAAACCTTTATATAATCTCGTTCTCCCGTTGTTTTATTCGATAATATTATAATAAAAAATTCAATGGATACCTGCCTATGTGTGCAGTTTGGTGCATTCATATGCATGTTTAAAAACCAATCTGGAAAAGCTAACAAAAACGCTTCATTTTCTTTTCTGCAATCTTCATACTTTGTTTCGTTGTAGTGCTAAAATGCTCGGCAGCACTTACCATTCTTGCTGAATTGTTGGACTGAGTCAAATCCGTTGCATCACAATAGATGATCGGCTTCTGGCATTCTATTATATTATGATTGCTTATGTTTTCCTTTGACGATTCTATGCACGACGACATGAAATATTAACATATGACCAGGACCAGGTTAGAAAGAAATCACTGATGTACTTACAATGTTACACTTATACACAGACATAATAGCATGTTTTACCTACTTGAATGATACCCAATGGTAGTACCTACACAATAGTTGCAAAACTAATAGATGCTGGTAAAGTCCAAATCCTTATTTGCGATGGGTCAACAAACCTGTATGAATGTACTGTGTCAGATTTTATATTGGTGTCCAAACCATAGCATGACGAATAAAGCAGAACTTGTTTATTTACTTTAAATTTGGTTCCATCGTCATAATATTTTTCTTTCACTAAAATGAACGATCCGACGCAAGACCATACAGACCCTAAACTGCACAGACAGAATCGAGCGACAATTTTTAAAAATCAATTTACATAACGTACGCAGGAAATTGTGTTTTATTTCACACCATCACGCAGATAGAAACTCGGGTATGAAATATTTTATGGTAATTTCCAATTTCCTCAAAAAAATACTACCAGGACGTGTAATGCAGTGAGTGGTGCAATTATAGGTTTACTCATGTTAGCAGTGAAAAGTTGTTTCCTCGATGGTGGTCTTACCCTCATCGTAATCTTATACAAGCAATCAATAATCTAAACTGAACAAAGAATTCGCTCCATTTTCTTTGAAAATATGTCCACTTTATGCTTTATAAGGGCATAAACAGTTCATCATTTATATTCATAAAGCGATTCTAACGATCATCTTTTTCCAGTTAAGTGTGTGAAAATGATTTTGTATCAATTGCTGCATCATTAGATTAATCGTTCAGTCAAGTGTGAAAACAGCAAAATTATGTAATAATTTAAAGATAGATGGTGGAAGACAAAACACATTAAAGTCACGGAAGACTCCAGTTTTCAGGCTGACCTTGTGCGTGTTTGATGAGACGGAAGCTAAGTCAACAAGACATCTTGGCCCAAACACGACACCGTATAAGATACAGTGTACTCAGTGCAGTCAAGTGAAAAAATAATGGTCTTATTTTTATTTGGTTATAGTTTTTTATGCTGATAACGTCAAGGCGGAATATAAGAACATTTACTGTTGTGACACATTCACATTTTGTTGACAAAAGAAGAAGGCCTACGAGTAATGAGGGCTGTTACACCATTTACTTACATAAAGTACATAACTAGCAATTGCTTCATAAGGTGCTGCTATCGGTCCTTCCTGGATATTTGAATTTCAGTATCTTCAGTTTGATTAATTTAGTTTTTAACTATTCAGTAAATGTCGAATTAAAATTTTAAGCAACCAGCATACGATGTTTCATAATGTCCTGTGCATTTTGTGAACATGATGCAACTATACAACTCTAATCTAATGGTTCAATTATAAAATATGTTGAAGTTTCTAAACCTAACCTAATAACTTTAGGTTCTACGTAATGTTGAAGATTGGTTTGAATGTGCTAATAATAAGTGAAAAAGTAAGTGAGAAAGGAGCTGGATCTCATAGTCATAAACCTCGTAGCCTTTTCGCTCACACAACATATAAATTTTATCAGTAAATACCATCAAGAAGACTTGTCAGATCAATAAACACGGCAACTTACCACAAGAAAACTTGGGGCAGAATGCAGTCTGTAATATTTATAAAAGAAACTTGAAACATAGTGTACAGGAGCAATGCTTAAAAAACAATGCGAAACTAATTTTGAGTTACATTTCTGCTTTTGTGTGTATGGAATATGGAACGTATATTTTTATGCTACCATTCTTGCCGATTCTATTATGCTTACCCACACCAAAACTGTTTCATTTTTATATGTTTGGTGAACACGAAAACGTATAATGAGTTTGGTGTGTAAAAAAGTAGAAGACCAACAAAGTGGGAAAGTCAAGACGATTAGTTAAAAAATTTGTGTACCATTTTCTTTAGTAGTGCACACATTTTACTACCACAATTCAACATTTACATGAAATTCAATTGACTGTGCTTGCAAAACTCGGCAATTGACTATATACAAAAAAATAAACACCAGAGTTGTAGTAGGGGTAGCAGTACTTGTACCCTGATTACTTCTCTCTCTAATAATGCTTTCTTGATGTTGATCGTATTACAGGATCTTTTTATATTATCCCACCATGTGCAGGCAAACTCGGGATTATATATTTTTCAATTTTTCTTTTAATGAACAATAATAATAATAATATACTTACAGATTATTACATGAGATTTTAGTGAGCTTCGTGTAATATGACTGTCAGACGTAAAGCTGCATGTTTTAACAATTTTTCCACAGTAGTAGTTGGCTACATAATAATTTATGGGAGAAAGGCTATTATTTCTAAACATTGTACTGCATTAAGTTCTAGAGTGGAGCTTGTCGACTTGTACAGGGACACTTAAGTTTTATTTTGCCAAAAAGTAATAATTCTGAACTTTGCAGAATAATTGTATGCAGTATGTAAAGAAAAAAAACAGTTTGGACAAAAGTACAGAAGGTAATAACAATTAGCTTGTGTACCTGTTCAAGAAGAAAACTTGAAACCCTCGTGTCTACCCGTCTTTGTGTGAATCCTACATTTTAATGTGGAATACATTTGCTCTTGTCTGGTCGTTATATTTGACATGTAAAAATATTTCAATGACTGTTTCAAATTTAACTTTCGTAAATCCATCACTTTAATGGAGTGAAATATTTATCCCTCGCTGACTGCTGCTGAACTTTACAAAACAAACTGTTTCTTGAAGTAAAATACAGCCCATTAAACTTGCATGCCACGTACACGCGTTGTCCCACCAAATAATCCAACCAACCTGTTCTTAGGTTGTAGTCTATGATGCCTCACAACAACATTGAAGGTGTGGCTAAATTGTTGGTTTTACACTTTTTTATCAAAAGCGAGATACATTAGAACAATTGCTTTTCAATCAAACCTCCTTGTATAGAGGTTTTAAGATAAGAACAGCTCAGTTATCTAGTTTTTGTATTATCTATACTTAAGCTTATTGCATATTGCTTTTAAGTAATCTTAATCATTTACTATAGGTAGTTAGTACCGACTGACGAGATGACAGGATAAGTACCACTTTGTGAAACAACCACCACAGAAAATCAATAAGAACACAATATGAAATTCATTAGGATGCATCACTTTCATTAGCATTATGCAGACAGATATTCCAATAGGTAATTATGATTATATTTTATATTATTATGAGTATCATGATGATGATACTGATGCTTGATTGCTCAGCTTGATTGTTAGAAGGGAAACATTCGCAATTTTTAGTGAACATATTTATGTAGAAAGAACTTTTAAGCATAAATTTTATGGTTGTCCGCATTGTTAGCCCTTTTATTGTTCCTATTCGTTTTTATATTCTGTGTGTAAGCATTTTATTGGGTCTCTGTTTCCCCATTAGGTTTTGCGTCAACCTCTTTGTGTAGGATAGGATCTCCCTACGTTTGGTTATTACTGTCGACTGGGAAGGGAGTGCCGTTAGTAGAGCTCTGACAAGAATAAAAAGAAGGGTCTAAGAATAACAACAAAAGACTTTTTATAGCTGTTTTCTAAATCCCTTTGCCCGCCTTCACTAAAATTTTAATGAAACTCCTTCCTAGTCGTTTTTCCCTCCTGACAAAAAACAATCTTTTACATCCTTCCATTAAACGAATAATAATGACCAAAAACTTTATCTCAGAGGAAAATATTTTCGTCGAGTGACTGCTTCTTTTGTACTCTTTCTTCTCGTTTGCTGCTGTGCAGTTCGTCTTTCCTTTTTCCTCAATTTATATTTTGTATATTTGACATAATATCTTCTCCAAGCGTGTAGAAATATTAAAAGTTTTTAAGGTTTCAACTTCAGTAATGAAAGAATACAGCACACTTCCATATCGTGAACTCTTTCATGTTCTATCCGGGCTTAAAATTTGGTTCCTCTCGAAAAGTTTCATTTTCTCTTTATTACTTTTATCCACTTTTGCTTTTGTTTCCCACTCTCTTGTCATTTTCTTCGTACATTTCTTCTTCCCCTCTCTTTTCCAGAGCACTATACTACACTGCCACAACTGACATTTGAAAACGAAAATAACGTGCCGGTATATATAGCGCTGATATTACCCATGCAAAAGTATAAAAGAAAAGACATCCAAGTTTCATTAGGGGAACCCTCATTTGCTTTACAACGAACAAAAGTTTCTCATTTATTTCTTTACCATCAGGACTTTTCCTTCATTTATTATAGAAAAGTAGAAATAATGTAATCTACTCGCTGCCATTTTCCTCTGACGTTGCTGCTTCTGATGCAACTACCTCACAGCCTGCTTGCTAACACAAAAGGAATTTCATCATCTGGAACAAAATATTCTGGGAAAGAGAAATTTAAGCAAAAGAGAAAATTTGATTGTGTCTGTACTTTTATGCATATATACAAAATTCTTCTATACAAAATTCTTACCACTTTCTAAAATAATGATAAGATTTCCACTTTTTGCCCTTGTGTTGTTTCCCCTCGAATGGAACACTAGAAAATAGATTACAAAAGGAAAAAATACATTATTAGAAAGGGAAAAGGGAAGATGTTAAAACTTATAGATCTGTCTATGTCTAGTGAGCATCATGTTATTAATACGGGCAAGTGATTTAAAGCTTGTAGAACAGAACACATATTTTTTTGTGAGTGGGAGAATGTTTGTCCGAGCGTCTCGTATTATACTATTTTACAAAGTATTGCGAATCAAGTATAACACTTCTATATGCTTGCATTTTCAATGAAAATGTTCGATTGTAAAGGAGTTTATGGATTCGTGTTTTGTAAAAAAGAAAAAAATGGATGACACGATTGATTTTTATAATGTCCAGAATCACAAAGTTTTACTGCTATTGATCTAATGTTAAAACATATTTTATCGATATCACATTTTCAGCTGTGTGGTTACAATGATGTTTTCTGGAAGCTTATTGTCATTATGATTACCAACTTTAGGAACCAAATGGGGAATTTGATATATCTATTCTCGAGTAAATAACAAAAATAAATTACGACGATTTCTCTCTGTCCAGAAAATTTAATTGTGCCCAGGAGCTGCCATTATTGCAGCTACGGTAGCTTGACAGCACTTTTAAAAAGTTGCATGTGAGAGAGAGCAAATAAGCTCGGATCAAGTATCGTATCATCCACAAGTTAAGTAATAAGACTTTATTGCTTTTTCCTCGTACCAGCAAAAGTATAATATTTTTATTCGTGCTGCAATACAAAGCAACAAGACGAAATAACCGTGACTGATGAGTGTTTATAATCATCCGACGATGCATCATATTGTGAGATTCGTTTTTGCTCCACAATTGCCTACATCCATGCAGAAAAACTAAAAGTATAATATAAAATGCTATGAACGTAAATGGCTATAAAAAGTTTATTGTACTGCTTATTTGTCAATAAAATGCAAAAGACTAAATTGGAAATATGGCAATTTAGATTAAAAATAAGTTACACATACACCTTCAGAAATACTACATAACCATGTTATTGTGTATAATGTATATTAAGACATATATTTGCTGGAGGCTGTATTTAAGTGTTTTGGAGAATTCATTCCTACAGTTCATATAACACATAGTACAGATACACAAAGCATAATTACACATTTACAATTTGCCCGTAGCAAGAGTTTAATGGGAAATACGAAGAAACAAATGGTCTATTAAAAAGCTTAATCATAGGAGAAGAGTTTTACAACACTCGCTATCAATTTCAAGAGATTTTTTTGGGTAAAAGTTTATAGCTAGCAAGATTTTATTTTTATAGACAGAAAGTATAAAACTACAAAACTCGAGGAGAGATTTTCAAATGGCTGGTTTAGTGTAAAAATGAACATTAAGAGTGGGATGCATAAGAGAAGGGGGAAGTAGACGATTCTAAAAAAGCAGCACACGACGGGCAATCAGAAGGGAAAGGGAAAAGAGTTAATGGATACGTTAGTTTAAATATGCAAAGAACAGATACAATATATACATGCAGGCGATACAGAGTGTTGAATACAAAATGATGCAAAGCAGTAAGCAGGAAAAAGAATAATGGTTGGTCCTTGTGAAACCGAGAAAGCAGGCATGGGGGAGCAGAAGAAAGGTTTACTTTTTTGAAGACACAGAAAAGTGTAATGGCTGAGCTGGGAATTATTGATCTTTCACCATATAAAATTGGGTGCTGGGAGTCTATAGCAGCAAATATGCATGTATTTCGTATACCTACAACGGTTACATATAAACACAGATTATATACTCCTTTGAGTACAACTGCTGCTGTTCGTTTAATATCCTCCGGGTTTTTTTCCAGGGAGGGAGAGAAAAGAGAAAAAGGATGAAGAGAGTGGAAAGTGAAAAAGGAAATGGAGTCTGAATAAGAGTCGAGCCAAAGCCCTTTTTGGCTTGACTTCCCTCATTTGCTTCTCTTGCTACTGCGGTTACCGTTTTCTCCGCTACTTTTCTGAGTCGATACAAGCGTTTTTAAAGTTTTCCCTATAAAATACTTATGCTGCTACGCATAATATTAACATTATAATGCTTAGATGAACATGCTTACTTGTCGACGTACTTTTGTGCTTTGGTGTGTATAAAAAGAGTCCTATGACTTCTCCGGATCCTGTATAAATAATTCGAGTTGGCTCCCTGCCTGCCTCCAACTTTTCATCCATCCTGACACAACTTGGCGGTCTTCATTTTCTCTCGGAATTTTTTATAAAGAGGAATAAAAACCCTGTATAAACATGCTGATACTTTACTTTTACGCGTTATATATCATACTGGGCTAAACACAGCTCTCCACATGCCGTGAAATGATGTGAAAAGAGGAGAAAGATTAAAGAAGGAAAGAACTCAACGGTTTTCTCGGAATGAGTTACTGTAGACATATGCCTGAGCATTAATATTAATCAAACAACAGGGATACATTCACTTTTCCTCTGAGGATGATAAAAGTGGAAAGCAAGCAAAGAAATGCGTGCTTTCATATATGCGACATCAACTACTCCTAACACTACCACCGTTACCGCAACCTGTAAAAATGCTAGATGCTCCCTTTGGAAAGATCTTTTATAAAAACTATTGGAGAACACGGATGGATCGAATTCCTAGAAGATCATGCAGAACGGATGGATACATACGGCAGACATGAACATCGTAAGATGCAAACAACCGAGTGAAGTCAGGAAAATATTTGCGTCTCCACTATTTTTTAACAGTTTATTTGCTTTTCTATCATCCAACCAACCAAGCTCCCCCTTACATTGACAAGCAAGCTTTATCATCAACATCAGAGTCAGATTTCTGGAATTTTGTGTATAATACATCAACATATCACAAAAAGTGCAGAAAATATACCTATACTGTTATCGTCACAAGCAGTGAAGATTTACAAGAAAATGTTTTGCTTCCAGCTATACATTAATACATTTTGACTAATAATGTTTTCAAGCATCTCCTGGCGGTGAGGGATCTGTAAGCGTTTTCATCGATGAACTAGATTGCGCAGATGAAGTATTCTATATGGCGGATAAGATTAAATGCTGGACGTGTTGTAAAAAAGCGAAGCATAACCAAGACTCGTCTTGATTACCGTCAACAACAACTATGGAGAAAGTGGAAAGAACACACCAGAAAAGTGTTTTTCTTTCGTTCTTGGGATCTTTTATATTTCGTTGTTATACGTGCTGTAACGCCACTCTTTAGTAGATGTTTAAGTAAACGAAGGAGGAGACACACTGACTCGCTGGAAAAAGTGGGTGTGATGCGGGAAAGCAAGGAGCTTGTCTGCCATCTTTTCTCGGGGTTTCCGATGCGCTCAAAAAATGCGCCTAGGTAAAGTTTTCTTATTTACCATAGACGAGATATATGCATGTTGTGCACTCACTCACCCACAACCTTAACTTCCTTTTTACAATAATATGATGTTTGGCGTGTGTTTGTGCAATAGCGTCGGTAGTATGTATCCTTAGAACGCGATATTATACCACACCAATTACACCATATGCGTCTCACCGCACATTCTTAGAAAGGAAGTTGGCTTGTTTGTCATTATAAAACTCATGTACTATTGTCTTTATACAGCACTAGCCAAGACGCTTCTGTGTATCAAGTTCCCCCATTTGCTTTCGACAGAACCTTTTGAATGTTCGTAACTTTGGTTTAGTAATAAGTACAACAGTAATAAGTCGATTGTGTTCAACGAAATAAAAATAATGGATAATTTTGCGCAAATTATGATAATTATTATGACTAAATTATGCATGCATTAATATGTATGAAGGAAGTATTAAGAAAAGCCGTCTCATTCATCTTCATCAAAACCCTATTGTTTTTACAGACACATACTATTTATTCATGTTTGGAAAATCTCGTTTTGCCTCTCATGAATAAGAAACGATGGGTTCGTTTATTTTCTTAAAGTTGATGTAGGTTCGTTTACATACTCGATAAATATTGAATTTTGGTTTCATGAGAAAAGTTGGATAGGACATGGAGAAAATGGTAGCGTTGTGGTTGGTCCTATCGCTCTTCTATTGTAAACTGAGCCATCATATTTCATAAAGGCATTAAGTACCTATCGCTTACATTGCAACAAAATGTAGCATGTAACAAACATGAAAATAATAACGATGAAAAATGAAAATAATGATATCAGTGCCTTGCTTTCTCACAACCGTTTTGGTTTTACTATGATTCAAAATTTACATGATTCTTAACGGAAAAATAGGTTGGCCCCAGTGAGATATGGGAAATGGGACTCATGAAAAGTACATACCATTTCCCACACAAACATACGCAGAGAAAATGCATTATTTAGAGGATTTTGCGAAAGCATCAATGAATGCGTAAAATATGAGATGGTCATGGTTGATCTCTTTTCTCACATTGTCTGCAAAGCAAAATGCACGTATTCTTGTATGATAATATGAACAAAGCATAAATATATTCCTGTTTGTATACATGCGTGGAAGTGGACATGCAACATGTGTAAAGTGAATTACTCGTTTTACTCATCGCAACGGTATTGAACTTTGAGAGAACCCAAACAAACGAATCCAAACATATGCACACAGACTTGAATAGCATCACATATTATAGTAACACAGTAGTGGTTTTCATTGATGACGACCACGGTGTTGACGATATGCATTCAAAATGATTGTATGGGTGAGAGCTAAACGAGCAAATAAACAAAACTGGAACTTCTCTCTCAAAAGGAACATGATATTGAGGTATATATGCACGTTTATGTTTCCAAAATTCTTGATTAAAACTGAAAATTATCATATGATATCAACATGTGGGAAAACAAATCATTTTATAACCCACGTATCGTTTACTAGTAACGTCTCACGGTAGACAAAAGTTTAGAGTCGTGTCCACATTACACCAAAACCGTACGATATAGGAATTTCTGGGATTGCTGCTGAGTGGACACCGCCGACGGATGATGATCGGATAAAACTTGTTTTTGGGTATTTGAGCTCCCGTGTTTCACTTTTATGCTCGTGTGCTAAAGGAGTATATAATGTTATTGATGCGTCGGAAGGAAAACAGGGGAAGGTGAGAGAGCCGACATACCGAAGCTTTTGTGTGAACAAAACCTGTTCTGTGTAGAACTACCGGGTCTCATTTATGGTGTATGTGAACTGCATAATTTGTAATAATGAGCATAAAAGCGCCTCGGCACAACAAGGTAAACTGGAGAGTGACTGGACACTTTGTAGATTATTGTCGTGGGTTATATCTCACAGAGGAAGATAAAGGAAATCCAGTAAGTATCACCTCAACACAACAACTGATGATGAGAAAGGAAATAATTTCAATGCGTAACTGGAGTTGTTGCTCCTTTTTTATTCGGAAACATGTTTGAATATTTGCTAAATGATTAATAAAGAAAATTAAAACATAAATAATGTAATGCGATATTCCGGGTCCACCCTGATCCGTGTGAAAATATTTGGAAGAAGGAGTAATAAGAAAACCAGTTTTTTACCCTTTTTGGCCAATTCACAAAAGACTGTCGTTTTCACAGCTTAAAGTAAGAATTCTTACCCAGCCCAAATATCTTTTGATTTTTCTGTAGTAAGGACCGGTTGATGAAAAAAATGAAAGTGTTTCCTTAAATAGATGATAGATCGTATGTCCAGTCAACTTGTTCTTAACTGAAACGATATATGAATGAAAGCAGATCACGTATCAAACAACTTTTTGGTCTCACACTTCCAGGAAGTTAATACTGTCAACATTGTTTCTGTTTCTAAACCGAATTTTTCTTTTTAGATTTTCATGAGAAATGATGATATATGCCGTTAGAATATCTTTGGTAAAAAAATTGGTTGTTGTGTTATGAAATTGAAATGAGGTCCAGTTTTGACCAGGTTTTTTCTCAGCAACTTCCTCTTCCTTAAACTCCCGTTAAGTCTTTATACGTATTCTAACGGGTACTTTGTCCAATCAAGATTAACTACTGTTTTCAGGTTTTCTCCTCCCCTTTCAAAGTCCAAGGAGCCTTTCCCAAGTATATAAAACGTGTACAATGAATTTATGCAACATACAGGTATGATTCTAGAAAAATCTGTCTTCATTCGATAAACTGTAATCCGTCCAGATTTTCAAATCCAAAAATCAGACGTGGTGTCTTTCGCAAGAAGTACAGTTGAAATAATACTGTTCCAGTTTGTCAGGGCAAAAATTCACAACCAGTTATAAGTTATTGATTCCGAAAAAGTTGCTATTTTTATTACACACAATACAACACGACGATTTGTTTGATATTGTCATATTGTAAAAAACTTGTATCCCTACATCAGACATTACACTATCCTAACAATATGAACCCAATTCCATTCGACTTTGTTATTAACCGTTTTTTGAATGCGCTATTTGCAATGCAAAAGACATTAATAAAATGTCAAAGATATTAATCAATTGCTAAAAGTTTCAAGAAAATCCTGTATTAAGTGTATAAAATTATTATTAAATCTCGTGTAATTTTTAAGTGTAATCTAACTTTTCTTTGTTTCCTTGTTTTGATCAAATTTAATTTAAACCTAAGCTAATCATAAGATGAAACAATAAGTCAATAAGGTTACGTACGTTTTATTGCAAAAAGTGATGTATTTAGTTCACAACGCATCTCAACACCACAACGCGGCTTTGGCTGCCCATCATCAAACCTCTCCCCATTCCATGGATTTCACACAGGTAAGTCGTTTTAATAACAAGTAAATGCTTTATTTATCGGTCCAATTTTACAAATCTAGATATTTTTATTGTTGCTGCGAGTAACGACAGTTGAATGAATAGTTTCGTGATAATGTATTATAAAATTACGCGCGTGTGGCCACCGACAAGATTCATACGATAAAAAATATGGATTTATTTACTTGGACTCTACAAAAAAGCAAATTTAAGGTTTCAATTTTTTTAGTCCAAAGGGTATCATTTTCTTACTTTCCCACACGAAAATTTATCTCGTAAATCAATCAGCGACAAAGTGTTGCACGTTGTACAAATTTGCAATTTGCATTTGATGGCAATGCAATTATGTTTTAGACATATACATTAAATCTGTAGTAATATCAACAATAAAAATTGTAATATGAACCTTTGGTTTTAGTTGTTTTTCATTTAATAAAATGATTTTAGATTGTAGTTTACAAGTATTCAGGACCATATATCATTACTTCTCATCCTAAGACGCTGAACGAATTTATATGCAAAAACTATAAATGATTTATTGGTCAACTCAGGTGGTAGGGAGATTAATTAGGTGAGTTTTGACATTTCATCATTAGGCTTTTTATCGTACGTATATAATTAGCTAATCTACATTTGTTAGGTATTGGTTTATTTTGAGTTTGGTTTGAGTAAACACTCACGAGAGATTTTCATGAAAGTTTTACATAACTCTCGTTATTGATTTACAAAAACTTGAACTGTGAAGCTTCAAGATTTCTAGTTTTTAAACGAAGTAAAAGCTGTAAAATAAGCTGATAAAGTTAAAGATAAAAGTCCATGATGCGTAAATTTTAATAGTAAAAAATATTTGCACTGCTTGAAGTTGATGTCAAACAGTAAACACCAAAGTCATAAAACGATAAGTATTTGAATGAGTTCTAGTTACCGTTCAAAACCAATTTGTGTAGCCATGCTTTTATTAGCAGAAACCGTGAATTTCTAGTTTTTTCTCACTATTCACAGCTATATAGACGATAGATCTTTACAGTAGTTACTGTAATATAACAAATGGACTTGGAGTTATAAATTCCAAGACATTCTTGACCAGTGTATTAAATCTAAAAAGTGTAATTTACGACATACTGCTAACTAACCGTTTATATTGTTGTTATTGCCATAACTTGGTCACGACAGTTGCAACTGGATTTATGGCAGTAAAAAACGAAAATTGACTAAAATTTGATAACCTTTTCTTATGTTTTTGAAAATTGTATTGATGTACATGTACTGCATTTTCAGTGCCGTTTTATGTGTATTTCGACTAGGTATACTGTATCGTTTCATAATGCGTGGTGTGCAAAACAAATGATACTTACATACTTCTTTCGACAGACAATTTTATAGATTCATGTCTAAGTCATGGATGAGAGCTAATAGGAAAACAAGCAACTTGAGCAGTAATAAATTGGTTGTTCGTGGTCTGCATCAGTAAAATGTAAATTGAGCTCATGTGTGTAGCTGATTTTCTTTTTTACATGCAATTTTACAGCAAATACTTTGCACTCTCTCCCTGAATTTAGCTTTTTCGTAAGTTCATAAAAATAATGATATCACCTCTCAAATATTGAGATAGTACTGAAACAATTTATTATAAATCTGATCCCTATATGTATGTAATATATGTAACGTTCCTATCATGAGATAAAAAGCATAAACTGAAAAATAAAACTGCCACAATATGACAACAGCACATTATATAAGAAAGGGTGAAAATTAAGATGCAAAGTTATTTCAAACACATAACTGCATGATAACATGCATGGATCATTAGGGAATTCGACCATGAAAAAGCATCTTCAGCATTTTTTCCTATGCTTCTGCATCTTGCCAAAAAACACCTCTAAGTCTCCAAAATGATCGAGTGATGAATGTGCGCAACACTTATGCTAAGTCTCAAAATAGGTAGACAATAGTACAAAAACTATCATTTTCTTTCGCACAATTACTAAACACGCAGTATGTCTTGTAATCAAGCTTTTGAATGTCGACAGGTACATTTAACTACTCCAAGACAGACGAATGTCGATGATGGCACAGTTTCTATATGAAATTCTGTCACGCATTTATAAGAGCAGCATTTTCTGGATTTTGTATGCATCAGCAATTTTCGAACATAATTTATTAAATCTTTCATTCACGCGTCCATTTATTGTGGTCATTACAGAAACCGAAGCATTACTTTCTTTACCATCAATAATAATATTTCATTCAAAGTCAATGATACAATTTTCTGATCTGTAATCCATGAATCCTTTTAGTCGATAACTATGCATTAGTTGTAAGAATTGAAACATGTCCTTTGCCAATTTCAATATGGTTTTCTCTTACCTTCACATCTAGCAGCAAGTGATGGCTTGTAGTTTTCTTGAAAACAGCATCTCCATCTGTCTCTCTTTTCCCACGGTCTTGCTGCCTTTATTATACGCCAACAATAACAGCTCTCTAGTTATTATCTGTTATATCGTTTTAGTAGAAGAAAACAAAAGTTTACGTCGACAGACAATGAATAACAACTTTAGAAAAAGTTATAAAATCTGCAAGTTATATAGCGAGTCGTTACTTACTGGCCAGATTTGCCAGCATTGTTGCAAGTTTCAAATGCACAGACAATATTTTAAATCTTCTACCGTGCCATTTCATTTACCCACTGGTGCATTTCACTAACGATCATGTGAATAACATCAAGTAATCGCAAAAGGGCAATCGTAGTGATCATCTTATTTATATAGATCATTACAAAAGACCAGACTGCTTTTTGCAATCCTGATCGACTGGATTCACTTTTATGCAACTCAGTCAACTTTGCAAACACCGAGTCGTTTCAAGGTTAGCAAGACGTAGTCAATGTAAATACAATGTACTCCGGAGTGGTCATCATCGAATTAAATCAATGGCAAATAAATTAGTGAAACTGCATCTCGAAAAAAAAGTAGCAGATTCAGACTGAAATGGCAATGTACTTTTGCTGTGAATTTTCTGCAGTACAAAAAATGGATGTAATCAAGAGTAAAACCACTTTTTAAAATGGTCGACTGAATAATTTAATAACATTCGGTGCACTTGTAGAAAGATGAATAGGCTCTGATTACAAATAATTGTTATTCAACCCTTTTTGTTGACTGTTGATTTTAATGTTTTTGTTATGAGTTCAACTGTATACTCATACTTTAATACTAGAAGCTCGCAGCAAGGTTTGAACGCAAGTAATCATGAAATATTACATGTGGTTCATGTATAGTTTGCATCTGTATGTGCATCAATAATTATAGATTATAGGCTGTCGTAGATCTACAAATACTCTTAAAATTATATAAGCACTTTGTTTCAGTATTTTATTTCATAATAAATAATAAAGATGTTGGGTTTCTGAAAAGACTGTAATTTCCTATTGAAATTATTGAAAATAGATATTATTTCCTATAAAAGTGCTTCATGTATACCTATTTTACATCAATGTATATTGATGGTACAGTTGAGATGAGAAACCATTATTGCAAATTTTGCTAGACGTTTTGCTTTCTACATTTTCCCTGCAATACTCGAGTCCTTTCTTATAAATCTGAAACATGAGCATTAGTCTGGGAGGAGTGAAATAAGAAATGGAAAAAATAAGAAGTGCGCACACGCTAGATGCTTCACTACTGTATAGAAAGGAAAGTTGCCACTGTCCGCTGATAATTAGAACCCTGGTAATTAATGATCCAAAGAGGATGCTTTGACGTAAGTCAGTGGTATATCTTTCTCTCTTTACTTGCGTTTAGTGTTTGCTTCTACTCTAGGAAAAGTGTAAGTAATAAAGTGTGGATATAAAACTCATTTGAGAAATAGATGAAAGTGCGACAGTTGGGCGTTCCATGGCTAAAAGCTTTTCCCTCTTAGTATCTCAGAAAATTGGTATCAAAGAAAGAGAGGGAATATGAATGAGAATGAGGACGAAAGAAGCAGAAAGAGTCGACATAAAAAAGAAGAAGCAGAAGAGACGAGCCTTTTCCAAACTTCTAAAGGAAAGAAAATAGGAAAGAGAGTTTCCTTCCTAAACAAATAATCCTTGAAGCTTTCATCTTAACAGAGTTCTATTTGAATTGCTAATGAATTTGTGGAGAAACAAGATTTCTTCTTTACTTCCAAAATGGCAATTTACATAAGAAAATGAGCCTCGCTTTCTAGCACAGTCACAACAATGGCAGGCCACCCTAAGACATTACTTGGTAGCAGATATGGAGGACGCTGTTATAAGAACATGACTCTTAGGAATAATTAATTAAGGATACGAGCACCAATGAAATCTAAAACTGTGTATTCCGGCTTTATACTGAAAAAGCAAAAGAGTAGCGGTATTTATAAAGAAGACTCCAAATTCTTCTTTGGTTCTTCTGGAATTTGCATAACACTTTTAAGCAAACACTCATTTCTTCGTATTTTCGAAGAAGGCAAAATGAGCAAGTATATTACTATTTCACTTTGTTGAGATAAAAATACAGCTTCAGATTAAAAGAAGTTCAATGCTATGCGATATACTTGCATTTAATTTGTAATTAAGCCAATTACTGTAAACTTATAGTGAGTAGGATAGTATGAAAACTCGTTTAATAGGACTGTCTTCTGCTATGAAAACTATTTTACATTTACAAATGATTTATTACAGGTATAGGAGTTTTACAAAATCCTTAGCTTGGTTGGTACTACCGTTTAACCTTTATCTGTTATCATTGATTAACATCCTGTTTAGTTAAAATGTTCGTCGTTCAATGTTAATGTTCTCGAAATAAAACACACGTATTATTCAAGTACATGTTGTTTAATCTTGGAGATATGCAATACACGTTAGTTTAATGAAAGAGTAATGCCTAAAGTTGTACATAATTTTAATTTTTAGTAACTTATTTAATCTAACCACATTAGTTTTAGCATTTGGAATGTAGTACAGTACCACATCTCTTCAACAGAGCATTATACATCAGCGTAAGAAACTTAATTGCACTTATAAATGACCAGAAGCTGTAACGGAAATGAGCAGTAAAAGTGGAGAAAGCATTAAGAATCTTACTACTCATCATGCTGTCTCTATGCAAAAGGTACGTGTATAGAGCAGAAAATCAGAGGCGACATGAAGGCATAAAGTTTGATAGTTTTCTTCACTCGATGCTTTCATATATATAGTTGCAAAAGTCATTAGTTTCGGGCTCAGATTTACATTCCTATTTCATTATATCTGAAATAACGACTTCCTCTTGTCGCTATTTCGGAAAACATTTGCTGCTAAGATACATATAGATAAAGTAGATAAACTATGTGTATAATGTTGGGGAAATTGAGAATTTGTAATTAGTTCTACACATAACACCACCAAAAATCCTTTAGTTTTTATTTATTAAATCCTACAACCGCAAGCAGGTTTTAGTAAAAGAAAGTCGTCATAATTCTATATAGTGTTTTTGTTTGAAGTCCGTCATTACGGCATTATAATGTATCTTAATACTTTATAAGACCTAATATTCAACTTTAAAATTCCTTATAAGATACGTGCTATATGGTTTGAACAAAAAGAGAAACGTAAGAGTTGTGTTGAAAATAATGTTTATAAGCATGAAATATCATAATAGACAACAATTGAATGCTAAAAATGCAGTTAATTTTTGTATATAGTACATGAATGATATTCGTCGACACGCTAAATAAAATTGTGTATAAAACGCTCTCATACTGTGCAATCTTTTATTCTTCTTTGTGAATCTGACATCTGAGGTAGAATAAAATACAGGGATAATGATACGCGAGGCTTTTTACAACAACCAAACTTTTCTCTGTTTCGCCTCATTATTTTCCCTGGAGGAAGAGAAAACTCATCGACAAACTTTAACATTTTCTCTTTTCCTAGCAGTGATAGTAGCAGAAATACAACAAAACCCATTATCAGTGTAATATGTGGGAATGTATAGGCACTTGTCTGTGAAATATAAAGAGGCACTCATCTACTTTTACTTTATAGTCACATAACATCTCCTTTCCTCTCTTTTTCTCCCTACCACCAGTCTTCTCGTATTTTTACAATGCTGAACAACATGCTTTTCTGATGATGACGATGGTGGTTTAGATTTTCAAAGGAGGTAAAAGAATAGAGAAAAGAGAAAATTACCGACGTGTACATGCATACAACAACAATCATATAAAACGACTGCTATACAACAATCTTTCTATATTGTTAACTACAACCGGGCCATAAATGAGAATATTATTGCTCAGAGTAGAAGCATTCAAGGAAACGGCAAGCCTTCAAAACAACCAACTTGAATCTTTTGCATCACACATCTATTATTATCTCTGCTTCACTTCTACTCATATTACTTTTATAGACTGAAGTTAAAAGTGTTTGGGAAGTGAGTATGAAATGCCTTTATCTTACATCTACAACAGGAGAAGAACAACCACTAGTGCTACCACCGTTGCATCACCTATCACCTCCATATTTGGTATATATATAATATAGCAGACCCTCATCTTTTGATAAGAGCCTTGCCTTTTTTATTATACTGACGAGAAAGCAAGAGAATGAGAAAAGAGTAATTTCACCTTCCTAAACTTCTGTTTTTACTTTTCCTCGCAGTGGAATATAAAACTAAAAAAGGGAATTTTAGCCTATGGAACTGAAGAGCTCATTACTTTTCAGACAAACAAAACTTTTCCATTCCCCCAACTCTCTTGATTTGGTCTCTTTTATTTCCTTTTGTGAATTCTCTTTTCATCTCGCATACTTTTCCCCTTTTATATTCCTCCTCCAAAAAATACACTTTTTCTCGTCGTTTCACATTCATCCCCCTTTTATTTCTCCATTTTGTTGGCGCAGAGATTTGTTGTGCTGGCAGTGATGGTGCAGCATTCTAGTCCCATTTCTTGCCATGTAGCATTTTATGTCTATTTTTATTCCCATTTCCCTGCGTAGTAGTCAGCTAGAGAAGGGAATAATAATGATGATGATTTTGTTCTTCCTTACCCCTTACAACAAGTAGTATGCTGGTTTCTGTGAGTTCATAAAAACCGAAAATGGGTTCCTGATTCATACGAGTGGAGTCATTTATTTGAATAGTTGCTGCAATTTGGTTAGCTCCTCGGCAGGAAACGACAATGTAATGGTACCTCCCATTAAATCAACAGATTTTGTTAAGAAATTTACACAAAAGCAGACTCACAAAAATAACGGCTATTATTCGAAAGGATGTTATGCAGTATTTATTTTAACCAGTCTAGTTCTAATGTAATGGCGGGTAGGTACACATAGGCTCAAAAAGATCTCATTACTAATGCAAATGGTATGCAAAGGTATAAGCTGTTTACTTGGTTTGCTTCGTTGTGTAGTTGAAGTCATTGGTGCGTTTACGGAGGTGGTTCAACAAAGTACAGAAGTACACAAATACTTTATATTTTGTTGGATTAGATGAGCTGAAGGTATTCCGATTAAATTAGTCATTGTCACCGGAAACGACTGTAGTAGCAGTAATAATGCTAGCTCCACCGTTACTTTTACAGCAACAACAAAATACTCTGTTTTTGGAAAACCGTATAAAATGCATAATTGTCTCTACGTACTATAGGTAATGAATGCAAATTTGGAGAGAAGACTCCAATCTTTCAGAAAACAAATCTAATAAGCATTGGCCGTAAAACTGGAATGAAATACCGCAAAGTAGCCCGATTTTGGCAACTTTTCCTATTGGCTTTTTGTAATGGTTTTGTAAATGTAGTGCAGGATTTACAGCATAAAACAGAGTGGAAAATAGACGGCGTACCTAATTTTGCATGCCTTAAGTCTACATAAATATCTTACATGGCTTAATTCACTTTTTACAAGCGTACTTATAAGTAAATCATATTGAAATAATTATTTAAGGATCTGTATAAAGAATCCACCACGACTTGTATTTAGAGGATATATGCAGGAACATTGTATTTCTGTCTAATAAAATTAATCACGAATAAAAAATGTCGATACTTATCCAAAATTTATATTCCATTCAGCAAACTCATTTAGTAATACACCATGTTGCTTTGGGACTTTGTAATTTAATTAAATATAGGATCTGTCATGCATTCCAAGTAAAAATCAGGCACAGAAAATAAAATCCAGGGGTATTACGTAACTTGGTATCTGAACCAAAACAGATAAAATCAAGACACCATGATTCTGCTGGTTATGCACACACAACTCTTCATCAATCATTCTTAAATTACACATTCTTGCTGCATAAGAAACTAAAGATTAGTCGAGGGAAAGTCAGCTTCTACAGTATCATTCGTTTTTTGTTCCTTCTAGCTATAAGTATACAATATGCTATATATATTTACTCCAGATATAAGCTCATTTAAAAGTCTCGAAATATTTGTGCACTTCTCTTTGCAGAGAAGATTATTAAAGGAATATGATATTTTCCCAAAGATGGACTTTATTGGTTTTGCTTACAGAGAGGCTGGGTGGAAGTCATAATTCATTTTCGGCTCTGTAAGCCCAACCAAGAAGGGCTTACACAATTTTCAGGAGTCGAACCAAAATAAAATTTCCACATACATTATCTTAGACCTAAATGACTTACTATGAAGGCTGTAGCACATCTGAAAAGATTTTAGTATTTTGTTCATGGTGAAATTTCTAACTATATTCATTTCACGTTCTTCAGAAGGGAAACGAAACCAAGTTTACTTGATTATTTTACACCATGCTTTATGAACGAAACATAAAAGTAAAGTAGTTATAAGAATGAAAAGAGAAAGTAGAAGTAAGGAAGAAGGATTTTCTCGTGAAATTTCATTTTCCATCATTTTCATGATTTTCATGCCAAAATTTCTGCTTGGAGAATTTCTGTCCCATCCGTCTGGTCTGAATTCTATTATTTTATTAGAATTATAAAAGTACTTTCAGGGAGACAAAGTAAGTTAGTTAGTTTTTAGAGAACGAGGTTCCTTGAAGTATGAAGCGTGCATGTTTACTTCCTCCTGTCCATATATGGCATTATAGAAGGAGAAATGGTGTTGGTGGGAGTAGTGTCCGTGGTTTGATTCTCTCTAGAGATGGAAGTATGCATGGCAAAACAGGCAAAAGTAAGAAGAGCCATGATGGTGCTGGTGGTGGTTGTGAAGCTCATTTAGAATGCTAATGTAGGACACTTGGTAGCAGAGAAAGTAAAATTGCTTGCAAGAGTGTCTCATCTTCTCTCTTTTTAGACGTTTTGTAATTTTGTAAGTCCCTTTGAATGTTTTGTTTGAAATTAATTCATTAGTATTCCTTTTACCATGTCCTTTCTAGACTTGTACTCTGAACATGATGGCGACGACAACGACCACTACCAGTGCACTGTTACTACAACCGTAATAGATATTTACAATAGAAATCGTAAACATTATACTCCATCTTAAGACGATATAACTACCAGGTTATATTCATTTTGCCTGAAAGTTATAGTTGCTTCGACTAGGAAATTTGTACTTTTCTCCTGGAGATTCGACGAAAGTCTACGGAAATGAAAATAACCAAACAGAAGCACATTTACTTTTATTTACTTTTAACTGTGCATTTTCACGTATTATTGTTGGAAGAATGATTTTCTCCCTTTATGAGAAGAATAACATTGTGACTGAATATATTGTACAGGATTCTCATTTTTAAGTATTTTCCAAGTGCCAGGGAAAAGACCATTGCATTATTTTACATTATAAGAGAAAATTGTAGAGATGTTAATGCCATGATATACATAACAAGTTTTAGACCGACATCACAATGATAGATGCACTAAAATAGATAGTATTGTTGTTACAAAATTTCACTAGACTCTTTTATTCTCTCTTTTGCTTTTGCAGATTCCCCTGTGAATGTTTTTTCAATGTTGAACAGAAGTAGTCGACTTTTGCCAAAAGCAGAGTACTAGTTCTCTTTTCTCATTTAAATGTCATCCTTTTCAAAGTGTCAGACCCAACTGTGGTTCTTGAAATAATGGTAGAGCAAAGGAAATGAAATAGAAGGGAAGGTATTCTCCAGCTTATTTTTTACCCCTTTCCTCGAAGACTTTTTACCATAAGAATGCGCAATGATTACAACACGACAAGTTTCTACTATTCAGTAGATGCTTTTATGATTTCAGCGATTCCGTCTAGTATTAACACAAAATAAATTATATAGCTCTGTTCCCAAAGAGAGTATGCTTAGTATAGTGGTGCTTTGTTATCTACAGAGTTTTTTGGCATATGTGCCCAAATTCTGAATGGAGAAATCCCCGAATGTACATGCACAACAACCTGAAATTTGTGTAATTATAGATGAAAAGATTTGCTTGTACATGCCACTTTTATATTTCATTAAACAAGACAATTAAATCCAAGGGCTATATATTTTTAAAGATCTGTAATTAAAATACTGTAGTTTAAGGTATTCATTCAATCCATTCATCTTTCGATGGACAAGGTGTGAAGAAAAGAATGATACTAACTAGATTGTAAATGCAAATGCCGACAAAAAATAGACACTTTTGTAAATTGTCGGAATATATTTTTTTCTATGATTCTTTGCGGTATTGACTCCTTAAAACATGTTAAAACCCAGGCATTCTAGTAGAAAACTCAAAGAGGAAGCGACCATTTGAATGAAACACTATACATCCTCAAATGCTTATATGCGTTCGGCAAACACTTTTTAACTTCATTATTTCCACCCATATAATGCGCGCACCTTTACCTATTTACATAATGACTGGGACCTGACGGGATTTAGAATTTGGGCTTGTTATTATTCTTGTTCGCGTTTATGAAACACGTAGCTGAGTAGCTGAACAAAAAACCATGATGGCATATAATAATGGCTCACAAGCAGTGCGGAGCACGAATCATATTATTTTATTGCCATTAATGGACAATTATTATTTCCGCACAACTTTTAAACATAATTCGTGTTGCGTTTTTTAATCCGTAAACTGAAAAAGAAATTAAATGTGAACTTAAATTCAGCTATTGCCCATAAGTATCATTTCCTTTGAATATTAATCTTGATCCAAGAAGACTAAAATGAGTTTATAATAAACTATAATGATCGCAATAGATGATTGTTAGCATTTATTTTGATTGATGCTTGGGTGAACATTTCTGGCTGTCCTATTCTGGAAACAAAAAATAATATCACAAGGAGATTGGCCATTTGGTAATTCTCATTGTGTTACTTAATATACGTTTTAGAGTATGAGTGTCGGTGCCGAACATCCATAAAATAATCATATTATCGTGTTTTTCTAAGCAATTTGGCGAGTCTGGTTATGGTAAGTAAAAGTATTTTAAAAGAAGCTTATTTGTATTTTTGTGTACATAATATGTAAAGGATAACTCACTCAACCATGAGAATATTATAGAGAAATTTATAAGGGTAGTTACATACTTGGTTTTTGTGTTGTATCTGTTCTCCCTTCAAATTATACTATTGCTGTTATAAATCATTTTTTCATATTATGTTATTATGCAGCATGAATCCATTTTCATTGAGATTATCCTATACTTTTACTTCGTGTTCCTAAGCTTATCTGCTTTTTATTATATTTTTGTTTTGTGGCTTAGACATGAAACCAAACTTAGTCACTTCTCCCTGTTAATTTTCTAAATGTTAATTCATTACATATGTAGGAGTACATCCCTTCCAGTTCCAGCAGTAGTATATGTACTTTGGTAAATATCCTTGAATGATATAATGTAGCATACCATGCCTACTTTTATTCCATTTGTTCTGTTTAGTGAGAGAAGACAGAACTGGTTTCCTGTGAAAACGTCGATTTGATAAGTTTGCTTCAACAAGTAGCTACACATTAAAAATGCGTTCGTTACTACCAAATTCTGACTATTTATATAGTAGTACATGCTATACCTATACATTAAAATGTAAAAAAGAAGTTACACTGGCATGTTGACTTCAGCGCTGCGCTATTATTAGTTTATTATTCTTATAGTGCAAGTATGGTAAACCTGAGGAAATATTCCAAGGATAAAAGTTGTCGATTTTATCTTTGCCTGTGGATCTTACACACAAGTATTGCATACCCTTCCTAATTTTTCAACCTTCACACATCCATGAGTATTTTTAGTTTATCTTTTTTTTCACCCAAGCGGTGCTTAAGTTTCTTGCTTTAGCACCTTCTGAAGTTTGTGGGGTAAGTTATTTATTGTGGCTTCTGCATATTATACTGAGGGTTGAGAGAGAACCAAGACCTGAAAAGGATAATATTTATAGTCATACTAGTTTATACTTCAACCAATGACGTTCAATTTTTGTTTCAAAGTCCATTTGTCAATATTATTTTATCATTATGTGCTTTTATTTATACTCTGGAACTGTTTAGGTTTTATGCTATTGAAAGGTACTAAGAAATATTGAAACCTTACATTGCTTCGAAAGTCGCTCTGATGAATTTTGCTCCGATAGCATGAAAAGTAGAATGGATCTATTATATGTAAAATTGCTTTGTTATGAAACTGGACCGGGTATTATAATTTTTACTACAAAATAATAGTGCTAAATAATTGCAGATATCTTGAGATCAAGCTCGGTTAACCATAAAAACATTCCCACCTTAGAAATCCACAGAATACTTGCAAAGTTCAAAAATGCTTTTGATAATACTGGCTAGTCGAGTTATACCTACTTATACATGTTTGCTTCTTCGTTTTATAATAATTGCCTGACAGTTTGACTTTGATGATGGGTAATGGTAATCACAAAGAGTATGTTTGGTGCGACCATCGTTTGGTAAGGGTGAGGTGTGCTCCTTGACATGCACTGTTAGCTTCTGAATTACGCTAATTTTAGGAAACATCAAAGCCTACAGTAGCATTCTAATTGTAAAAAGTCATTGAACAGTTGCTGCTGTCAGGATGGGAATTTTAGAAGTAGAACCTGTACTCGTTATTATAGTGCTTATTTCAAAAAGTAAGTAATAATGTGACATCTCGTATATGTCTACAGACCAGGGTGATATGTCTATTTGCTAATGAGAAAGAAAAAGTCGGTACAAAAATAATAATAAGACGACAGATTACATGGGCTAGAGTGCATTTATTTGTCCGGCGGATAAAGAAAAAAATCAGCATAATGGACGGATTAACGTTAGACACACTATCAGTTTTATTGATAATTGAAGCGCAAAGCTACAATTTGGTATTCATCTCTATCTTTACATAGGCTGTCTCGTAAGCAAATTTACTTGTTGCTGCAACTAACTTGGCTTATAAAAGCAGACGTACATAGGTTGTGCTCATCGTCGCCTCATTGTTTACCAGATTTTTTCTTGTACATCTTGTCAACACTTCAATTCGATTGCCAGTTGCCAATACACAATGCAATGCCATCATGGTTATCCGATTGAGAATGATAAGCTGAATACTAAGCACATCCTTAATTAAAATGCAACCCAGTGCAAAGGTTCAAACAAGAGCATGGAATTAATACGCGCAAGGATTCTTATTCTGGTAATGTACCTACCTGAAGAACATCTGTCCGTTCGGTCGGATGTACTCCCGTTCAGTAAGTTTTTTAAATTGAATTTACTTGTAGCATATAAATTACCACGACCATTTTTATGGAAATATTTAAAAAGTGCATTTTTATGATGAACACAGTGTTTGTGCAGACAATGTTATCGTCGATTTGCATCATTTGGCTGCTGACACCTCTCCTAGATAAAAACCTCAGTTTTTTTTTAATTGAGTTATAACTCTATCTAAACCCAATACACAAATCTAAAATATCAAATGCCGTTTTCCAATGTACCAAATTACATTTTGTGTTCTTCCTAGGCACAATTAAAGATTCGTTGATACTGGCAACTGGATACAGGAAGCATCTGGTCATACGCCAGAATCTAGATTCTAGACCATAGGTGACATGTTATATCATAAATTATTTCTTCTTATTTAAACAAATACGAAAACCATTTTCCAATTTTTATAACCATTGAATGGCAAAAAAGGGGAAGTAAACGGGACTCTTTGCTGGCATTTTATAACTTCTTATGCATCGGCACTTTCCATGTACTCTGCTTCAGCTAGGTGGTCACTTTTATCTTGCTCGCCTGCTATCCAACTGTGTTCATTTGCTGAGTTATAAAAGTGTATTAGCAAACAAAAGAAAAGAAGGTTGCGTCAGGGACGGGATTTCTTTTGTGAATCAGGGAAATAGAAAAATGCATGAGAATTTTTCTAAAGAAAAGGCGGTTGTTCCCAAATACACAGGTCGGTATATAAACTTTTTTACAGGAGTAGGGCCAATGGAACTCGTGCCGGAGGTGGAGTTGCTTGCTTCACTTTTCTCCAATCAAGTCGCAAAAGAGTTCCCCTTCATCTTTTCCTCAGTAAAATAAGAGAGTGTTATAAAGTGAAAGAGAGTTCCCCTCATAGCACACCAGACACGCTTAAAACAGAAACAGGCAAGCAATGCAGTACAGGAAATAAGAACAGAGTTATATGGATGCCCCGATATGTAGTAGAAGCAAGAAGCACACGCTGAGATAAAACTCACATAATATATTGCAGCTTTGTTGGCTTGGTCGGTTTGGAAAAACTTGCTTTCTTGTGCTTACTTTTATTTCTTATGATATGCTTTCGTTCTCTTTTACCGCTTACTGGTGGAATAAGGGCAAGGGAAGGGAAAAAGAAAGATTGCATACAATATATGTGGTTACTGTGGTACTGAAATTTTTAAAATCAAGTAGACCATAGAATATATTTTGGGGCTAAATTTTTTATTCAATACAAATGTTTCATGCAATTTACTTCGTTTAAACCTTGTATCTTAATGTCTCGATTTATTTTCTATCTTAGTTTCCTGGACTGTATATTGTGGAAGAGCTTTTTATATAAAAATATTTATATAATCCTAATTGAAATTGTCTCCGTCACACATTGTAACATATTGTTATATATATAATATATTGTAATAAATCAACAACTAATCTAAATTTCAAATATTTTTACATCACATCGTCATCCTATTTAATCCAACGCATATCTCTTGCAATCCAAAGAGGGAATCCTGCTTGTATAATGGGAACTCTACCAACCTCAAGACCATTCAATGAAGTATTTTATTTATAGCTTTAATTTTTATTCCTGTAGTACTTTTTAAACATTGTTGTCACAGTGAAAAATTTGGTAAAAAAAATTACATTAATTATATCAGAGTTTAAACAAAAATTCCAAAGGTTGAAACAGCAATTTAAAAAAAACATGTATAAATATTATAAAATACCACTTCTACTTTGCCTGCTACCAAGAAATAACAGAGAGCCACAAGTAAAATCTTTTGCATGTCATGAAATAAGTGAACTATTAGATTGCCAAAAATGTTTTATGCACAATTATTACGTTGGACTTGCTTAAAACTGATTGCCACAATGCTTGGGTTGGGATTTAAGCCAAATGAAAAATACATTGAGAATGACTTTTGAACGTACGGTACATATTATTGTTGTGTACAATTTGAACATAATATTAACCTTTGCCATCACATTACTTTGTTACTCGTACCCAGAAATTCTATGTTCGTATCAATATTTAAATTAAAAGCTGGATATATATGTGCCGTTGATTTTCCTCAAGCTTTAATCGCGGTCACGTTGATATAAATTCTGATGTTTTGACATCTGAAAGAAAAGCTCGTCTTCATCAAGCATGTCACCAACATAAACATTTACTTCTTTTGCACTTTAATAATTAAAATCTCCAATAAACAATCCAAAACAATCATTGGGAGTCACATTGGCTCTAAAGAATATTTTCTCATTTCTACGAAACTATTACTATTTCGGCGCTTGTACAGGCGTTTATGAGTTTAAACAGGACGGTATTGTTAATAGGTTTCATACAAGCTGTTCGAATTTCTATTGTAATGTTAGGCAAAGCTCAAGCACTTTAAATCAGGTATTCTCTTTCACTCATCCACTTCATTACATACAAGAAAAGCAAGTAGCGACAGGTAGACTTTGACAACAATGTTGTCTTGCTTTATTATAATTCCCATTTTCTCCCATATTGCAATAAACTCCATTCATACAGTTTACTTTCTCTTCCCTCATTTTCTCAAATTTCTCCTTGTGTGCTCTGAGTGCTCTCCTTGTACATGAAATAACAGTTTATTGGGAGATGCTTAATTGCGTATCACCATAATCATATGAATCCATATGTACATGTTCTCTTTAATTAATTTTAATTGAGTCTATTGTCCGCTGGTGTAAACTCTATATAAATGGACCTGTCTGTGGTGTCTAGCGATAATTTTAGATAAAGGAACAAGGAGCATCAAGTCAGTTTCAATCCGTTCTTTGAAAAGAAGAGGGCACATTGAGGCGTACATACGTATTATTATAATGAACAGTATGTTATCTCATTGGTGTGCTAACATAATGAACTTAACAGCTTTATATAGTCTTGATGATGTTTTCATCTAGAGAATCACTCATGAGGAAACTTAACTGCTAAACCTTGCAGCTACTCCGTAGTACCACCTTACCCCATTACGGATATTAGCAGAATGCCTTTGCTCTGGAAATTAAAATGCGAATTCTCAGTGAATGTGGATTTTACTGGGGTTTTTGAACGGCTTTAGTTGGTCATTTATTAGTTCAAACACAGAGAAAGAACCAAATATACGAATATCTGTAGATTGTGGCTAGCTGGAAGAACGCCAACCTCTAGCTACTAATTATGACCTATATTATGCTTCTTGTAACATACAGCATATGCAGTACAATAGTATTATTTAAATATATCAACTAGCAACCACCAAAATTGATTAAATTCACTCATAGTATCCACAGAAAACTGCGCACACTAAAGCCAAATAAAATGCAACTGCTATATTATCCATTTTGTTATCCATAAAGTTGAAAGACTGCTACTTTTGCTAATACTCTTTTTATATTATATTCTTTATATTTCTTTAATGTCATAACATTTCTTTTAAAAACTTGTTTTTTTTATTTTGCAGATTAAAAATGTTCTCATCTATACATATTACTTTACTTTACATTGCTTTATGTACTATTTAGTAACAGTTTTAAGGGTTATTTGTGCTTCTGAACCAACTTCGTATGCTATCAACGAATGTTGAAACATACATGTTTAGAAACTTTAATTGATTCATAAGAAGATCAAATTGCTCTAGCTGATAAAAATGTTAAAATTTAAAATTGTGATTACAATATTTGTGTCATTGTCTGTTGACAATATATATTTTTAGAAATGACAAGAAAACAAGATCATTCTTCCAATTTATTGTGTTTGGCCTAGTCTTGTGGCACATTGAGTTGTTTTGGAGTAGTCAGTGAACAAAGTACGGAAAAAGGACGCGTCATGTTGCTTGCGTAGTCCGTTTGTTTCCCGGATGATACCGCGACATGGATGTAAGGGTGGATGTTGAAGTTAGGTAGGTATCCAACAGAGGCTCCGCAGTGTATCTTCATCCCTGCTCAAAGCTTTGAGTAAAACCGGATTGGTTTTCGAAGCATCTTTTTGTCTGTGTTACGATGCAGACGTTGTTTGCTATTTTATAACTTTCTCAGAAAATCACCATTTCATTTCTCACAGTTGGTTCACACTCGCAATGCAACATACAAGTTTAAATTAAAGTACCACTAGAAATTATTTTTCAATATATGATCTCGATAAATCTAAATTATCTCAAAATCTAAGGTGTGTTAATGGGATATTAACCATGTTAGATGCATCATAATATATGAAAATTCAACTTATTTTGTAATTTGTCTGAATTGGAAATAATATTCAATGATATGCTTTTAATCAAAACTTTACCCGTTCCCCATTATATTCAAGTCGGTATATGCCATTTGAAATGAACTAAAGCTGGACCAAAATTATTTGTTAAACGTAGTAGTGTGATGGTTTTTATGCTCGAATGCTTTTTACTTTTATGAACAAAACTATATGTTACGGTTTTAGTTTTGTAATATTGTATTTATATGTACTACCTATGCTTGTGCTCCATTCAACTGATCAAATTTCCTTTTAGTATTGCCCCGTGTTTTTGTTTACCGTCATCATCTCGACTCGACACAGGCACTACTCACTTTTACCAGATTTTATGTATCTTTTCTTTAATTTTGTGATGAAATGAAAGCCGCTAGTGACAAAATTTAATTGCGACACTTCTCCGACTTCAAAGTCTTTGGGATTGACAATTCTTTTGTGAGTTTCACATATAAAAACGGACTTCTTTGTAGATACCCGTTAATATATTACTTATTCATTCAGGTGGGTATTTTCCGGGGATATTTCCAAGTGTGCAATTATCGTCACAACTTGTTTATCGCATTCTGTATCTGGAAAAGCGATGAAGGCAAGGTTGTATAATATAGCTTGAATGCATAATGCGTACTACGGACAAATAAATGTGTTCAATCTTGCGTAATGTGCTTCCAGTAAGTTGTCTACATTCCACATAAATGATCTCTTAATGATAAACATGAGAGCGACATAATATATCTCCGCTTTTTACCGCGGCCCACACAAATTCACAGAAGGTTCGATGTAGATGGTTTACATATGTATAGATTATATGCTTTGTTCTAACTTGTTACATTTTACAAATATGAAGCAAGGTTAATCCAAGTGAGTAGGATGGATAGTATTTAAACTTCCAATGCTGACACTAAAACCCTGTTAGGACAACACTTTTGTTTTGCTTGCATTATCATTTCAAGACAATTTATTATTCATACAGTCACAAAGTTGTGAGAAATACAAGATACAAGATGTACTTAGTAAAACGTATCGGTGCGAACGCCAATGGCTAACACTGAGCCAAGATAATTGCAAACTAGTCACCATAAACCATGGAATAATAATAATAAATACATCCTTCTGCATAACAAACTATTGTAATGTTATTATGATAACTGTATTTTTTTTATTTTCCATTCTCACGCGTTTTTAATATTTAACTATCACTGAAAACGCATTAAGGCAAATCAAGTGAATATAAAATTCTTTGTTGTTGTGCTACATTGAGTCTATGCGCATCAAACACATAGTTCATCGTGTCGAGTAAAGCAATATACAAAGAATCGCTAACAAGCGGAATGAATAATTTCAACATGGCAGTAGCTCCTGTACTGTTACTAGGAATTCACTTAGAAAGCAAGTGAAAGGCTAATGCATATACAAATGAAAATTTTTCGCACGATTTCCTTCAGAATGAGTTTGAGGAAGTAAGAAATACCCTAGAGTGAAAAGGAGATAGAAATTACGCGCCCCTCTAGCATTAAATGCGCGTTAGTATGTGCACTCATTCCATGTCTCCTATAAACTCGTCTGATTTTTCTGGATCAAAAGTATGCTTTATATTAGACTTTATGTCCAGAATAAAATACCCTCGGCAGCACTTTTGTAACATCATGCAGTTCTCATCATACTATGTAGTACTCTTGGAACAGTTTGCTGTGTCGTAAATTAAAAGTACAGACAGTCAAACTTTGACTTATACCTCCATCACTTTATGACACGTGCGAGCGAGAAGTCTTCTTTTCTCTTTTATTCTCTGCATCTATGAGAAAATGATGATGATGGGAAAGAAATGGAAGAATGCAAAGTAAGCAAAGGGGAAATAAAATGAGTTTTTTGCTTTCTTGAATCTATCTAGCAGGGTTGTTGGGAAGTCCAACTTTGACTTCCAATTGACAGTCAAAAAGCGGCAGGGAAAAACTAATGAGCGAGAAGAAAAGACGGATAATGGATGGAGAGTTAAACTGAAAAAGTTAAAAACGATCATTTCAGAAAAAAGGGGTTGAAATTTGGAATCCACTTCACCATGTAAAATAAAATCATGCCATGGAACACTTCAAATAGGATGTTTTAAAGAAAAATGTTTTTAATAATAAGAATTTCTGCAGTGTTTGTTAGTACCTTCTTCATTCAGAATTTAAAGAACTGGTAATTAGTAATTACTTTAGTACATTGAAGTTAGTAAATTGTGTCTCTCTTTTCGCATTTGTTCGATAAAGCCTTCGTGTCATATCACCAATAATAAACATTCAGTTATAAAAAACCACAAATCGTAATTTTAAAAAATAATTGACTTCACTACATGCTTTAATGCATATACAGTCGGAGATGCCGTGACAATAAAATTCTCCACACTATCTAGAAGCAAAAAGAACATGCAATGTCTTGTGGATACATGAAATGTCATCGAATCATATTGTGTAAATATACTTGATCTAAAAACTGAAGTTGCATATTATGAAATAAATTGCATCCGCAAGAGGTTTGCATGGCTTGCAGTTTTTTCGGTCGCTTAAAATGCAGCTGTTTTGGTTGAATGTCAAGGACTCGAGTGCAACGGGATCCCACAAAACCGGTTTGAATTTGAATACAACCATAACAAAGCACATTCACACAGATGTTGTGATTTATGGCAAGGCAAGAGTATAGAGGGATTGCGAAAGGAATGATGTTGATGAATCGGACTCTGGAAAATGGCTAGAATTTTGCATGGTATGATGAAATTTTGTGCAAGCGATGCTGATGCCGCTGGTCTGCTTTAACAAAACTCAACCTCTTACTAGTAGTACATTGCAAGAAAGAAAATTGAAATAACGCATATCTCACTTTATGTATGTAATGTAGGAAAATAGAATAAATACTAAACACACCAAACGTATGCTTCCCTTTCTACCTTGTTCTGGTCTGACCATGCATGGCTGTAAGAAATCAAAAACTGTAGAATTTCCTCACTAAGGCATACAGTTCAGTAGAATTGTAAAAATGTTCAATGTTCAATAAAGAATTCATTCCATACAACGCAGCAGCATCTCTTTCGGTGTTTATAACTCCAGTTTCTTTTTACCCACAAAACTCTCACTCTCATTTTTGAGAAAGGGTGAGCAAACCCATAAAAACAAGTCCACTTCTTCTCCGCCACGTCTCTATGTTGTTCCAAACCAGTTTTGGGTTTATTTTATCGTTGTTAAATATTTGAGTTGTGATTTTTTAAATAATACCTCTAGCCAGTTTCCACTTACGGGAGAACTATTTGTGCACAGGAGGAGTCGTGCCACACAGTAGACCTATTGCCTGAATAATGTTTTATGCTGCATCATTAATATTTTTATTATTGCTCATGAGGGTTACAAGAAGCGAATTTCATCGTAAAAAGTTGTTATCAATAGAGTTCAAAGAGTTGCATAAAAGACAAAAAATCAGCTCAGAACAGTCACGTTGTATTCATATTGCATGCTGTCGTTATACTACAGATTATACTGCCATCATATTTTAACAACCATTCCAAAAAAGTTGTTTTCAATACGATCTTGTCACAAAAGAGTCTGAGATGACCAGGGCGAGATTTTCAAATTGAAAAGACAGAAACCGGTCCTGGTCACCCAAGGGTTTTGCTTTCTCTGCAGAATGGATTCAATAAGTAAAAATTGTATGGATTCGATTCTAGTTCGTTACAAAAAGCAGTTTCTATTTTGTGCGGACAAAACATGATTTTTATACTGAATATTCAAAATCTCATATTCGTTGTTGGTGCATGGTACCGTGTTTACTCGCTTTATTCCATTGTTTTGACGAAAATCAAATAATGAAAAACCCTGCAACGAAGGACGACGTCTTTCTCACGTCAGCGCCCGTTGCATTACCGTATTCAGCTGTTCCATATTCAACCCGATTGCGCCAGAGCAAAATATAATTATGAAAAATGCACACTAACACCGTTTCAATTTTTTCGTATTGTGCCTGATTTTTTCCCCGAAAAAACTGGTTCTAGCGTCCAAAAAGAGTTTATGATTATCATATGTGTAAGCATCTAACGAATTCCTGACACAGGGAACTGGTTGATGATGTTCATAATGCATGTGTGAGTCCTCATTCATTTTAGATTGAGGATGGTCCAACACAGCGTTATCATTATCATTTGCACACGTTTCTATACATTCATTTAATAACGAACCTACGCTTTTTACTATGTCGGTTTACACATCTGGACATTAAGTTACTATATCTTTCGTTGGTTTTTCCGTTCATCTCATGGATAGTTTATACCAATATTAGCGTAACCTTTCCATACAATGCATAGCAGATGCACAGGTCATGTTTGTAATACAATACCGACAGGAGTAAACCTATTTTAGAATGCAAAGCTACATTAAGTCCCAACGCTGCTTTTGCAACACACTAGAAAAACCTTCATTCACATAAACATTGTTATACATGTTACTTCCTTTTCCTCTTTGGCTACTGAACTAGGTGATGTCCTTAAAAATTCATTTACTTGCCAATCCTCAACTGACCAGGTTAAACTTGTCACAAGAAAAGAAATCTTTAAAAAATTGACTAGTTTTACTAGTTAATTTGGAAAAATACAATCTATTATATTCAACTCATTCTTTTTCGACCATATTCGCTCGCCAAGGCTGGTCCTTGGTGTGTATTGGTTTTTAGTGGACAGCGGTACAATGTAATTTTACTACTCTTCTTGTTGGGACATTTTTGTTGCTAAACATTTTTTAAGTGAATCGGTTTATGTGATCAAATCATAATTTTTTTATATACTGTGTAACAATACAAACGTGATAAGATAATGATATAGCTGAATAAATAAATAGTGCTATCTTAAACGTGATAGAATCCCGAACAGGAATTCTTTGATCCAGAAAATGTGATTTCAGCTATTAAAACATTGACAATCATCAATACGTTGCCTTCAATTCAATCCTACCTACGGTTCTAACTCTATATACCTTTACGACATCGTCTGTGTTGTAACTTCTTGGATTTAAGGTGAGATGGAATTCTTTAATTTTCTGTAATAGCACTGTTAGATTTTCTGAGTTATGAGTGATTATTTCTGGGTTGCAATGGTAGAATTAACTTTAATTAAACAGTTACATTGCAAACTAATACGCGAATGCTTTGTTTAAAGAGGCTTAAAGCCTTAATAAAGCTTAAGCTAAGTTAAGAAAAATAAAACAACAAGTGTAGGTACTTTGTTTTTACAAGCTTATGTCTTCTCCGTATACCTGCGGCGTCTATTCTTTGATAAAAAGAAGATTACAAACAAAGCCATCAACACATTCAACTTGTGAATGATGTACTGCCAATGGCAAGAAAAATTATTATTACTCCTCATTTCATTTGCCTAATGCTAATAATATCAAAGACTCATAATTAGGACTGGGATCTGTCTTGTCCATCTGGACTTCAAAGAAATACCTCCGCATATGCCTACTTGTTTGGAAGGAAACACCAAGATATAGAAAAGTAGAGAGTGGAGATACAATTCCACTGTATTTGTTCTATCGTATCATTATTTGTAGAAAGAAGGTTGTTATCGGACAATCGCCAAGATTATTTTTTCTTCTCGCTGGTCTATCAAAGTGTAATGAAGTCATTTGAAATTCAGAAAATTAGTTTCATCTTGCCAAAGAATGGTAATAATTATTGTAATGACAGATAAAAATGAAGTGCTTCTTCTATTTAGATACTCAATAGTATTCTATTTCCGCGCCTTATTTTTGTACAAACCTAATTATTCGATAGACATGTGGGCTCTGTTTTGGTTACTTAAAGTCGAACATATGTAAGCTCATTGTTTCCTAATTTCTCGTAATTTACGTACCTTGAAAGGAATGGGTGCTATTACTGAATCTAAATTGTCTCAGCAAAGTTGCAGTGTACACTTTTTATATTAAACACGTTGATGAAATTGAAAGAACATGTGCACATCAAAGTGACTATTTATAAGCAAGTAGATCGCAATATTCTCAGCCCTGAGTGTATATGAAAGCTTGCATAAATGTATACGCTCAAAGAACTCTCTGGGTATCAGTAAGGATTTATATCTATCACAAATAGATTTGAATGAGTAAATAGCTCAAGCTTTTGTTTTTGAATGAAAACCCCACGGGTTCTTATAGGACTGGTCAATAAATAAACAAGGAAATCAACAGGCTAATTTATGCCTAAAACCTACTGGGCTCTCTCCACAGCTACAGAAGGACATTCGATTTGAATGGCCAGTTCGTATTATAAAAGCAAAGGCTATCATATTCTCAAAAGCTTTGCTAATATCTATATTGGCCAGGAAAATGTACCTACATGTGGTTTTCATGTACTTTATATAAACCGTAAATCCTACTCCAACCGGCACTGTTTACATCGTTTTTGCTAGATCGTATTCAGTTGGGAGTATTAGTAATATGGATGTCGGTACTACGAACAATTGAGAAGAGTATTTGGTATCTTGTTGCACACCTCTCAAAGTACCACGCTGAGCGAGTGATGAGCCCGGAGACAGCAAATTCTAATTTTTCTATTGAAAATGTGAGCAAATATTATTCTCTTTTCTTAATGACACGAAGCAATTATTTTGGCAGCTAATTTAGACCAATAATACAAGAGTTTCTTCGCCGAATTATACAAACAAAAATCCGAAACGAGACAGATGCTACATATATACTACATACCATATTCATTTTTCAGTAATAGGAGTGGTAACAAAGCGTCATAATATACTAAAGTGTTAGAAGGCAAGACTTTGACATATCAAATAATTCAATGATATTTTATTAACTCGCAGCCTTATTTATTTTATCCAGCATTTTTGTTGATTAGGTCAGATGGCTTGCCTAACTAATTGAAGTCAAACAGTTAAAAAATACTCATTGTAGAGGAAAGTGTGATGTTCACTTTATAAATTAACCTATTTTATGGCTTCTACAAATTTTGTGCTTTTAAAGCAACGGCAAACGTCAATGCAGAAAAAAATTGCAAATAATATTTCCAAAATTACATGGTTGTTATGACAATTGAACACAACGGTCTATATTTGTTTCAAACAACTTGTGAACGCTTAATTGATCCTACTTCTGAGACCTCCCCATATCAATCAACCTTCTGACAACCTCTCTTACATGCTAGATTACAATTTACTCTAAAATTATTTGACCAAGAAATCTTTCGCAGTAGTTTTTATATTATTTATATTGTTAGAGTCGGTGGTCTTTCTGTAACTCTGTTGTAATATTTGTTCATCCTTTATATTATGAGTCATCTAGACTATCATCATAAACTTGTAGCATTGAATGCAAATTGTACATGGGCAAAACAAAAAAGTGTTTCATCGTTTTTTTCCTCGGAAAAGAAATTGAAGCACGTGTCTTGTAATTATCATGTGCATCGGATTTTTTTTGTTTTACCAAGACGCACATTTACTTTATACGCAAAATACATAACAATCAATTGGTTGTTGACTGGATAATTTGAGAAAGCAGCAGATTGCATACATGTTGACACAACGTTATTACTGTTGAAAGCACTAATATTTTATTGTGGCTACAGGCGTCGCATACATAAAAAATATGCAGCACTCAGCTTGAGATGTGTCTTCTTCATCAGTTTTCTGCTTGTCTGCCTCTGACCGTGTGAGATAGTCCTCCTCCTTCTCCTCCCCCTTGTTGGCATGCAAATGAACCTCGCACCACCGTCCTGCATTGCATATTAAGATGGACAAAGGAAACTGCGTAGGATTTCATACTCCGTGTAAATAAATTAATCAAGCGTGCTGTTAGCTGTTGGTAGCGCCAAGATCACGCGGCGGTGGAGAAACAGTCAAGCGTACACGTATTTTCTTAAAACTGATGGATGAAAGGATGATTAAACGTGTCTTGTTAATTATTTAAGCTGAAAGAAAGCTGATGAACCCACGTTTGTTTTCAAATTTGCAAAGCACGTTCTGATCGGATGGACAGTCAGCTATTAGTTTACACCGGCTTTTTGACTTCTAAGTGATAAGTTTATCTGACTGAAAAAAATATGCAGCATGGTTCTCTTATGCCAGCACTAAGTAGGTACTTATTATTTTAAAATGGATAACAAGCTGAATTAAAAATTATTATTCAAATTAAGACGGCAATTTTTTAAAACTTTTATCAAATTGGCCAGGTTTTGTCGAGCCTCCTTGAGAATTAGAAGCAAGAGCTGTAAAACACTTTTGAAAAAAAGTTTTTCGCCTTGAACATCATCATTGTATCGGCTCCACACAGATCACCATCATCATAACGCATGCCCAATTTGTGAAAAAATCATCGCTTATCTATATAGGAGTATTGGTGGTAGATGTAAGATGTATGTTATGCTGTCAAATAAATATGGATGTGGTGTGTGAGTGTGAGAGGATCGGTTGGCTTGCGCACGCACCCTCGTCAAATACTAACACTGGCACCGAGCTAGTAAGCATGCCTGAAAGAAAAACCCTTATGTTCTGAAGCCGACAACACTTTCATAATGGCAATGTTATCAGCAACACTGACACACACCTCTCATCATTCTTGTGCAGATGCTCAGTGCAACCTTTGTACGTGTCGTTTCTTGTTAAAAGAATCAAATTTTTACAATTATTTTTTCCTTCCTTCCACATTTTTAAGGAAAATAACAATGCACGGCAATATATTAAAGATGATGCAGACAACTTTAATATAAAAGGTTGGTTCGACACATGAAACGACATTATTTTTAAGATTTTTACTGTCTGGTCACGGGTGCCACATTGCGTGAGGATAACATATTTGTTGGATCAATAAAATCCACTTAAACATTTTTGCTTAAAATCTATATCTATCTACCTTTTTTTAAACTTCTTATTTTCATTCCTCCTATCGTTTATTTTTTACGTGTTAAGATGAATACTATGTGTGGGGTGGTACCGCATTAACGCACGATAGCTTTGCGTATTTTTTTTGGAAACTATTTAACTCACCTACTTTAATTGTGCACGTGCGATCCAATACATCTACTGAGGCTACGTGTAAGCAAATTATGTATTCAATGACAATACATTTGGATTAACTAATTCTTAAAAATTCATTTCCCCTTCCTCTCAATTAATATCCGAATTTTTAAAGCAATTTCAAAAGCATGTCGCTATCATAATATTTTAATAATACTTACAACATACAAAATACGTGTACGGCTCGTAGTAATTCTCATATTATGTAAAATAATTATAATGATCATTGCATACAATTGATGTTAGCATATAATGGAAAAAGTGTTGAAATGAAAGGACAGATGTAATTTAATTTTTTTGAACTTTTTTTGAAACCGATCCTATTCGATGCTCCGGGTTATGAACAATTACTCATTATGCGACGTCGATACGTCTTGTCAGGAAACTGACTAATGAACTCACTAACGGCTTTATCCACTGAAACTAATTAAATATAAAGTATTGTTGAAAGTTTTGAAGAGTTCTTTAATGGATAATGTATGCAATATGTAATGCGCACTACGCAGTAAGCCAATTTAAGTTGTTTCTGTGATGTTTTATATTTCCTTTATTTGTATTCTACAGGTAAGAGATTTTCATCCGTTTATAAATAAATGCAATCTTTCATTTAATTAAGACACTCTTCAATCATGCAGTGCTGGTTAATTATCAGTAAAAATAAAATGACAAAGACCAAAAATGGTTTCATATCAATATTTCTAAAAAGATGTGCATAAATCTCAAAGATATAAGTTGCAAAATGTATAATTTAGTCTTTTTGGTCATGTAAGAGAAAATGTGACTCCACAAAAAACAAACACTGAAATAGTTGATGTGGATAAAGCGCAGCCAGAGACCACAAACAACACACACAAAACACACTCTTTGGAAAATGAGTGTTTTTGTGGAAGAAACCACACGAAATACAAAAGGAAAACATGACAAGTTTTTGCTTGGAAAAACTTGTAATAAACTCCCATAATTCAATTTTAATCACCTAAAAAACTACAATACACATACATTTTCTGGAAAAGTAACACTAAAGTCACGTTAAACCTGGGTATAAGCAGCATAAAGTAATGCGTATTTCGTGTGTGCACACAGTGCACGGAAATCAGCAAAGTCCGCTATCTGTACTTTTGTATCCTGATTAACTGGAAATGATAGGCGCATGAATTAAGACAAGGCAACAGGACAAAAAGCGGAAGGACAGAAGGAAGCGAAAGAAAGTATATAAACTGAGTAGCTGGTAATGTATGAACAGTTTAAATAATAGTATGTGCACACTACTCAAATGAATAAAATGGTAATAAGCGAGGAAAGAAAACTAAAATTCATCATCTTCTTTAGCCATTTTCTAACAAGTGACTTTTTCCAAGATTAATACCAGGAACTTTTGTTTGCTTTGCATGAGCGGAGCAGGGTGGTTAGATAAGACAGCTGTAGGCGCCTATCTTTTTTCCGGCCGTACTTCTTTCACTATAAACGATTTGCAGAAGAGTAAAAGAAGTAGAAAAGAGAGGGTTGAGTTTTTACCAGTCTCAAAACCATGCTTGTAGCACATCGTCAAAGCAAAATATAAAACATATTAAATAATAACATGTATTTGGCGATAAAGAGTGCGGTACTTTGAGTTGATAATGATAGTAAATATAAAACTTGTTTCATACAACAGTTCTTAATTTCTTTTTTTCTATATAAATCTTTTACTAAAGTAGTCAAGATAGGAAATGAGCAAACAATTTGGAGAAAGTGAAAACAAGGGTAATTTTTAACAAAGAAAAAAATTGTGTATTGTAAAAATGTGTAAATGTATACCTTGGTATTTTTTGTAATACCTCTTTTATTTCATAAAAGTATTATTTTAAAATAACATTGGAATATGATCTATGGTACATTACACACTTTGGTACATTATTACAGGGGAGAAAGTTTAAGGCCTCTTTGATATTTGTAGTGTAATAATGACTATGAGTTTGAGAATAAGACTTTCCATGAAGTAAGAGTTTACCTGACCGAAAACAGTAAAGGTTTATTTTTTAGACTTTTATAATGTCTTGCTTTTGTCAAATTTCTCATTAAAAAACAGAATGTACTATGCTTTCATGCATTTTCTCCCCTCGGCCCGCCGCTGCCTTGCTCTACAGTTTTAATTTGGGATCTCCCTGAGGTGAATAAATCAGAGTTTCATGAGATGTTATTAAAGGTTTGAAGAAGTTTTTAAAAGAAAAAAGCGTCTATATAAATGCAAATTATATATTCGTTTGACTTTGTTTGTATAAGGAGTTCAGGCCATGCTTATACTAGATATATACTATTAAAGTTTTTAACCGAAAATGGACGACTCTTTTTGTCTACCGATCTTCAAAATGTAAAAGAAGTACATTGAAGATGAAGAAGGGGATTGATGATGACGGTATGCTCTGCGTTTGAAAAAGGAACCGCTTCCCCACGTATTTTTAATCAATTTTTCCCTATCTCGTACGTAAATATCTATGAGTTGAAAATGTAAAAGAAACAAACATTCGCGATAAAAAGAGAGGGTCGTTTGTGCTCTATACTTGCACTCTTTGTGTCAGCTGCATGCATCCATCCATTCATTAGAGAGATGATGTTCATGATCAAAACTCTGCTAGGTTGCTGAAACATTTAGTCTGTTTTCGAGATGAATCTTTATGATGATGAAACAAAAACATATAGCACCAAAGCACTCTTCACAACTTTTTCCCCTTCGTTTTTTATCCAAGAAAATGGTTGCATATATTGTCGACATTTTTATCAGAAATCTTTCAGTACATATACTTTCCTGTATAGATACAGCGAATGAGTCATCCCACAATATGGTGCAGTATAAAATCTCACTCATTTCAAAGAATTAGAATAGCCATTGATTTTAATAAAATTACAAGTAATGTTTTTTCTTTGCATTTCTGTTAGTACTGTGCATTTTTACACCACGCTTATGTTCCAGACCAAAACAAAATTACCCTCTGTTGTGCAATGCAAAAGTCCAACATAAGACAGTTGCTAAAGTTCTACTAACTCCCTAAGCATAAAGCTAGTGAAAAAACTGGAGAACGGGAAAAGCACACTGAAACAATATTTACTAAACATTAAAACAAGGAGCAATCTGCATGCGTAAAAAGTCAATTTCCGTACTAATGGATCCTTTCTTTGTTCATTTCTCGTTCCTTTGCATATTTTTAATTCTCCGCGAGAACGGGAAAAGGAGGACTGGAGGCTGGTTGAGAACATTTTGAAATTAAACATCGTGCACGAAGAGCATGTAAATACATGAATCTTTATCTTTCTATAATGAGATACAATTTTTTACTTGCTCCGTCTCCCAGTCTTTTAGAATGTGTTCCCTCCCATGCTGCTCTTTAGGTTTCTCCTTAATACTTGCATGGGTATAGTCCATGAGGCATGCACAACATTAAAAAACAGGGAAAAGAGTGAAACTTTTAATTGCTACGAATTTTAATTAGTAAGAAACTTTTTGCTTTTTCTAAACATTTTTGATTAAGAAAACGAAAAGAACATAGTATACCATTTTCTTTTTCTTCATTTCCACTTGATGTTCTACAAAAACTCATGAGAGTAGTGTGCTCTTGCGTCATGCTACTTTTACTTTTCCTGTTTGTTGGGCGATCAAGTGAAGGGTATAGAGAGGTTTTGATCAACTTTTTCTCTTTCTGCATGAATATGCACGTACGCATACATAGTTCAAAGTTGTTATATGGTGATAGTATTGACTTCGTTTACGCAGCGTAATTTCAGCTCAAAGGAGAAGAACATGAAGACGACAAGAAAGGGAATGTGTGTTGCTGAAGCTTTCTATTTTAAATACATAGCTTCAGGGTACCTCTTTCCGCTTTACCCAAGAAAGCTGTGTATGAGTGTGCACTATACATGAATTTTATACAATTTTTTTACCCATAAACTTTTACTAGAGAGATAAATGGATTTTGGAGAAAATTGAAAATCTTCAACTAGTCTCCTTTCAACTATTAAATTTGAGCAAAGGAAGTATGTAAATCGTTCAGCGCTGCTTATTACTGAATCCTTCCGGCTAAATTTATCTTTTCCTGTTTTCCATTTTCTCAGTGTCTGGTTAGAATTTTGTACAGAAGGGCTTCTCCCTTTAAAGAATCCTAAATAATGCCCTTGTAGAAAGCACGGTTGTAATAGACTGACGAAATTGAATGTTTTTGAGTCGTTTAAATCAACTTTTGTGCAAGCAAATACGTACCATTAATTTTACAAGTAATGTTTGCCCATATATTTTTACGTAAATTATTTTTGCGTTTCCGAAGCCTACTCTACAGCAGGTAATATACTAGATTCCTCTCCAAATGAAATCTGCTAAAACCCACTGCTGTGAAACACTATACAACGACCAACAGCATAAAATGCAGTTTAAAATGTAAAAGTTCTCATTTAAAAATCTCTCTAATACATTAGAGCTGCACGAAATGGAGGGGTTTACGAAATGGTTTGTAATTTAGGGATGTTGGTAACCCAACAGTGCAATGTACATACATTTATATGGTTGCCAGTTGAAAAAATCATGATTCTACCCGGGTTGTTTATGCAGCTCTCATATAACGTTTTACCGAATTCTCCTTTTCCCTTCCCGAATCTCCCCCTCACTCGTAGTAACCATTTTGTAAAATTCTATTTTTACTACGTATTTGGTTGAGACATAATGAAAAAATATACAGCGTACAGACAATGTGACGGCAAAACTGAAAAATCCAATAGTTTGTAGGTATAGCAATACCGTTTAATATGATTCTTATGCAATAGTAGATAGCAGTGCCATATTGTTATGATTCCTATTGTTTTATGAAATGAAAGTGACATTATAGTAATTAGAAGAAGCTTAAGCTCAGCTATGATAAAAATAAAAATGAGTTATATCATGAGCGAACATTTTTTATATTTTGAATAATAATGTATAACTGCAAAAAATATTGTAGTTTTAGTGCTAAATTAATTTTTGAACAACTCAGATTCCCCCAATGTTAGGCACTTGTTAGCACACTTTTGAACTAGCAAGAAAATATTGAATAAAATGCTTCTAGCTATCAAATAAAAAGTGTTTTCTAATTCGTGTGTAATGTGTCCATGTTTGCACCTATCACAGCTATTGCTTATCTAGTCTTCTTCGCATATCCTTATTCATGTATGGTTGTCTGCACTTAAATGTGCCATAAAAACCAAATACCTTGCAAAGAAACTTTTTTTCCTAGGTAGCTATTCGTTAACTGTTTTCAAGTATCGTGTGGATGATAGCATAATTATATGCGTAGAACTGATGTCAACGACATATCTGTCATTTTATTCTTTTCGGTGTGAAATATACTATACAATTCAAAAAACACTGGGATTGAAAGCAGCCCAAAAGCCAAGCTATATTATTCTGTTCACGTCTGCATTTTATTTAGACCTCATTCTTTTGTTCTTTCTGAGTTTTTCCTTTTGGTTCATTCCTGCTGGTTTTTCTCTCCTTTCTCTTCTGCAAGACAACAAAAGATCAAAAATTACCTAATTAAAAAGTTCAGCGTTTCTCAGTATAGCTCTCATCGTCATCTTTAATCAACTGGCTGCCAGTCATTCCTGAAAAAAGTTAGTTTTCAAAGTGTCTGTCACAATGGTCCTAATTGTAATTGTATGGGGCATAACCACTTACTAATAATTCGCCTTTGCAATATGCTGACGCATTTGAGTTTAGTGTGGTGGTGTTTGCAAATAATATTAGGCAATTCAGTCTGTACATCTTGCATACTGAGATGTTTGTGCAAAGCTTACCACAAACTAAAATGCATATATATTATGTACGTTTAAATATGTATTTTTAAAATTCTGAAAATTAGCTCAGTGTACCAAAATTTTTGACAAGCACTTGTTTGTAATTCTATATTAAGGCATTTTACATCAAAGCAATACTTTTTCTTTAAGTTGTAAGTTGCAAAAATATAAAAACTTTTGTTTGACATAATCATTTAAATGACAAAAGATGCGCAGACGAACTGCTATGTGTGTTGTAAATACCAATTTCACTGATTTGCTTAAAAGCACTTCCACGTCTTATTAGTGTTATAATGGAAATATCCAGTGAACATCACCATCATTAAAATTGATTGATTCCAGTGCTGTTACATCTGCTTATATATGTTTGCTTGACTGTTTTTTAGTGCTTTCTCAGCGTTTTGATAGGAATTTTGAGTATTTCAAACTCTAATTTTGTAGGTAGAGATATTATATGTACAAAAATTTATGCAAAATTTCAATAAATGTTTACTTTTGCATCGAAGTGGAAAATAGCATTCCAACAATGGAGATATAGCTACTTGATTAAACAAGTTGCTGGTTTTCTACTTCACAAGACTGTACGGTTTTATATTACCAAGCACGTTTGCATTAGGAAATTCATGCGGCACGTCTGACAATTGCCAACAATAGCACACTGCATATTATTGTGGTATTGCGCCATCATCACAATTTAATGTGTTCAGTTAGTAGAAAACCAGTTAGACAAAGCCATAAAAGTTGCAGGATCCTTTTGTGAAAATTAATATTCTCTGGAAATTTTTCACGTTTGCAGTTTCTGGAAAATTTAATAAAACGAAAAGAAGCCGCCTTGTAATATGCCCACGCTGATGTATTGGAAAAGGCTGAATTCAATAATGGCAAATCTTCAAAGTCAGCTAAAATTCCACTTTTACGGTACTCATATTTATTGTTGGGTGCACACATTACTACGCTGTATATATTATTGTCTGTATGTTGTATGTGTAGCTCTCGTATATTAGTCAGCAGGAATGTATTACACGTGAATTAATACGAAAAAGAGAAAAGAGGAAAAAGAGTTATTTCGTACTGTTAAGCAGTAAACCTCTTTTCTTTTCTCTTCAAAGAACCTTTTCCTCGGTTTTATTATTATTATTCTTCTTTGTCTAAAATTTTACCGGAAAATATTACGAGAGAGAGAAATGAGTGGGTAGAGTAGAATAATGTGATGACTGTTCTTCTACATAGAGGATTGGGTTTCATATACGCATAGACTTCGTATTTTATGTAACACATCCTATTGTTTCAACATCATCAGCATTTCGAAATTCATTTAATGAAAAGTCTTTTTAGTTTTCAGGATGTACGGTTACAGTTTAATTATTAACCCAGAGAAAAAAATGCTATAAAGGTAACATAAAACATTCAAAGCTTATAGAAGCTTGAAATAGATGGCAGTACGCGACAAATAGACTATATTATTGTTGCCTCAGCTATGTAGAAAGTCAGCTTAAAATGTCCATTTTTATGTTTTAATTACATTTACCATCTTGTATAGCACAGTACTAATGCTGTTTCCTTTTTATGATTATCATTAATTAATATCTTGTGTAGTAATAATACACATTATACAAAAGCGTAACTGGTACGTAGACTACGAATGTTTTTACACGCGGCGATGATGAATTCGGATATTATTTCATCATTTTTCATTTCCTAATGAGTTTCATCCTAGTATATATTAGTATACTACAGCAGGCGTTTCGTCCTTACGATATAAATATAAAGGGAAGCCCAAAAAAGGACGAATAGCAGAGCTCAAATATTCCGGAAGACACACTGCAAAAAGGGAAGACGGATTATTTTTTACCCTCGTTTTGTAAGCCAGAGAGGAAATCTTACTGACAAAGCAACACTTTTTTGAAAAGAGAACAGCATCAA